>JAOXXN010000030.1:2464-15639 GCA_026770055.1 Myrmophylax atrothorax | reverse complement strand
CTCCCCTCCCCTCCCCACCCTCTTGATCAGACAAATAAATTTGTAATTTTGCAACTAATTCCTTGGATACTTTGAGCTTTCTAGCTTACAAAAGTGCTTGGGAGCAATGGAAAATGGGAACCCTTTGTGTTGGTGGAAGGACACATAATGTGACTGAACCTCCTAATTAGTAGATTGGTGTCCATTCACATGCACATACAGAGCTGCATGCGTGTTTTACATCACAGTAGCATCATATATTGCTCATGTTATGACCACAAATATATAATACCATTCACTAGTGTTCTCTCCATATAGAAGTATATACATTTTGGATACAGCTTAGACATTTTGGAAGCAGAAGCACAGGGGGAAAGAAATAAAACAAAAAATTAGGACTTCAAAGAATAAGGTAGGTGCCAGTGTTGTAGTTACAGAGCAAATAAGGACAGCAAACCCTTTGAAAGTATTTACAGTATATTTTTCTTGCATGTCTGTTAATCTCTTTATTATAATTCTGGTTAAAACATTTACATCCAACTGTAAAACTCATTTTGGTTTTAGTTGCTGTCTTACTGGTGCTTGTTTGGCACTTCCTTGCACACCGAGAGGACTGCTCAGTTCAGCAGGACTCTGCAGCACTGTACGTGTCAGCACCTCCATTAAGAGCCTGTAGTCACTGCTTCCCATGGCTATTGGCCTCACTAGGTCTTCCAAATACTGCAGTAGAGCAAAGGATTCACTATCAAATAATACAAAATTAATAAATTTCTGGAAAAATTCATCAGTGTGGGGTTTTTTCCCCCTAAGACAGCTATCAAGAAATCCAAACCCAGTTACATTCACACTTCCTGGATTAATGGAATTTCATCTGGAATAATTTGCCTTTTTCTAGTTTGTGTGGTTATTCTAGTACCCACGTTCATTACCAAGGGTTCATTACTGGTGAACGCAAATTACTCATAAAATCATAGAATCATTTAGGCTGAAGAAGAACCCTTAGATCATCAAATCCAGCCATTAACCATTCCCATAACAATTCATAGCATTGCATATTTATGCCAATGGCTGGGGGTTCAGTTACTGTGAACTGATGTATTCTATTTTGTTTGTTTTATTTTGGTTTAGTCTATTTCATTTTGGTTTCATTACTTTTTGTTTATTTTGCTTTTTGTTTATTTTTGCTTTTTTGTTATTTAGTTTTATTTTATATTTTATTTAGTTTTGTTTTATTTCATTTCATTTTATTCTCACTCATGCTGCCACCTGCACAAGCACAGGACATCTCAAGTACAGTGGTGTCAGAGTTTTTGCTGGTATAAAGCCCATTTCTGATAGATAAAACATTGCTCTATTTGTAACATCTGCTGTTGAGAGCTTATTGTCATAATAAATTTGGTATTCCATTTTGTGTGATAGGTAGATGTGATCATCTTGGCCAGTGTGAAGTGAGTTTGTTATTAGTTATTGTTAACTTCAAATACTAGTCATGTTCAGTGAAGTGAAGACCTTCTAAGGAAAGATGAGCTTTAAAATAAAGACCTTTCTGTGTATATAAAATCATTGTATATTTTTATCTTGCGTACTGCAGGTGCAACTGTACCAGCCCACAGGGCAATTCTGGCGGCTCGCTGTGAGGTTATGGCAGCTATGTTTAATGGTAATTACCTAGAGGCAAATAGTGTTCTGGTTCCAGTGTATGGAGTTTCCAAAGACACTTTCCTCTCCTTTCTGGAGTATCTTTATACCGACACCTGCTGCCCAGGTAAGAAAATTTAGAAAAACATATGTACTTGTTGCTCATTTTTCCATAGTAGGACATTGATAGAATGTAATGTAGCAGCATTTCTTTTACTAAAAAATGCCAATATTTTAATGTGTAGCATTTCAAGAGAGAGAACTTGTTCATATTGTGCAGTAAAGAGAAATCAGTCTTATTCAATTAAAAACAGCTGTAGGCAGAAAAATATTACTAATAAAATTATATATTTGATTTGTGCTTACATAGCAAGACTCAAAAAAGGTGAAGTAATTTCTGATCCATTACAATATTTCTAATTTTCTTTCTACATAACAATAACATTGCTTTCTAGCACTTGTTCTATGTTTTATTTTAAAGTTGTAATTTTTTTAACATGCACATGGTTAAGTTTTATATAAACAGCATTAAATTTCAAGAATACCTTATTTATACACATGGATATCTTATTTGTATGTAAAACTAGGAAAAAAGTATGTCAACAGGAGTGAGCTAAAATATTCTTTGTGTCTTAACCTTTGTCTTCTTTTATGAGAAGAAAGCCTACATACTGAGTATGAAATATGATCTAAACACATCTAGTTTTCCCTTAATGAATGAATGAATGATGTTATGATACGTATTTTTGCTTTTGTTTTCTTTTGAAATAATTCTACCTTATTCTTCAGTTTTCTGTACGTTTCTCTTTTCACTCAACCTAACATTTCTTTGTCCATCAGTTCAAATATGCAACACCATAACATATTTCAAAAAAAATACAGTTGCTCTGTTTTGTCATTACTCTTTTTACTATATTCTCTTGTAAAAGTATCATAGAAGAACTTTTATGAAAGAGAAATTAGGGAACTAAATCCCCATTAATCATAACTTACATATATCAGCAGCACTTGACTCAGCATCTTCAAGACACAGGATACTGACAGCAGTTTTTTACTCCTACCTGCTAAAATGTTCTAAACACTCTTTTTTTACTTAATAAAATAGCTTATCTGGAAATAGAAGGTGATATAGCTAACTTAAAATTGTAAGACTGAAAAATAAAAGAAGATGATCGCAGCAGTTTGATTTTGTGTTTGTTGTTAAATATTTAAAAGCTGACTTGGTGAAAAGTGGCTTTGATTAACTTGTCAGGAAAGTAAAATACATGTACTCTATGTTTTATTGTTTTTCAGCCAGTATTCTCCAAGCTATGTCTCTGTTGATCTGTGCAGAGATGTACCAAGTAATGAGACTTCAGCATATTTGTGAGCTTTATATTGTCACACAGCTCCAGAGCATGCCTAGCAGGGAACTGGCATCAACAAGTCTCAGTATTGTGAGCTTGCTCAAAAAAGCTAAGGTATATGTTGTGTGTATCAAATTAGAATATATATGTTGATTCTAATTAGTTGTTCAGTTATTAAGATTTTTAAGATCTTAATAATATCTGTTCTTGTTTTTTCTCAAGCTTCCACCTGTTTACATATTTCCATCAGTGACTTTTCTTTTAATATCTCCCACATTCAAAACTTTGTTTAGTGAATTTCTATATTGACAGTAGAAATCTGAAATATTTTGACATGTGAGACATGGTTGTGTTTCAGACATGGAAGAATTACATGTTATTTGTGTTTCCTTTCTTCTTACAGTTTCACAATTCCGATTGCCTGTCAACTTGGCTTCTTCATTTTATTGCCACTAACTACCTCATCTTCAGTCAAAAGCCTGAATTTCAGGAACTTTCAGGTAATTTATCTGTTAGTTCTGAAACAATAGATGTTTTTCTGTTCTGCTTAGATCAGAAGTGATTCTCTGGACAATATGACTTTTACATGAGAAGATGATTATGGTTTCTTTAGGCTGTGCAGCCTATTCCAGTGGGATGGTTCACCATCCTATTGTGGGACCAGCATGTGACACAGACTTCATCACCTTGTGTTTTGGTCCCCATCCATAACTGAATTGCCTGGAACAGTTTGGACATAGTATGCCAACCCCTTCACATTATCTCTATAATTCTGTTTAATTTGTACATTTGAATCAAGGTAATGAGTCATTTGAAATACATCCTCTTTAAGTGTTAGACTTTTCCTTGGACAAGATAGGATTGTTACAGTACTTTTCAGCAGATCTCATGAATTCAAACAGCTATTGTCCATTTCAGTAAATAAACACAATTTCTTCCAGGGAACTGATATTTATTTTCCAAAATAGCTATTTGCTTTCTGATATGTAATTCTAGAAAGTCTGAGTCCTTCTGAGTCCTTCAAAGGACAGGGACCCACTGCTGTAGGCTGACTCTGGAAACGGGGCTAGGGGGATAAATATTAATCTTTCTGCAAAGGCAAGTGGGATTCATCTAAAAAATATGGCTAAAAAATTTTGTTACCTGATTTTGTCAGTGGCAAACCCCACAGGCAATAAGAGATTAAAATCTTGCTGAATTCCTAATTATGCCCCTCACCGACTGTTGGTGGAGGAACCAACATGCCCTGAGTTATGGTGCTGCAGCATGGAAAAAGCCTTGCAATTGACCACCACATACAGCTATCCTCTAGGTATAAAGGATGTGTATCTTTAGAAATATGTCTCTGCTCTCTTTAATGAGTATTGTATTAATTAAAAAAACCCACAGAATTGTTAATTGCTAACTTAATAGCAAGGAGACATCGTGTGGTAACTTGTATGTCTGTGCTGTAGCACAGGTCGATGAAAAATGGGCAGTGCTCATCTTTATGTCACTTGTATTTATATCCTTAGTGTTTTTTAACCTATTTAAAAGACTTTTTGCAGCACGTGCGCTTGTGCTGTATATCTGCATAGAACATTTCATTTCTCTACTGTTTTGTCTAGTGGAGGAGCGCAATTTCGTAGAGATGCATCGATGGCCTTCCAATTTGTACCTGAAGCAGCTTGCTGATTACAGGAACTATATCCACTCTCAGAAATGCCACTGCACAGTAATGTAAGGAGACTGGACACACACAAAGTGCATCTTGACTGTGAAATGTCAGACTGGGGATTATACAAAATATAAAAACCATGTCAAGAGTGAAATCAGATGCTTACCTGCTCTAGAACACTCCATGCCATGCTGTAGTGCACTTACAGACATTCCTTGTTTCACTGATAAATCACTCTATTTTTTTCCTTCAAGCATTGTGAAATGTATCTTGAAAATTTATTTCAAGCACAAAGACTTCGTAACCTTGGGGATTAAATGTAGTACAGGACACTGTCATCTGTTCCTTCTTCTAATTTCTGTATTTTTTATTTTATTGGTTTTCATAGTTACTTATGGCTGCTAAACAATTCTGTTGAAAAAAGACTGGTTTTGTAAATCTTATTTATAATAGCAGCACAGTAGCAGTGCAGGGAAGCAGAAAAGCCAGGTCATAAACTGTTTATACATTTCAGAATGCAAAAATTTACTGCAGCATTTGTTGGTTTGTAAAATAAATGGTAGACCTAATAAGAATTTTAGTTACTATTAATTTTCTACTTAAAGTAAGTCTGTAGTTCTCTTACAATCCTGTGAGTAGATACTTTAATCCCAGAGGAATGCCTATGGATCACTGTATTTTCTAGTGAATCGCAAGTGTCTAAAAGTAATTTTTCCTGACAGTAAATAGGAGAAGAAAGTCTGTTTCAACAATCTGCAGAACACCTTTGCTAGTGTGGTCATGCTGTATTTTATCCCATGAGGAATAAAAGCAGAGAGAGCTACATCCACTCATAGAGCATACCCATATGGTACTGATGGACTGGGAAGAGAGGACAGTGGTCAACAGCTTTTGTGGGACAAAACTCACTGGCAGAAGTGACTTTTTTGGGAAAAGTGGGTCCCCACAACAGCTGACAGTGCAGGTGTGCTGGTCATGGAGAAGGTGACCATCCTGGATATGCCTGCCCCACGAGGGATGTCAGTTTTTGTGGTGGGACTTTGAGCTTGACTGTCCCCAGCAGTGTCTCACTTTAACTATCTTCATGTGCTCAAAAGCTACACCTCATCATGTGAGACAAACCTAGCTGCAGATTCTTTGAGATATGACAGAGAAATCCTGAACCTTATGACTGGGATGATACTCGCAGATGCTATTAGCTTTTTCTTGACCAAAATAATGTCATGCTACTAACTTATGGGTATACATAATACTAATGCCAAAATGAACTCAACCTTTACATAAGGGTGTCTACCTGACCATAGGTGCTTTTCTAGAAACAAAATCTTACCGAGGAACTAAATGCTTCATTATCATTCCTGTTCTTTCAATTTTGCCTCTTCATTTTGGTATGTAGTCTGAAAAAATTCCTTAGTGTTTCCTCAGTGTCCAGAGCACACCACATCAAATGTACCTGGAAACTGCACCTGTGAGAAGGTGGAAAAGCAAATTACTGGAGCTGAACCTTTTTCTTTTCCCTTAGCTACAAGATTTATTTTTCATATTTCAGTACAGTTTTATAGGTGAATTGTTCTTTTCAAATTCCATGCTAGAGTCATAGATATATTTTTTCTGGTGATATTTTGCAGAGTTTGAGAGGGTATTTCCTTCCTTATTTTGGTATACCTACACAAAAAAAAGAGCTTGTAACTCAGCTGGCTGCTGCAGGCTCAAAATTCTGAAGTTAGTTTAATGGAAGAAGGATGATTGTAATAGTTTTTTTGAAGCTTTACTTCAAAAGATCCTAAAATTCTTTAAAAGATGAGATATTGTTTGTCCATCCCTTGCATATAAAGGAATCTGAAAGAGAACTACATTGCTATTTCAAGATCTCTAGGGAAAACTAAAATCATTAAAGAAAAAAATGAGTAGGAAAGTTACATTAATGTGACTTATGTCAAAAGGTAATTTTTGCAAAAGGTACTTTTTGTCATTATATAGTTATTAAAAAAGTTAATCATAAATTAGAGTTATGTGAGATAAGAATAAAACTGTAAGTTTTTTAATCTTAAAGTCATGGACAACAATGAGCTTACAGCTGAACTCCAGCTTGCCTGGACTCCTGATAGCATTTGCTTCTACCAGCAGCCAGCTCATTATCAGAGTGAAGATTATATTGCCTCCTAAATGATTTCTTGTGCAGAACTGATACAAAAGCCCTGTGAATGTTTATCTGAGCTGCATGTAGTCCTGAACTTTTAATACTTTGAAAGCTTTCCCAGGTTTTTTGCTAGAAGTTAGTCTGCTGCCAGTGATTTGCTTATGGATAGCAAGTAAGAAAATACTGGTTTTAACTTTCTGTAAATGTTTTGTAGGCACTTAAAAATAGGCTTAATGGAAATACAAACACTTTATATCCAACCAAGAGAAATATTTTACTATTATGCATTTTAGCCAGTGGTAGCCACAGGTTTTATACAGAGACGTCAAGCTGTGTAAAAATATTTATTATTTATTCACAGATCAATGCATACTACTACTCAGACATTAAAACAGCTTTCCATTTTACTCAGTATACCCATAATGCTGCCTGTATCAGGTGCAGACATTGACCATCTGATACATTTTAATTCTTGGAAGAATTCTTACTATAAAAATTCTTATTTTAATTTTTGATGATTTTCTGTAGAAATGTATTTATCTTAAAATATTTTAAACCTAATAGGTCAGCATTTGGAAACATGACTGAAAATGCATCATGATGCTTTGTCAGGTGCTGTTGGTGGCTGGTTTTAGTGGAGGCTTCAGGACCTTATAGTCCTTTTAATGGGGATCTTAAGACTGTGGGTAGTCAGGAGTTAGGGCAGTACTGCATTTGATATTTTTTAATAACTTCGTGTAGTATAAAATAAAAAAATATTATGATACAACCCCCTATACTTTATACTATGATACAAAGTAAAATCAGGAACCAACTGGAAAGAAATTTATTTGAGGAAGTGATTTTGAAAAAGTAAAATATCCGAGCAATGCCTCCACTGGTTTAAGCATCTCCCAAACACTCCTGACACTGGCAGCATTGAGATAAAGAAGGAGGTCAGTGGTAAATTTGGATGCCCTTAGGCAGTCCTTGTAGCATTAGAGATTGAGTATTTAGGCTTAAGTTTAAGTGGAAATGCAACTCCTGAGTCCCTTTTAGAGCTAACTCTCAAAATCCGCTTTTAGAAGACAATGTTTTGAATAATGGATTACACCATATAACGTGTTGTACCAATATATGTATTTGCTTGTCCCAAACTAAACTAAGCTTTATAGAGAATGATAAAACTTTCTGCACTAATAATGGTTTCCACATGATAGTCGGAAAACCTCTGCTATCTTCTTTAGGCCATGGTGCATTTTATTTGAAAAAACCCAACTGTTAGAAGAATAAATATTTTATCCAGTGTGCTGAAACTCTTGTATTTTTTCTTTTAAAATACCCTGACTAAATTACATATTTTTAGAATGCGTATGTAAAATTTTGATACAAAATAAAAAATTGTCTCTAGTCTCTCATGTGATTATTTTACCCATGTGTATTATAATATTTGAGTGTTATGCTGGAGATATTTTTGTAGCTTATTAGAAATACAGAACCATAGAATGGCTTATGTTGGAAGGGACTTAAAGAGCATGTGGTTCCAACGCCCTGCCATGGGCAGGGACACCTTCCACTGGACCAGATTTCTCAAGAGGAAAGGTGTGAGGCTTGCTAGCAAGAGAAGTGCTGGCAATGGCTGAAGGCGGAAGGTCATGTCCCAGCAGTAGATGGATGGGGGAGCCCACCACTGGATTTTGTGTTTGGACTTTTTTCTTTTAAATTTATGTCTGTGCTGTCCTGACCAAATTTGCTATAGTTCTGCACTGTCTGAACATGCCATTGCAAAAAGGAGGAATTCAGCATATCCTAGATAACTTATGCTGACTCCTGCAAATTTAGAATTTCAGAGCAGACATTTCCTAGATGGCATGATGAAATTTTTGAAGCTGCTCTCAAGCTGAACCAGCTCCTCCCAGTCCTTTTAGGCAACTAGAATTCCCAGTATATGTAAAGTTTAATAGCAAAGTTAAATGAATAATCCTCCAGAAAGTATGTTGAGAGAGGCTGTTGTAGGGAATCTTCTCATGCATGGGCACACCATGCATGTCTGTAAGTTCATCAGAACTGTTGCTTGAGGGTGTGTTTTACAGCATTTCAGAGGAGAGTTGTATTAGGGTGGTCTCAATTTCACTGAAATACAAGACTGCAGCTGTTCCAAGAGGCAGAGGAACCTAAACTTACCAAGAATGAAGATTTTGGCTTTTCCATTCCTTCACAAGAGTGGGAGGTCCCTTAGGCTTTGTCTGCTCAGAAAATCCTAAAGGTTAAAATTCTCATCAAAAGTAAGTTTCAGGCTTTCAAAAAAAAAAAAAAAGTAGCTTGGACTTCAAATATGGTAACGAAACTTACAAAAAAAACCAAGAAAAACTTATGTCCCACATAAATGCAGCAATGGCACATGTCGACATGGAAGAATATTTTAGGGATTTTTTTGCTCTGCATGAGACTTCCTTAGAGATGATGCTGAGACAAGCTGGTAATGCTTTCTGTACATCAAGTATTTTCTGATGTTTGAATAATGCCTGACTGGGAAAGCATGGATGTGTGTGCACAGCCCACTGGTTTATTAAACACCATAACCACCTGTGATCATCACACAATACAAGAGGGACAGCTGCAAAATAGGAATAGAAATTGGAGGCTTAGTTACTGTTCCAGTAACTGTCTAATGATAGGTTGCAAAGTCCATAAGGAGCCTTGTGATTTTGGGTCCTACAGCAGTGACTTGGTGTGACCCCAGCCATGATCTCAGGTCACTCACAAGTGGATCCATCATTCCTGAGCACAGGCCCTAATACCTAAGTCTGAATCAAGACTTTCTGAAAGGTTTCTGCCAAATGGGAGGCACTGAACTGATGATAAAACTGAGCAAGAGTTTTCATCCATTTTCTTCTCAGCTAAAGGGAGTCACAGTCCAGAGTTAGGCAAAAATGGTGGAGAAATACCCAGGAGGAAATTTTTTTTTATACTCATCCAAACTCATTGAATTTCCACATGGTGGCCACATGCACAGCTGAAAGGGATGGGGATGCCAAATGAAAACAGTGCTTGCAGGGTCAGACAGGCTGAGTACACTTGTAGAAAGTCTTTCAGGATGATGTGGAGCGATCAAAATTGGTTTAAAAACTTACAAGAAGATGCTACTCCTCTTGTTATTTCAAATCACTTTATTTTCAGAATAAAAATTATACTTTCTAGAATTTTGAGTGTGATGTGGCAGTAGATGGGTACCAAGTCCCTGAGAAATCTTGTCTAGTTAAGTGAAGCACTTAGAAAGCCAGACAGGCCCTCACTATGCTTTGCACCTTCTTCTCTCTCCAATTTCTTGATAAACAGTTGGTAGGAAAATTAATGTTCACTTTTTGGTCATAGCAACAATAATGCAGGAGTAAATAGTTGTGTGTATCAATAAGAACAGTCCCTTCAGCTGGGAATGTAGTATGCCAGTTTATTCATGGACAGTATTGGACACAGCCATGTTCTCATTTTTTTTCCTCTTTCTATAACTAAACCCAGACATTTGAAATTTATTTTCTCATAAATATACTGTAACAGTTGTCTAGGCTTGTGAAATAAATGGTAAGTTCTGTGTTCCTGCCAGGATTAAACAGGCCTTCCTCTACTCTCTCATGTGGCCAGGGGTAATAGGAGGCCACCCTGGTAGGGGTGGCCAAGGGAAAAGCACGTGGGGACCTTGGGGATGCCACAGGCTTCTTACAGTGTTCATCAACAATCTTGCCCCTGGGGTCACTCTTTATGCCTGTTTGTAGTGAATATTAGCAGACACCTGGCCAGAATGTCTGGTTTAACTCCTGTCGGTACAGATGAGTGTGGCTATGGGGTAAGCCACAGAGAATCACATCATGCTGTGGGATGTTGTTGCACTGGAGGACAGGTGCCAGAAAACTGCAAGCTGCGCACTCTGGGTGATGCAGCAGCCTCTGCCCTAAGAGCCCTGTTTGGACTGTGTCTCACAGGGTGTTTGCATGAGAAGCAGGAGAAGAAAACTGCTCAGTCAGAATATCTCTCCCCCATCTCCCCACACATCCCTCTGCATCCCCACACGGATCCCCCTCACATTCCTCTGCACATCCCCCGTGCATCTCTCCCCACACTCCCCCCCCACACTCCCTGCTGCTGCCACAGGGTGAATGGTTTCAGTAGCCTTTGTCCCACATGGTCCCTGTTTGTAGGTTGAAACGGGGATGATCCAAAAGGGGTGCAGGGTGCAAAGTACCCATTGATGGTGTTGGGGACATGGCCCAGTCAATGCAGGCAGGGAGTGGTGAAGGATGCCAGCACCTGTCCGGTGTCCTACAATGTGCCAAAAATATGTGCTGACTTTTCTCTTCAGCCTCATTGCAAGCAGAAAGCTCTGTTTTTGAAAATTAAAATTTTAGAGAAGAGGGAAGGGGAAGCTATTGAGTGTGTTGGTGTCTAGTGGGAAGGCAAAGGCGCTTGACTGAGGCTGTGGAAAAGTATCAGCACAAAGAAGGCTGCTAAAAAGCCCTGAAGAAACTGGAGTCTTTGTGAAAGCAGACTTGGAGGAAAAGAAGCCAGTTCATGGCAGCAGGCACAAGCAGGGTCGAATCTTACCCATATGCTATGGCTTGAAAGCAGACCCAAAAATTCCTCGAACTGGCTTCATAGGTGGAGTTTCCTGGAAGAAAGCAAGACTGAAAACTTCAGATTACTTTCATCCTCCTGTCCATCTACACTGTGATGTTAGTGCGGGGCCTTCATCATCATCTCCAATACCTCCCACTCCCTGCTGTCCCTCATCATGGGTTTCTTTGCCCCAACACAGCGTGGGTTGACAGACCTCCAAAATGGATGCAAATCCTTCCTCTCAGCACCTACAGGGAAAAAGATATGTCCACTCAAGGTCACACCTTGGAAATGTCTTCTGCTCACATCAGATGCAATGCCAATTTTTGACATTTGAGCAACACAGAGGGTTTTGTTGGGGTTTTACTTTTTGCATTCAGGCACAATAATCCTTCACAGAGCTGAGGCACAGTGTCCTCAGATGCTAGTTTAAAATGATAAACCACTGTCAAAAGGGAATAAGAAGACATGCTGTATTTGTTACAGTGGTGATGTTCAAAGTGAGAAGTTCTCCAGCTTTTTAAAATATATTATTATATTTAATTTTCTATTACAGTGATTACAGAGAAAATTTCTTATTTAAAGTATTTTTAAATGAAACAGAAAATTGTTTCTCACCAAGGAGATAAGCATTTTCAATGTACAGAAATCAGAAGCACTTCAGCTTGTGCTGTTACTTAAAGGCTGGAATTGCTGTAGGAAGAGATGGTGTGTCACTGAGCATGCAATGACAAACACCTTTAACATGGAGATAATTAGGGGACACAATGTGTGGCTGTGCACAGCCTTCAGTTTTAGCTGGAATCAGCAGGAAAAATACGTTTGTCACAGTATGTGGCAAAGGTTGCAGGGGTTTAATCACATTTCCCTTTGTTCCAAAACCTGTCATGATAGAATATACCCCTCTAGTAGCTTGTGTGAAGAATGTCAGGCTGGCCTCAACTTTGTTTTAACAGCAGATGCTTATGCAAATAGTCACTGAGATCTGGGAGTAAAATTTATTTTGTAATTACCCTTGAACGACAGAGTTTCTCCTGCTGCACATGTGGTACCACATGCAGTATCCTAGCAGTTAATTACTGAAGGTCTCTCCAAACCCCTCTCCTCTCTCCCATCAGATTTTCTGTCTTCCAGGTGTCTCAGGGACAGGTAGTGCTGGCAACTGCCACAGCTCATGGTACATTTGCTTCCCTGCTTCCTGCTGGGAACCATCAAATGTGAAGAAACAAAGCTACAGTGAAAGAAGAGTTAAAACTTTTAAAATAATTTCAGATTTCCTCTTGGTTGGGAAGCTGAGACTCTGCTCCTGCCTGAGCTGTGGTGCAGATATTCCTCTGGCATCCTCTCTTTTCCCAGTTCTCTGCATTTCCACATCTCTGGGCTACACAAAATGAGCCAGACACAATCCTTACGTGGCTGGCAGTGGCATGGTATTGCTGCACAAAACCTTTGGTGCTGGCAGACAGCAGGCAAGGAGAGTGTTGCTGTCTCTGGGTGTGGCAAGAGTGATGACTCAATGGGCCACAGTCTCCTCAGAGTCAGTCCCCAGATTATGTTTTAATTCCAGGGTATATTAGGAAGCTGGAAAAAGGAGGCATAGCTCAAGGATCCTGGTTTGTTCCTTGCAAGATGTGAAAGTGGTAAATTCCAATATTGGCTCACTTCTGATTTTCAGAATAAACTGCCTAGCGTTGCCACAGAATTTCTACAGGAATCCTTAATTTACCTATAGATTTATACTCTGCAAAATACACTCAAGAAAAATATGATTTCTACCAGACAAAAAAAGACTGGAGCTGGTGTGTGAGGCAGGGAGCAGCTAAGG
>JAOXXN010000026.1:66653-81747 GCA_026770055.1 Myrmophylax atrothorax | reverse complement strand
CCCTGCCAGGGGCTCTCAGGTGTCCCTGGAGCCTTCTCTTCTCCAGGTGACCCCCCCAGCTCTCCCAGCCTGGCTCCCCAGGAGACATTAAGGGATTATCCATGTGAATTCCATCCTGGGAGCTCTCATTCCCTGTGTGTTGCTGTTCCCTTTCAGTGCCATTCCTTTGGGATCCCATTCCTCCAGCACTGGGCAGCTCTGGCTTTTCCCTTCACTTTTACTCACAGGAGAAAGTTCCACAGGGAGGGCAAACAGGCTCCATCTCCTTCCCAGCAATTCCCATCCTGTCCTGACCCCTCATCCACGGTGAAAAGTGCTGCAGTTTCCTCATTAGGAGCAAACCTCCCACTAATGAGCCAAAATTCAGGATAATCACACTTTCCCTCTTTTCCAATAACTTTCATTAGCTGAAGAAAATAACCAAATCCTTAACAAGATTTTTCTGAAATCTAAAAATTGTAAGGAATAAGCTCCCTTAGGACTGAAAAATAAGGAAAAGACCCTTCCTTTAAGTCTTCATGGTGAGAAGCATCCACCAGGGGTGTGTGGTGGGAACAGGGTGATTGAAAGGCACTTTTCCAGCTGTTCCCTGTGTCTGGGAGCGACAGGAAAACATCCCCTCATCCCTGGGAATGTTTCATCCCAGGTCCAATCCAATGGAGAATGGCATTCCTGTGCTGTTTTCCAAGCATTTCTTCCCAGCTGCACATTTTGGGGCATTTAGAGCTGATTTATGGGGGGGGAAGGCATGGAAGGGATGGAAGTGCTGCTCCATCCCTTTAGATGTGGATTTCTGGAATTCTGCTGACAACACCTGAATTTGGTGGTGCTGAAGTGCCAAAATCAGGGGGAATGTGTTGGAGCAGGGAGGGAGGATGTGCCACTGGGGCACGGGATTGTTCCTCCCTGTCCGTGCTGCTGGCACAGCCTTGGCCCAGGTGTGCAGGTCACCCTGTGCTTTGGGGTTAGACTCCTCAGGTTAGAGAAAAACTCCTGGTTAAAGGGAAAACTGGGGGGTTTCCAGTGGTTTTTGTTCACCACATTTGGAGTTTTCCCCCTCTTGTCCATCTGCCCCGTTCCCCTGCCAGACTCTGGGTTGTGTCCCTGGGGAACGTGCAGCTGATTTCTCTGGAAACTTTTCAGGCAGAGTCTGGGGGAGAAATCAAATGGTTTTTAATTCCTTGGAACATGCTCTCATTGCTGTGGACACCAATCTCTGGGATAGATGTTTCTGGAAAGGCAAAACTGAAGGCCTGGGAGTCACTTCCATAAATAAAAGTGAATTGTGCTGTTTCTATTCCTGATTGTCTGCAATGAGTTTGGGAGGTGCCTTTGGAAAGGAGATGGAGATCTCAGCACTGAGATCTAAAGGGGTTTTTGTGTTGTGGTGCCTTTTTCAGGAGACATTGTCTCATTTAACATCCATTCCAGGAGTTTATTCTGTAGAACACAGAGTGCTCCTGCAGGGAATGGCTGGATTGAAGGGACAGGGACTGGCCTGGGATCTCGAGGTACTCGATTTGGGGTGTGATTTGTTGTTAGAGGAGGTGTGGGGCTGTTTGCTTAATAATAATAATATCTGTAAGGAGAAGGAGAAGGAGGAGGTGGAGATGGAGAAGAAGGAGAAGGAGGAGAAGAAGGAGGAGAAGAAGAAGGAGAAGGCATGAGATAGAGATGAGGAACATGGAGCAGAAAAGGAGGGGGTGTCCCCCTGAGCTCTTGAGCAATTCCCACCCTCCCCAGTGCAGGGCAGAGGTGCTGTCTGGGAACAGAGGGGTTCCCATCCATCTCCTGATGTCACCCAGCCCAGAGCTGGCTCTGAGGGGGCACAGGCACCCAGGGCTGTGCCACATGTCCTGTGTGCAGCCTGCTGGGATGGCCCAGTGTCCTCCCAGGGGATCCCTGTGGGCTGTAGCGCAGATCCCTGTCAGATCCCTGTCCTTTGGTCTCCCCGGGGCTGAACTGGGGCCGTGCTCTGTGAGGTGCTGGTGCCTCTGGAGGGGCAGAGACTCACCCTGGGTTTGCCTTTCAGGCTGATGCTGGGAAGAGAGATGTGAAGACAGAGGAGGGGAGCAGAGCAAGGTATGGCCTGGGAGTGTTGGGGTTTGGGTCTCTCCTTCCTCTTGGAATGCCTGTCCATGGTTTGGGGGTGCTGAGCCCCTCCCCAGCCCAGCTCCATGGAAAATCCTGCTGGGAGCTCCCCCAGCAGTGTCTGCTGCTCCTCCCCTGTGCTCTGTGTGTCCCTGCAGAGCCAGAGGGTTTGGGATGTCATTCAACACCATGGACAAACAAGGGGAATCCTGTGCTGTCACTGCTTTGCTGCTCTGGCCAGGATTGTACCCCTGGGCCTGGCAGGGGTGTTTGGAGAGACAATCTGGGGGGTGTTTGCAGAGACAATCTGGGGGGTGTTTAAGCCCCAATGGTTTATTTTGTCCTGCAGCTCCTCCCTCTGTCACAGCCCACCTCTGTTCCTTCTCCTTCCAAGTGCTACAAGTGCACTGAAACTTCCTTGTTTAGCTCATTAATGTGACCCTCACACTGTGATCCGGGTCCTGCAGGGATTTACAGAAAGGTTTCTCTGCTCTGGAGCAGCAGGACCCAGAAAGGGGGTTGGTTTGTGCCACTTCAGACTGTTCTGTGGATGCTGCTTGTGGTAAATCTGCTTTGTGGAGTAACTGTTTGTTGGGTTTAGTTCTGCTTAGGATTTGCTTTATAAATGGGTAGAGCATTTTAAGAGTTTTTGTTAACAAATATGACTCAAATCACTTTCTGTCTCTCAAATTCTTATCTCTGGATATGTTTTGTTGTTAAAAAAAACCCCAAAACTCTCTAATAATGGTCCTAAACTTCAAGTCATGCTATACTAGATAGATAGATAGATAGATAGATAGATAGATAGATAGATAGATACATACATACATACATACATACATACACACACATACACACACACTGCTGTATTTCCAGACTCTGTTGCTTTTAGAAGTCAGGCTGTCATTCCTTATTTCAGGAAACTCCTCCATTGTGGGAGCATTTGGTTCCCAAACCATTCCTTCCTCACAGCTTTGCAGCCACACAGGGCACCTTTTTGATCCCAGCCAGGTGTGCTTTAACTGGTGCTGTTAATTGCTAATGACTGACCTGAATCCCAGCTCCTGCTGTGGCTGCTGGACACGTGCAGAACTGACAGTGTTCCCTACAAATGCACTGCTCCACATGTCCTTGTCTTCTCCCTGCAAGCCTTTGGGACTCAGTCTTTTTAGTTCATTCCATAAGAACCAGAAAACATCTTAAATATTGTTATGGATCTGAAGACCTTCCTTATGTTCCTGGGGAGGGAGAGATTAGCAAGATGTGGGGAGCAGAAGGGTCTGACAAACCTCTGGAAGCTTCCTGAGCTGGGAGTTCCTGCCCCTGGCTGAGCAGTGCTGGGCTTCCCTGGCTGCCTCTGCCCTTTGGTGGGATTTGTTTCCTTGTGCTACAACAGCTGGGAAGTTCTTAGCCAGGCTGAACTCCTGGCCCATCCCACTGCTCCTCTGAGTCCTGATGTGCCAGGTGTGGAGCAGGATGTGGCCCTGCTGGGCCAGGGCTTGGATTCACTTGCAGGGCCCTGTGCAGAGCTCTCTGGGCTGGCACCCGCCCCATCTGCAGGCAGGGCCAGACTCTGCTGATTCCTTCATCCAGGGGCCTGGGGCTTTATTTTCATTGTGTATTCACTGTGTCCCTTTGGGATGTGAATTTTGGGAGGCCACGGGAGCTCTGAGGTCCCAGGGCCCTGCTGGGGCGAGGCCTGGCCGTGGTTCCTGCAGGGGCACGGGGTGCTGAGGTGAATTATCCCAGCCCAGGGTTTGCTGGGCCGGCAGGAACAGCCCCCCCAGTGGCACCAGGAGGTTTCTGTCACTGTAGAATTCTCAACATGGTTTGATTTCTTCTGTTTCTTTTAAATGCTTCTAGCGCTGACTCAAAAAACTCTCCCGAGGGCCCAGGAGGGATGCCCAGAGCAGCTGCTGCTCCTGCAGGAGAGCCCAGGGGGGCCAGGAAAGGAGCCACTCCCAGCCCCAGTGGCACGGGGGACATCCCGGCGGGACAGACCGAGCCCCCCGAGCCCCACCCCGGGGCAGCAGCGAGGGAACCGCCTGAGAGCCTGGCCCAGGCAGCTCTGGAGGGTGTGGACACTGGGAATGGTGTTCCTGTGGATCCTGCTGGCACCACAGCACCTGGAGACAGGGCGGAGGAGAAGCTGCTGCCGCCTCCCAGTGCGGGGAAGGAAGAGGCTCCCAAGGCTCCTCCTGAGCCAAAGCCATCGGTGTCTGTGCTGGAGAAGGAAGACAAAGGAGGAGCTGAGGAGTCCCCTGCTCCTGCCACGGAACCACTGGGATCATCCAGCAAGGCTGAGGGGGATGCAGCAGGAGGCTGTGGGGGGCTCCCAGCAGGAGCCACCCCTGGAGTGGAGCCCCCCGGGGCTGATGAGGCTCCCAGGGACGTGGGGTCTCCTGCTGTCACCCAGCCAGCACAGGAGCTGGGTGCTCCTGGGAAGGATCCTGTTCTTGATGCTGTGAAAACCAGCCCTGAGGTGTCTGTGGCTCCAGTGGCTGAGAGGAAACCTCTCCCTAAAACTGGGGAGGCCCCAGGGAAGAGACTGGATGTGGCTGGAGCAGAGGAGCCTGTGCCCAAAGCTGGACACGCTCCAGAGGAGAACTCTGGGAAGCTCCTGGGCAAGGCTGGGGCAGAGGCAGAGAAGCCACTTGGAAAACCAGTGGCCAAGGCTGGGGCTGCTCTGGAAGATGCTCCAACTGCTGTCGGTGGGAGCAGCCTGGGAAGTTTGATGAAAAGCCACCAAAACAAAGGGACGGGAGCGGCAAAACCTGACAGGACCCACGTGGGAGCTGCACCGAGCCCCTTCCTGTCCCTCAAGGAGCCTGGCTTGGGTAAAACCCTGCTGAGGGCAGTGGTGTCCATCCCAGATATCTTCAAGCCCAGGATCCCAGGGAGGAGCAGCGACCCACCCCGGTGCCCGGGGGGGCAGCAGAGACCCCCACCCAGGCCCGAGCCCCGGGGCCAGCCAGGAGGGGACAGGAAAGGCCCCCCAAAAGCAGCAGCCCAGCCCGGGGCCGGGAGCAGCCAGGGCAGAGGGAACGGAGGCTCTGCAGGGGAGGCACAGGGAGGCAGCAGGAGGAACTCATCCCAGCAGGAGAAGGACTCCCACGTGGAATCTGGGGCTGGCTCAAAGCAGAGCCAAGAGGGAGACAGTGGAACATCCAGCACGAAGGAGGACCCCGGTGGCAATCAGGTGAGAGGGCACTAATTCCAGGCTTCTCCCTGTCTGGGACACTGGCACTGTATTCCCCTTTCCTTTTCCATAAGTCTGTACAAACTGATGGGCAGCCAGTTCCTTTCAGCTGCTGTGTGTGCAACACAAGGGTGGAACTGGCTGGAGAATCCTGTGAGGTGTTTGGGAAGTGAGTTTGTATTGTATCCTCAATGTGTGTCCTTGGAGTAGCTCCAGATGGGAGCTGGGCTGTGTGTCCTCTGGGGAGCTGGAATTCACTTTGCCAAGCCCTGCCCAGACACTGGGCACGGAAAAGGTGACCTGAGGTGTCACTGTGGTTGGTGGCAGGTCCCTGGAGCGGAGGCTGTGCCAGGCTTGGAGCAGGAGCAGCTGTGGGGACGGCCCAGAGCGGCTCCCTGGGGGCCCAGAGCGGCTGCCTGGGGGCCCAGACCAGCCATGTGTGGGGTGGGCTTGGTCTCCTGTGAACAGCCAGGGGCTGACCCAGTTCCATGGGAATTCCTGTCCTTTTCTGCAGGGTCCTGCTGGGGGCAAGACAAGTGGCACTGGCAGCAGTGGGAAACAGAAGGAGGTAAGGGTGGAACCACAGTGGGATTGAAGGTGCAGAGTGAATTAAGAGTGGTTTTCTGATATTCCAGGCCAGGCTGGGCAGGGCTTGGGGAAGGTGTCCCTGCCCAGGGCAGGGGTGGCACTGGGTGGGGTTTAAGGTCTTTTCCAACCCAAACCATTCCACAATTCCATGACCCCAGGCCTGGGTGCTGCTCTCAGGATCCCTCCCCACCTCCCATGCAGTTGGATCCCCAGGGTCCTGCCCTTCCTGCCTCCAATGTGGGTGCTGTGGGCTCTGGGATGCTGGAATTGCTTTGGGATCTCCCCCCGGGGTTGGTTCCCCCCAGGTCTCTCAGTCTGTTCCGGCTGACGGAGCCGGGACCGCCCCAGCTGGGATCAGATCCCATGGGATCCATCCCAGGACCCCTCTGGCCTTCCAGCACCACCCAAACCTGCCCTGGGTCTGTTCCCAGCCCGGGGTGTCCAGGGCCTTTTCCAAAGGCAGCCCAGGCTGCTCTTCCCACCCCGGGGAGTTGGGATGGGTCAGGAAGGGCCCTGCCAGGGCACTCCCTCCCTCTGGGCACAGATCCCGGGGATTTTCCGTGCTCTGGAGCAGGACCAGGTGCTTTGTGTGCCTGTGCCAAAGGGATTTCTGAGATAAGGCTGGAGACCTGAATTCTTTTATTAATCCACATGAACCTCTGGTGTGTTTGGGTAATGGATGGTCACAGAA
This sequence comes from Myrmophylax atrothorax, assembly GCA_026770055.1. Taxonomy (NCBI): domain Eukaryota; kingdom Metazoa; phylum Chordata; class Aves; order Passeriformes; family Thamnophilidae; genus Myrmophylax; species Myrmophylax atrothorax. The sequence goes on along the minus strand of JAOXXN010000026.1, from coordinate 75,178 downwards.
CACTTTCCTGGCTGGTGTTCCAGGTGTGTGTGTTAATCCCCAGGAGGGAATTCTGTACCCTCTGGAAAAGGCTTTGGAATGGCAGTTGCTCCTGACTGCTTTTCTCTTCACTGTCACAGCTGATAAGAACCAAAATCTGCTTTTTGGGGAGGGGAGAGCCTGGGAATGTCTGATTTCAGTGGAAGTGGAAGGTGGGGCTCCCTTCTGCCCTGTGCCCTCCTGGCACTGCCCCTTGCTCAGGTTTCTGCACTGGACTGTGGGCAGAGACACCTGTTGTTCCCAATATTCTTTAGGCTTTTAGAAAGGAAAGGAAAGGCACAAAACCTTGGAATTTCAGATGCTTTTCCTGCTGCAGGACTGGGCTCAGTGTTTGTTACTTTCTAACATAGCAAAGCCCGTCTTGCCTTGGCCTTCAAGTCCAGCTTTTCACTCTTCCTGTGTTAATGCCCACTGGAATCTGAGGGTAGGATGGGATATCTGGGGCGAAAGGAACAAAAATTCAGGAATTGGCTGAAGGAATCAGTTGCATAACTTGGGCTGTGGTGGCCACTTGGCTGCAGCTCTTGTGGGCCCAGACCTTCCAACAGACAGAAATTCTGTCTATTCAGTTTTACCGATTCATCCACTGAGATTTTGCAGAGTGCTCTGGTTTCCTGAATTAAATCTGCATTAAATTAAATTAATTAGCACAAATGCTGATGAGAACTCCACCCTCTGGGACTGAAGGCCTGGGCAGTTTTTCTGCCCTCGGATTAAGTTGGGTTTTCCCCTGGAGCCAGTGTGGAATTTCTGCCCATGTGGGAGTGGGGGTGACTTGAAGTGTTTTCTGTTCCCGTCTGTCTCTTCCCAGGAGGAGGAGCTGTTCCCGTTTAACCTGGACGAGTTTGTCACGGTGGATGAGGTGGTGGAGGAGGTGGAATCTCCGGTGGCCCCGCGGAGAAACCCCCCCCGGGGCAAGAGGAAAGAGGGAGCCAAGCCCAGCCCGTCGGAGCCGCTGCCCAAGCGCAGGAAAGGGAAGGGCTCCAAGGGGGAGCCGTCCTTCGTCACCCTGGACGAGATCGGGGACGAGGAGGAGCAGGGGCTGCTGGTGGTGGACGAGGTGCTGGAGGAGGAGGAGCTGTCGGAGGCGGTGAAGGACCCGCGGGCGCTGCTGACGCTGGACGAGCTGTCGGAGCAGGAGGAGCTGGGCCCCCCCAGGGACGCCCCCCAGCCCGAGCTCAAGGAGCAGGACCTGAAGGCCGAGCCCCTGGTGACGGTGGATGAGATTGGGGAGGTGGAGGAGCTGCCCCTGAACGAGCCCGCCGAGCTGGGCGCCGAGGAGGGCAAGGGCAACCCCGGCGGCGCCGCGTCCCCGCGGGCACCCGACGACCCCAGCGCCCTGGTGACCGTGGATGAGATCCAGGAGGACAACGAGGACAACCCCCTGGTGACTCTGGACGAGGTCAATGAGGAGGAGGATGATTTCCTGGCCGATTTCAACCACCTCAAAGAGGAACTGAACTTTGTCACAGTGGATGAAGTCGGGGATGAGGAGGAGGAGGAGGAAAACACTTCCCCAGGGAAGGATCTGCCCAAGGACGAGGATGATGAAGACATTGTTGCTGTTGCAGGACCAGAAGAAGAAGAAGTCGCTGCCTGTGCAGGACCAGAGGAGGAGGACATTGTTGCTGTTGCAGGACCAGAAGAAACAGGAATTCTGGGTGATACGAACCCAGAAGAGGAAACCCCTGCAATCTCCAAGCCAAAAGGTGAGGGACAGGGCCTGGAGCTGCCTGGGCTGGTGGGAGGTGTCCCTGCCCTTGGCAGGGGTGGCACTGATGGGCTGCAGGTCCCTCCCAACCCAGGCCATTCTATGGTTCCATTCCAAGGTGTGTTTGTGTCTCCAGCAGCTCAGTTGGGATCAGGAGGTGCAGAAGCTGAGTCCAAGCAGAAGAAAGTGACTGTTCCAGGTGTCCCCAAGGTGCAAAGCACTCCCAAAGGTAAATCCAGAGGCACCACCCCAGACTCTCTGGGCTTTGCTGGTGAAAGGCACTTCCCTGCCCATTCAAAACCCCTCCTGTGCCCCACAACTGAATCCCAGAGTCAGGGCCCACAGTCTGTGGTGTTTCCTTGGCTCCTCCAAATCCGTGTTTAACCAGTTGGTTAAACTTGAAAGTTACACGTGGGAAGTTCTTTTTTCCTCAAATTGGCAAATGTGGATGAATTTACTGATGATTAGCAGAGGGCAGTGGGGTCACTCCTGGGTGTTCCCATCCTGTGACAAGGTTTGTTCCCAACTTTCCATGTCTAGAAAGGAGGGAACTGCTGACAGACCTGTAAAATGGGGATTTAAAGATATATTTCCTTTTTTTATCCAAGATCCTCCTCTAAAATCCTTTTCTATAAAACTACTGAGAACATGGAAATGGAAAAGGAGTTGCTGGGAGCATCTGGCTCCCTGTCTGTGGCTTGGGGGACATTTGCTAGCAGGATTGGGCTGGTGGGGCACTGCGTGTCCACACCTGTGTGAGGAGGTGGAGATACAACACTTTGAAGGCAAAAGATGCTGAGGAAGTTGCAGGGACCTCCAGATCCAAAACATTCCCAGCAAATGATGTGTTTATTGACCGTGGCAGTGATGTGTGCATTCAAACGGGCACCAGCTCGGTGAGAAAACAGATTTTTTGAAGGCTGAACCCCTGCAATTTCCACCAGGAGTCCCAAATTGCCCAGGTTGGGGTGAGGGAGTGTGAGGGTTGCTGTGTGTGGTGACTGGTGTGCTGCTCCCTCAGCTCTGGATATCCTGGTCCCCAAGGCCGGATTCTTCTGCCAGATCTGCTCCCTGTTCTACGCCGACGAGCCCTCCATGATCAACCACTGCAGGACTGCCCTGCACCGGCAGAACATGGAGGTACCTGGGGGAGCCCCATCCCACGTCCTGGGGCTGCTGGGGATTCCCTGGCAGGGCAGCACAGGGAGCTCCTGGGGCCGATTCGGGGGTGGGAACACACCCTGTGGGAATGTGGGATGTTCCCTGTTCCATGCCCGGATACAGGGGGGGCTCAGGTGTCATGGGGGCAATCCTGATCCCTGAGGTGTGGCCACATTCCCCTCGGGAGCTTCCCAAGCTGTTTGCCTGGGAGCCAGACTGGGGGGTTTGGGGGCAGATCCCACCTCAGCAGTGGGAGGAGCTGGCTGACCTTTGGCCCAAGGTTTGGAGCGTGATCCTGGAATATCCCTGCAGCATCTTCTCCCCTTGTTCCCACAGAAATTCATGGCCAAGCAGCAGGATAACAGTGGGGATGAGCCGAGCTCCAGGTGATGGGAGGACAGAGGGACCTTCTGGTGATGGACACTTTGGGGACACCCAGTTCTGTGTGTTTGGGTTTCATTGTCATTTGGGGTCAGGAAGGAGAGCTCCTGGTGTGTAAGTTGGAGCTGGGAATAGACCCCAGACCTGCTGGATTGGATTTGTGTCTGCATTCATCCAGTGTGGGAGAGACTGGCCCACATGGCCCAGGAAATAAATGTTCTTACTGTATAGTTACCCCAGGGCTGTGTTGGGGCTCATTCCTTGCGGTTGGGTAACTCTGGGAATGCAGGGGATTGATGGACTGACTCCAGCGGAGAGCTGGGAAGGGGCTGGGGCAGCAGGAGGGGCTGAGGGAGCTGGGAAGGGGCTGGGGCAGCAGGAGGGGCTGAGGGAGCTGCGGGGGCTCAGCTGGAGCAAAGGAGGCTCAGGGGGCACCTTCTGGCTCTGTAATCCCTGCCAGGAGGGGGAGCCGGGACAGGGAGTGGGGCTGTGCCCCAGGGCACAGGGACAGGAGCAGAGGGCACGGCCTCAGGCTGGGCTAGGGCAGGGGCAGGGGGGACATTGGGAATATCCCTCCTGGAAAGGGCTGTGCAGCCCTGGCACAGCTGCCCAGGGCAGGGGGGAGTGCCCATCCCTGGGGGGATTTAACAGCCCTGTGCATGTGGCACAGCTGCTGGTCAGCTTCCATAGGGCATTTGCTGCTGCCCAGTCCACCCCACAGCTCCCAGTCTGTGGCTGAGGGGGGTCCCTGCCCCACTCACCTGTGTTCCAAAGCCCAGGGCCGCAGGGATTCCTGGGGCGTCTGTGCCCGGCATCCGGCGACGGATCTTCTTGCAGAACTGGCGGATGTCGCTGCAGGACGTCTCCAGGTCCTTGAGCAGGATGGCCAGGTCTGCTGCCTCCTGCCCGGCCTGGGGACACAGGGACACCTCAGAGGGACACGGGACACTCAGGGACACCTCAGAGGGACATGGAACACACAGGGACCTCAGAGGGACAGGGGACACATAGGCACACCTCAGAGGGACACTGGGACACACAGGGACACCTCAGAGGGACACGGGTCACACAGGGACACCTCAGAGCGACATGGGACACACAGGGACTTTAGAGGGACACTGGGACACACACCCAGCCATCCCAGCAGGTCCTACCTGGAGGAAGGCCCGGAGCCGACACACCTCTACCCCCATGCAGTCCAAGGCACTCTGGGTGAACTGTGGGCATGAGCACAGGTCAGAGAGGGCCCTGGGGCACACTGGGGCACACTGGGGCACACCGGGGCACACTGGGGCTGTCCTGTGGCAAACTGGGGCTGTCCTGTGGCAAACTGGGGTTTCTACCCTGGGAATTGCAGGATGGACCCTCCCACCACTCCAGGACTTTCAGGCACAGGGAATTGGGCTGAGGCAGTCGGGCTATTTCTGGCCTATTCTGGTCTCACTCCGTGGGGAGCAGGACACTGGTACTTCCCTCAGGAGCTCCAGGATACATCTCCACCCACCCCAGACATGAGGGTCTCCACGCTCCCCTCCCTCTTCTCTTCCCACCCAGAGCCAATGTCCTCCTGTCCCCGTGTCCCCCCTCCCCAACCCCAGAGCCCTCGTGCCACCACTGGGGAAGAGTGACTGCACTGAGGAGGGGGCAGCAGGGGCACCTCGGCTCCCAGAGGGATCCCGGGGGGCACAAAGGCAGCAAACAGGGAGCAGGGAAGGGTCAGGGCCCACAATCACCTTGATGTGGTCAGCCAGCTGCAGGGTGCAGTCCTCAGCCTGGTCAGCCAGGTGGATGCTGTACAGGTGCTGTGGGAATGGCAGAATTGTTCCCACGTGTGGAGGTGAACCAGACAACGAGGGAACACTCAACGAAGCCCCAACCTCAAGGATTTGGTCCAGTTTTTAACTGGAAGTGACAACTTGTGCAGCGACCCCCCCAGAGCCTCCCCAGGTTGCCGGTGGTCCATAATTCCACAGTCAGCCAAGCTGGCCTGCAGGTGGGGTACAGGAATGTGGGATGGGAGAACCGTATCCCTGGGACACGGAACAGGGACGCAGCCCCAGGGATGTGGCCACAGTCACCTGGGTGAGGACACCCCTTCAAAGGAAAGGGCTGCCAAGGACCAAACCCCAGCTGATCCATGTGCCCTGTGAGTCACGGATCCAAGGGCAGGACACCCAACAGGTGAGGTGGCACCTGTCCCCCCGCGTCTCCCCCAGCCCCACCTGGTAGTACTTGATGGCTTTGGTGAGAGGTTCCACATTGACAGTCTCGTCCAGCTGGTCCTTGTGGAGCAGCTCGATCAGGAAATCCAGGGAGCGCTCGTGGACACTCATCTCGGGGTACAGGGTCCCCACCTTCTTGTACACCTCCACACTGCATCTGTTCAGGGCCCTGGGGACACAGGGACAGTCAGAGAGGGGCTGGGACACACCTCCAGGCAGGACATGGGAAATGGAGCCCCGAGATGCTGCCAGCCGTGGGACACAGACAGGGCTGAGACCCAGCTGGGCCCTTCCCTGAGCACCTCCTGAGGGACACAGGGCAGGGCTCGGACAAGTCACCACTCACAAGGCAATAAATGGAAACCCACTGCCCATTTCCAGCCCGGCTCCCAAAATCCCTTCACATGTCACCTCTTGGGGGGACACCAGGAGGTCATGGACAAGTGACCCCTCACAAGGCAATAAGGGGATCCCACTACTCTTTTCTATCCTGGTTCCCAAAATTCCTTCACATCACCTCTTGGGAAGGACACAGGGAGCTCTCAGGGAAGGGGCTCCTGCCGCTCTTTCCCAGAGCAGCCCCCCAGCCCGCTGTGACCCATCCCCAGAGGCCGGGGGGTGGGCAGGGGTACTCACTGCTCGTATTTGTGGAGCGTGGCCTGCAGCAGGCTCAGGGAGTACACGAGCCCCGCGGCGAAGCTGAGCTGCTCCCCCGCCGCCCCGCGCAGCCCCGCGCGCTCCGCGCAGCTCTCGCTCAGCTCGAACCTCTCCTGTGCCTGTTTGCTGATCAGCTCCGCCTGGGGGCACACAGGGACGGCCCTTAGGGCACCTCCCTGCTCTGTCCCACTCAGCCATGGAGCCGCCAAACACTCCCCCAAAAACTGGTATGTCCTCGGAAAGAGTGACCCACCGGTGCCACCGCTGAGCCACCACCCCCACGGGCAGGGACCTCCCTCCTCCCCTCCCTTCCCTCAGACCACCTTAGAATCATGGAATCATGGAATTATTTAGGTTGGATAAAGGTCCTTAAGACCCCCAAGTCTAGGTTCTCCCACGGCACTACCAAGGCCACCACGGACCATGTCCCCAAGTGCCACATCCACAGGGCTGATAAATCCCCCCAGGGATGGGGACTCCCCCTGCCCTGGGCAGCCTCTTCCAATGCTTTACAACCCTTTCCATGAAGGAATTTTCTCAAACTCCAGCCTAAACCCCACAAGGAATGGGGCACTCCAGTCTCCCATGAACTCCTGGAAGTTCTGCAGTAGTAAACACTCAAAGTCCTGAATCCAGGTGGGACAGAGAGCCAAGGTGGGAATGCCCGGTGCAGGGTGTCCCAGCCCGTCCCACCTTGCAGATGAGGCGTGGGATGAGCAGCAGCACCAGGACACAGTCGTGGTCCCCGCCGTGCCGCAGGAAGCTGTCGGGCATGAAGGAGGTGAGGAGGGACACGTGGCGATTCGCCTGCTGCACTTCCATCTGCCGCAGCTCCATCTCGATGGCCTGGGGGACACAGGGACAACACTGCTCCAGGCACAGCCCAGTCCAGGCTCTGGAGACTGGGAATCCTGCTCCTCCAGGACATGGCAAAGCCTCAGTCCCTGGCTGGGACCTCAGTGCCACCTCGTGCCACAGGCAGGGACTCCTCCCACCAGCACAAGCCCTGCCCAACCTGGCCTTGGACACATCCAGGGAAGGGGCAGCCACGGCTCTGGGAATACCTTGGTGCCATGGTGCTGGTGCCTCCAGTGCCTGTCCCAGGGCATGGATCCCCCAGCCAGGCCTCCCTACCTTGGCATGGGCTTTTGTCTCTGCAAATTTGATCTTGAAGTCGAACATCTCGGGGGGCGGCTGCTGCTGCTTCTCCGCAGACGCTTCCTGCTGGCTCATGAGTTCCCGGTTCACGTCCTGGGCACAGGGAGGAGTGATGGGACACAGGGACACTAACGCAGGGATCAGGGACCCCACACCCTCAGCAGCTCCCCCAAACCTCCCAGTGCCCTGCCTTGGGGGGCTCCTTGTGCAGCACCCCAGGAGGGAGAGGCACTGAGTCCATTCCAGGCCTTGTCCTACAGCCAAGGAATCCACAGGCTTTCTCTGCCTCCTTTTCCAGCCAGGAGACCTGAGCCCAGGGCTGGGACAACTCTCACAAGGAAGAATTTCTTCACAGTATCCCATCTAAATCTCCCCTTTTCTAATGGGAAGCTATTCCAAGTCCCTCCAGGCCCTTGACCCCAGTCTCCCTGCAGCTCTCTTGCAGCGCCTTTAGGAATGGAAAGGGCTGTACATCCTCTCCAGAGCCTTCCTTTCTCCAGGACAGACACTCCCAGCTCTCCCAGCCCGTCCCTGTAGCAGAAGCCACCAGCAGCCCCTGCAGCCTGTGGGGCACTGGGGGCTTTCCCAGAGAAGCTCCAGGAGGAACCATGCCCAGATCCCAGGGGGGCCGGAGGAGCTGCCCGTGCTGCCCCGGGGACACCTTCCCTGGGGACACTCCCACTGCATGTGCCGGTGCCAGGTGGGCTCCGGGAGGGCCGGGGGGCTCCAGGGGCGGCACCTGCAGGTGAGCCGTGAGCTCCCGGTACTTCTTGATGGTCTGCTGGTAGTCGGCCACGGTCTCCTGCGCCGCCTCCACGCGCTTCTCGGCCTCGCGCACGCGGCCCGTGGCCATGTCCAGCTGCTCCCGCAGCTCCAGCTCCGTCTCCCGCGCGTTCTCCTGCAGCTCGTCGTTCATCTCGTTCATGGCCTCCTGCAGGGAGGGGGCACCGGGACAGGTCACACACTGAGGGGGCAGGCAGGGACACCCCAGGGGTGTGGGCACCCCTGAGCCTGTGGGGACCTTCCTGGGATGCCACAGCTCCTGGTGCTGGGACCGCCCCCAGCCCTGCCCTGACCCCCCACCAGTCCAGTCCCACCTTGATCCCCCACCATGCCAGCTCCCACCCTGAGCCCCCACCATTCCAGCCCCACCCTGACCCCCCACCATTCCAGCCCCACCCTGACCCCCTACCATT
>JAOXXN010000025.1:19959934-19980148 GCA_026770055.1 Myrmophylax atrothorax | reverse complement strand
GTCTCCCGTCCCGGAGTGGGCAGCCGCACCCCGCGGGGGCGGGGGATGGCGGGGGATGGCGGCGGATGCCAGCGGATGGCGGCGGGAGCGGCCGCGCCGCGAACTCACCATGGCTGCGCTTCGCCGGGAAAGGGCCGGCGCTTCCGGCCCGCCGCGGGTGGGAACGAAGTGCCGGCTCCGGCGGGCCGCGCCCCCTGGCGGCCTGGAGGTCCAGCGCGGCTTGCGGGATGACGGGGAGGTCCAGAAGAGCCTCGATAGAGACAGCCCGCTCGGGGACACCTCGCACTCGGGGACACCCCGCTCTGAGACATCGCGCCCTGGAACAACCCGCTCAGGGACACCGCGCTAGAGGACACACTACTCTTGGGGACACCTGGCTCGGGGACACTGCGCTCGGGGACACCCCTCTTTGGGACACCTCGCACTCGGGGACATTGTTCTCGGTGACACCTCGCTCCTGGACAACTCGCACTCGGGGACACCCCGCACCTGGCGCGTCCCCACGGCATCGCTGCCACAGCGGGTGGGACAGAGGTCCCATTTCCGAGGGTGACACGATGGGGACACTGCCGGGGTGGCAGCTCTGGTACTGCTGCCATAATGCGAGAGGAGGCTCAGGAGCTGCGGGGACACACCATCCTTCCACCTCGGGCTGCTCCCCACAGTGTCCTCCGCGGAGATGGACAAGGAAAGGGGCACAGCTGCGGGGCAAGTACTCCCACATTTTATTAGACAGCTGCCTGAGACGCCTTCCCGCCTGGCCCAGACTGACGCCTGCGCTTTCGGGGGTGGACAGCGCGACCCCAGCCCCTCCTCCCGTCCCTTCCCATGCTCGGCCCGGCTCCAAGCGCTCCGTGGGGCAGCCCAGCGGCAACGGGCCGCGGGGTCCCTACGGGGCGCGGCGGGACACCCCCCGCCCCGGCCGCCCTCCAGCCTCAGCTGCCGGCCGGCAGGTCCGCGGGGGCGTCGAACTCGTGGTGGCCGAGCCAGAGCTCCGGCAACTCGTCCGCCCTGTCGAGGCCAAGCTCCAGCACCAGCGCCCTGAGCACCTCCTCGTCCACCGGGTCCGAGTCGATGAGGCCGGGGCCGGCAGCCTGGACGGGGCGGCTCCCCGCGCCCCGCGGCTGCGTCCCCAAGCCCCAGGCGGGCTCCATGGGGCGCCGGGCTCGCCCCGCAGCGCGGTGCTGGATGTGGAGCTCCTGCAGGCGCAGGCTGGCCAGGAGGTGGGGACCCGTCTGCGGGGCCACAGGGACGGCGGCGGCAGGCGGAGCCCCACCCGCGGCTACCGGCAGCTCCCCGGCCCCGGAGGGGCAGCGCAGCATCGCCGCCACCTCGAGGTCCTTCGTGGCCCGGGGAGGGGACTGTAGAGAGCTCATCTGCGGGCTCTGCGGGAACGCGGCAGCGCTCAGCGGGGCCGGGCGGGGTCCGGCGAGGTACCCAGACCGGGAGGGAGGCTGGAGCGGCCCTGTCGCACTCGCCCCGGTGGCCTCGCTCCCCGCAGGCAGCCCCCGCCGTCTGATTTATAGAGGATTCGGTGCGGCCACACCACGGGGGAAGGTTAAGGGAAGCTGGGCCGGCGGGCGAGCGGGGCAGGGAGGGATGGATAGGGCGGGACGGCCCTGGGGGCGGTGCTGGTACCGCCTGCCCCTCCGGCCCCCGTCGGCCCACCGTGTCCCGCCCTTCCAGGCTGGGTCCCTCCGTGTTCCCTTCGTTCTGGCTGGGACTTCACCTTGTCTCTCTCATCCAGGCTGGAACACAATTGTAACACCTATCCAGGGTGGAAGACAACAGTGGGGTTCAGGGCTGCCAGGGTAATGTGGGCTGGTGCCCTCAGCCAGCTGGAAGAGGAATTTGGGTGTGAGGAGGCTGTTTGTGGTGCCCCTGGGGGTACCCTCTGAGCTTTTGTCTCACCTTTTGCACTTGCGCTGCTCTAATTGGAGTTGACAATTAAAGAGTTAAGCTCCAATTGTTTCTCCACATTCAGGGATGTGGATGGGGATGGCAGAGGGAGTGCTTTACCTCATGCCTGTTTCCCCAGCTGCCTGCAGGTGGTGTGTCTAGGACCTCAGACTAGTTTAGGGTGCCATATCCCTACAGTCCCATCCCCAGGTGCAGGTCTCCTGCACCTCCCTAAAGCCTATTTAGTACTGCAGTGCTTGACACTTGGGTTTCCTATTGCGTATTTTCCAAGTTGTGTTCCTGAAGCAGCTCCCACAGCTGACAGTCAGCCTGCCTGGTGCAAGGACAGAGCACATGGGGTCCTGAGGTGGGTCAGAGGAGGCAGCTGACCAGCTTCTCTGCTCTCTCAACCCTCACCTTTCCACTGGCTCAAGAGTTCCCAGGACTGACATCTCCCCTGGGCCCTTTGCTGTGCCACTGGTAGCACCGGCCTCCTGCCAGCAGTCACCACACAAGACTGATCTCTCCTCACCACACCACAGCAGGTGCCAGGGGTACATGGAAGCAGGGAAGGGGGTCAGGAGTCATGGGAGCCACATCCTGCTGAACTCCCTCCTAGCCAGATTTCCTGTTGTTTCAATCGGCAGTGAAAAACAAGAGAGCAAAACAAAGCCAAGGCCAGGCTGGGAGCCCCTTCATCTTGCTATTTATTCCAACATAATCTAATTAAAGCCACAGGAAATTTGCTTTCCCACAGTGACTGGACATCTTTAAAAAACAACCTAGCACAATAAAAGCTCCATGGGCCAGGTGAATGAGGGGACCAGGGCAGCAGAGGACAGGCTCCATGGCCTGAGGCACCAGGAGAGATCTGCCCCAGATACCTGTGTACCTGTTCACCTGCTGAGATGCCTTGCGGCTGCTCATGGGCCACTGGGGCATCTGGAGGTTCATCCAAGATCTCCTGGGAAAGGAGGTGCCACACTGCCCTGAATCTTCCTTGACAGCCTCCAGAGCATCCCCAGGGTCTGGCCCCTCTGCGCAGGATTTCAGGAACCCACCCATGGGCTTCCAGAGGGAGGGTGTCATTGAAAGAATCACTGGTAAGTCAGGGTGGGTGCAGGACGAAAGCAAAGGGCTGGAGAAGTATTTCAAACATTTTATTTTAAAAAAATCCCAGTTAAAAACACAATGACTGTGCCTTTCTGTGGGTAAGAGACACAGCCTGTGCCCCAGATTGGCGCTCGGCCCCACTCCCTGGACAGGCAGCTCCGAGGCTGTGCCCCTGACAGGAAGGTAATATGGCTCTGGGCTCCAGCTGGGGAGGGCTTGCAGCTCTGAGCAGCCTCTCTCTTAAAAAACATTTAAAACCAGTTGTGAGAACAAACTCTGTGGTGTTAAAAAAGGAAAGAGAAAGGAGCAAGGGAGGCTCTGCTGGCACTGGAAGGCTGTGGCTGAAGGGCCCACACTCCGGCCTGTGGAGAGCCACAGTGCTCATGACATGCATCAACTTTTCTTCTTTAAAGAGAAAAAAATTAATCAACCAACAGTAACTTCTTCCAAATTTTCCCTGCAGCCACAAATTTCACCAGTTGCTCACGTAGATACGCTGTCTCCCCATGGGAAATGCTCTTGCAGAAACCTGAGCCTTCCTCCTCTGCTAAACAACATGCTTCAGATTCCCTGCAAATAACAGGAAGCAGAAAAGGGTATTTCCACTGATATTTCAGCCCAATGGAGTGGCCTGACAAGGGGTGCCACCCCCATGCTTGATGAACCAGGCCACAGTACAGGAATCCCAGCTCCAGGACAGACCTCACCTCCCACTGATTGCTTGCTCCCTTTGCAGAGGCTGCTGCCCTCCTCCAAGCCAGGCTTTGGAAATTACCACAGGGGACTCTGCCACTGCTTTCGTTATGCTGAATGCTGATTTGGGATTCATGGACCAGCATCTGAGAGGCACATGCTCACCCCGTACTGCCTTGTCCTTCTTTCAGGCTGGATGCACTGCCAGGAGTGCACAGCACAGATCTGGAGTGATGCTGCTCCTCCTCCTGCCTTGGACAGGTCTGGGGAGATGTCTCTTCCCTAGGATTGGCCTGTGTTTGGGAATGGACACCCCAAGGAATCCACAACCACTGCGCCTTCTACCCACCTCCTCCTACTCTGCTTCTAACTCCAGCACACCCCAACATGCACAGAGGGGAAAAGGGCTGACAAGCCTCCTCTTGCTGCTCCTAACCCCTTCCTGGGCACAGGGACATAACAGACGGACAAGGGCATTGAACGAGGCTGGCAGGAGCTGGCAGGGCTCACCCTGCTATCTGCCCTGGACTCGAACAGCTTCAAGTCCTGCCTGACTAGAGGTCTGTCCCAGCTCCTGAGAGCTGTTTTCCACATTCTCCTCCTGAACAAACTGGAAAGACACAGATTGGATGGGGGATTGGCAAAGGGGGTAGGGAGGGAACTGGCTCACAGGCAGCACACAGAAGGTGGTGATCAATGGATTTTACTTGGGCTGTCATAAGTGGAGTCCCCAAGGGACCATTACTGGGCCCCACATTGCTTAACATCATGACTGACCTGGGTGATGGGATTGAAAGCAACCAAACTGGGTGCTGAGTTGGACACATTAGAAGGGAGAGCCATCTTAAGAGACCTAGACAGCCTAGAAGCCTGGGTTAAAACCAGTAACAAAGACAAGAACAAGGTCCTGCACTTGGAACAGAGTAACCAAAGTGCCCAGTTCAAGCCAGGATCTGCGTGGCTGGGAAGCAGCCTTGCTGAAAGGGACCTGGGGGTCCTGGTGGGCAGGAGCTGAGTGTGATCCAGCAGTGCGCTGCTGCAGCAATGAAGCAAATTGGATCCTGGGCAGCATTTGCAGCAGCCTTACTAACAGAGAAAGAAACGGGATCATCCCACTCCAGGTGCAACTGACAAGTGCTGAGTGGAGTACTGTGTCCAGTTCTCGTCCCCACAAACCACAAAAGGCATGGACAGAGCAGAGAAGATCCAAAGCAGGACCACAAAGATGACCAAAAGGCTCGAGAACCTGCCTTATGAGGAAAGAATCTCCTCAGAGAAGGCTTAGGAGGGACCTCATCACAGTATTCTAGCACTTGAAGGTAAGCTTCAGAGAGGACAGAGGTTCCCTCTTCACAAGGAGCCATATGGAGAGGACAAAAGACAACAGGTATGAATTGCACCAGGAGAGGTTTCACCTTATATCAAGAACTATTTTACAGTGAGAACAATCACTGGTGCAAACTCCACAGGGATGTGGTAGACCCCCAGTGTGAGAAGGTTTCAAGATGTGACTGGACAAGCTACTAGATAATCTTGTCTGGGACCCACTCACAACAAGGTTGGACCAGGTGATCTTTGAAGTCCTTTAGAACCTGGGCTGTTCGGTGATTCCAGTAAAGACAAGGCCCTGTGCTCCTCTGCCCAGGCAGAGGACCTGGCTACAGGGATCCACAGCTCTGTACCACCAACCCTGAGAATCCCAAGGGAAGGAGGAGGAAGATGATTCTGTGCATTAATAAGCAGCCAAGTGAACATGGTTCATCTTTCTAGTCAGTGAGAAAGACTCCAATGAGCTGTTCTGAAGCCCTCTCTAAAAGGACCCGGAAGCCCAAAGCAGGAGCGTTGGCTTGGGCAACTCACCTTTGATAGAGTTCAGAATTTCTTGAACTCTCTGTGGCTCATTGCGGTCTGGTCTGCAGCTTGGGGTGATCTCCAGCACGTAATCAGGACCATACTCTGTGAAGAACTGGAGGGAAGAGGAGGGGAGAGTCAGCAGAGAGGTCTCTGGTGGCTGAGGCTAGGGGCAGGGCTCCCCATGAGTACCTGTTTGTAAAAAGGCAAAAACCAGTGTCTCCATCTGAGGGCCACATGTGGCTTCACTACATCAAGGTGGTGCTTCTGCAGTGCCTGTGCCCACCTGGAGTTTTCAACCATTTCCCAGTTCAGGGGCTTGGGAAGCAAAGCCCAGTGGTACAGCAAAAAGCAGTTAAATGTCTATACCAATGCTTAATTTGGGAAAGCTGTTGACACTCATTTTACACATTATGTGCAAACCTAATTTTTCAATGAACAAAATTCAAGTGCTACCTATTCTACTGAACAATGCCAGACCTGAAAACAGGTACTACGCCAACAGCAAAAAATTAGGCATCTTATAGAAGTCTACATTCTCTTCCTGATTTTAGTACAAACAGTTCACTGGTGGAACCTGCTGCAATGGGACCCTGACTGGGACCATGACTCATGGCACCATCAGCACTGGATCTTCAAAGAAATTCTATGTTGATCTTTCCAAACATCCTCAAGACTATTTAAACACTGTTACACTGACACTCAGCCAAATGTTTCTGGGTCTCCAAACCACAGCTGTCTTATTTTCACACCCTTCTCTACAAACTCATGGACAAAAAAACAACCAAAAGACCTCCAGGTTTCTGAATACTGACTTTTTTTCATAGTAACTTGATTTAAAGATCTGGAGCTGTCAAGAACATCACCAAGCCCCTCAAGTCTTTAAGAGAAGAAAAGTGCTGAATACAACTGTGTGGAATTTGGCCCATCATTACTGAAAACATTTGCCAAACCTGGAGACTGATGGAACAGCACAGCCTAGCCACCTCACAGCCAGTGCTTTAGCAACAATCTACCCCAGGCCACAAACTCTCAGGAGTTTCCTTCAGGAGGTGAGCAGAGCCCTGGTGTTGGACAGCAGGAAAGCAGTGCTGGGACTGCCTTTAAGCTGGTCACAGTCAGGAATTCTGCACTGACCTCAAAAAGCTGACAGCTCAGTTTCCATGTTTCATGTTAATCAGAATGGGAATTCCTATTTAAAGGAAACAAAACATGAAATCAGGAAGTACCAGCCTTTGTTTCTGTGCACAGGCACTGATAAGCTATTAAACCACTAGTGGTTCTTTCCCAGAAGCAGCTGGAAAAAACCCTGGGAATCTGACAAAAAGACATCAACTCTGTGTGCTCACAAATCCATCTACACACACTGAAAGCCCAATGCTGCCTCCCTTTCAATTATCCCCTAGCTGTGCAAATATTTAATTCCCAGTGGCCTCCAAACCATTCCTCTTCCTTTATGGCTTTTCCCTCCACCAAAACTGCTTCCACCAGTTTACCTTAAATAGGCCAACAGCACAATGCAGGGAGCCTGGAGAATCACATGTGAAGGCTACAAAGGCTAAAATATTCTCATGAGAAGGACTATAAAAATATGCCAAACTAGTTAGGTATACCTTCTCTGGGAGATGCTGTTGCGAAGCTTTGCAGGGTTAATGCAAGATGAAGATGTCTCATCTTTAATCACAGAGAAACAGGCTACACCTCAAGGTGCTGGCCTGGGACCTGCACTAGCCAGGTAAGCAACAGTGTTACCTTGGACTGCTTCCATCCATGGGGAAAAAAAGCCTTCTTTAAACGCAATGACTCATGGAGTGAGAGAACAGAAGAATTACCATCAAAGTGAAGGGCCCCATACTGAATACATTCTCAGGCATTTCTTCCCCTGAAAATCTGAGGTCTTTAAGGTTTAAACAAACTTGTCAAGTCAAAAATCTAGGTGCAAACATAGGCATGTGGCTTGTCCAGGCTCTGGAACAAGACAATGGCAAAGCACTGCCTGACATCTGACTGCTCTCTGTCATGCTCTGATGCAAGATGAGCCCATTAGAGAAAGTCAAAAAAATGGATTTTAGGATCAGTAAATGGAAGAGCAGGCTTCCCAGGATGGTTGAAACTGTTCTCCAAAAAACATTTCAACCATCTTACTGCCAAAACTTTGCTCTGACCCCTGTGAGCAGCAAAGACTTGCCTTTGTTTACACAGGGCTTTCCTGGTTCACTCTGTGGCTTTTTAAACAGAGCCAAGTATGGATGTGTCCCTCTCCACGCTTCAGAGGAAGCCAGGGGACAAGCAGCCCCGGCCATTCCTCAGCTGGAATGCAGACAGGCAGCAGCAGGGCCCCAAATGCAGTGCACAGCACACAGACACCCACATGGGATGGCACGGACAGCTTCACCCTGGACATTGAACAGCTTCATGGAGTTTGCCTTCCCCACAGAGTCACCCAGCAAACATCTGGACAAGCCCTCCCATGGCGTCTCAGCATTAAGAGCCCCAAACCACACCTCCACTGTGCTTATCTGGATGTTGAGTGTGTGGGGCCATGTGCTGCCACCATCATACAGAGGCTATTGAGCGGTGACACAAGAAACCACATTCCCATGCTCTGAACTGCACAGACGTCTCAGAACGCAGGCAGGGAGCTGCACCAGCACACTCACTGTACTCCCCACAGTGACCTCTGCCCATATCTCAAGCACCAGGATTTCTTGATTCCTTATTACAGGCATCTTATTTCAGTTTCCTTATTACAGAGGCATCTCCCTCTGCTAAGGCCCTACATGCATGTGCCACTGGGTATGGGTATTTCTCACTGTGTTGTGTCCCAAAGGCAGGTCCAGCAGCAGGCTTCCAGGAGAGACTGGAACCTGTATATACATCACAGCTTCCATCAGAAATTCCACTTGTTTTGGTGCTTCTGAGAAGCAGGAGGTTCCCAGACAATGAGGAACACTCTTTCTTGGGAAAGATGCACAACATGATCCAGTACAAGCTGGCCCATACTGGCCTTAAGACAGGGCTTGCACATCCACTCAAGGGTGAAAGGCTGCTGGATCTCAAACTCCTGCTTTTGGTATGCCAGCACCTGGGCCATTCTTCCCCAGAAGACAAAGCAATGTGCTGAACAGCTGAACCACAGCCCCAACGTGGGGATGCTTCCCAGGTACCTGGCAGGGTACTCTTTCATGAAACTCTTCCATGAGTTTCATCAACCAACTGGGATTCCTGTGACAAGGGAAATAGATTCACCAGACAGAGTAATATACACAGTCCAGCCCCACTCAAGACTTGAAAAGCACTGGCACTAAGACAGCACCTGGCCCCACAGCCAAAGCTTCAAAGTTGCACCTGGTCCTTTCTGTTCATTGATGAAATCAGGGCTAAAATTTAAAGCCTGGAGAAAGACAAAAGTACATGCACAGACTAAAGAGTTCTTTGAGCAAACCAGTGACCCCCGCTGCCCATCCTCTCTTTAACCATCACAGACTGAAGTTTATTGGTGCCTGAGATCCCTCACAGAAAGCTGCAGTCTCTGCTTTTGGGCACAAGCACCCCATCATGCTGCTAGCATAGGGTGGTATTGTTACAGGAGTGTCTCCACAAAACAGGACTAAGCAGCAAGGATGCCAAGTGGATTAGGTAGAATGACTGGCTCTTCTCCAAGGAGAAGGGAGGGTTTTTCAAAGCATTACCTCATGATCAGGAATCTCAGAGGACAGTGTTCTCCCAAGGATCACCCCAGTCAAGTATGTCCAGCAGCGAGCTGTGTTGGCAAGGTTGTAACCTCCTGTTTCCAGTAAGAATTCGGATTTTGGGAGGGAAGAGTGGGGAAAGGGAAGAGAGAGGGAGAGATTTTAGTGGAAGAACAAATTGTGAAGGCAATGTACACACTTTACATGAACTCAGCTTATTTCACCCACTCAAGCGATGCCCAAAATCTGCATTTTGCACCTGCTGGCTACACAAGGCCAGGTCCAAATGACATTTTATGTAAGAGCAGACCTCTCAAACTGACCCCCAGCTACACCCAGTGTTGCAGAGGTCAGCCTTCCAGCTACTATTTCAGACTCAGCATGAGCTCCCAGCTCCATGTGCTGGACTCTCTCCTGGCAACAATGAGAGGTGTTCACACATAGCAGGGAGGGAATTGCAGGGACTGAAGCAGAAATGGGGACTTCCTGCTTTTTAATGCCAGCCTTCAACCCATAAAGTGGAACACACATGCCCAGCCACCTGCTGATAAGCTCTTCAGCACTGCAATATTTGAGAGGACAAACGTGAAACTTATCAGGACAACTTGCAACTGCTTTACAGGTAAATGAGGTTTCACAGTCAGTAGGAAATGGCCACCTCTATGGTAATAGAACATGAGCCCACAAGGAGAAACCTTAGCTCAAAGCAATCCTGCAAGAGACTCAGGTAAGTTTTTTTTCAGGAAAGGTGACTACAATAGTAAAGAGAGAAAAACACACTGTCAAGACAGGGAGACTGTATTCTTCAACATTCCCTTCTCTGCGAGTTGGTTGTTGTGTGGGCTTTTCCTGCTTTTTTTACTCCTCTCCCACTTTCCATTTCAAATGCTTCCACACTCTGCAGTGGTGGGACACTGCTTTGGTCTTTTCAAGAATGACAAATAGTTGTCCCCCATTTTTTCACAAAGCTTTGGGGACTTTTGTCTGAAAGGTGACATCCCTAGCATACCCAGACAGGTCACAGCAGGACTGAGCACCCATAACCTTTTCAAAACAAAGACCATCAGCCACATGAAATTTTAGGCTTAACATGCTATACCTGATTTCCCCCAACTCAAAAAGGACAGCAGCTAGAACTGATCCAGCTCCAGGCATGGAGCTCAGAGGCTCTCCCTGGCACACAACGGCTTTTGTTGTTCTGAAATGCTCTGTTACATAAACCCTGTGCACTGCCCAGCCCACTGGACAGGCAGCTGGTTATGCAGCACAGCAGAGATAATTCCACCTTAGCTTTGACTGGGTATCAGAGTCCTGCTGTACTTTGCAGGCAGCCAGTCCTTGTCCCAAGTCCCTGCTTCAATCTAATTGAAACCATTCATCGCCAGGTGCCCAAGGCAGGTTTGGGAACACAGTGCTCACTTTTAAAGAGAAGCACTGAAGGGCTGATCGGCAGAGGTGGGAAGCAAAGGCGCCACTGAGGAGTCAGGATCAGTTTGTCGGCCTTTCCTCTTCTCCAGAGGAGCCATGCAGCTTTTAACTCAGGATGTGAGAGTCAGGATTGAGATTTGCACCTGTTAGTATCAAGGATTTCAGGTGTGAGGACACAGCACTGTACCATGGCATGCCCTCCCGACAGTCACCCTGCTAAACCCCTGCCAGTGCCGAGCCTGAGGGCAGGCACTCAAGGAAGGGTCATAAGAGGACAAATATGTTTCTCTGGGAACAGCAGGACACACTCACCTCCTCCCAAGATGAGAGTTGCTAGCTGCCACTGCAGGACATACTTGAGGCACTTGCCCACTCCCTCGGGAGTCATGTTGAAAGAGCACATGGGGTCCCCCGCGATGGTGTCGGCCCCCAGCTGCAGCACCACCGCGTCAGGGTTGAAGGCGGCGTACACCTCCTTCAGCACGCTGTGGAGAGGAGGAGCAGTGGGGTTTAACGCCAGCACAGCTCAGAGGAATGATGGTGGCACAGCTCTAGTCCCTCAGATCCACCAACACCTCTTGAGGTTTCTGCATTCTCTGCTTCCAGCTAGCTCATACCAGTTACATTCCCTCTGCTCCCAGTTAGCCTTCTGCCCCCGCTACTCTCCCACAGCAAGTTTAGCTCTCAGAGAACTTATCACCAGGTTGATGAAGGGAAAAGCACCGCTGGTAACACTGGGCAGGGGTACCTTGTCCTCATCAGCTTAGTGGTAGCATCAAACCCCGCATTTGCACTGACTGCCCTTTGGCTGCAAAACAAATCCAAAGGCTTTTCTCCCCTGTGAAAGCCACAGTGAAGATCAGGCAAAACAACAATCCTGAACTCTCAGACACCTCTCACCAGGACAGGATGAATAGGCTCTGGCTAAGTTCTCATTCTCCTCTCTCTTATGTGGCTCTTGAGGCAAAACTATGAGGAAAAGCTCTGTGCAAGCTATAGTCAGCCTGACCTCGAGGGAGCTCTGTGCTTCAAGCCCAGCATGGTTTGGGAAGCACAGCCAATCACTCTCAGACAATGAGACATCTACAGCCAGACCCGTGGCTGCCTCCCAGCCCAGAGAAAACTCAAAGAGATCTCAAAATCTCTTTGTAGAAGCTTTGGTGATACACAGCTTGGAATCTACAGCAGGCTATGATGTTCTTCAGCTGTGAATGCATGCAGCAGGCTCCTCCTGACCAGGCTCCTGAGACCTCTCACTCCCTAGAGCTGCCTTTTGGAAGCAGGTCCTCCAGCACAAAGAGGACTGCTCTATCCCAGCAGTGGCAAGCACCAACAAGCTAGCAGGAGGCATAGCCTCAGCATGATTGCCCTAGAAGTTTGGAGAGGTTTCAGCCCTCAAATGTTAGAACTAAGAGGTCGATCTGCTACCATGTTCTGCAGCCCTGCACTGAGGCTTCTCTCCCCTGAAACAGAACGAGCCGTGTGGCCCAGTATTGACAAGGGCAATGGCTTGTGAGGTCCATCACCAGTTAAGTGACAGAGGGGCCTTCTAAGAGGCAGCTCCATCACCTCCACATGTTCAGCTTTCAGCTTTTCACTCTTCCAGCACAGAGAGAAGGTCCTCGGAAAACACTTTTAGCTAAGTCCCAAGCATATGTCCCAAAGACTGTCAGGATTCAGAGCACTTATTTGAAGGAAAAACATATAGCCCTAAGTCCACAGATAAAAAGTACTTGTCCCTTCTCAGTCTCTCCTTAGACACACAAGGCTGACCTGTGGTGGAGACCCTCCAGCCACCCACTCATGCCTCTGTATATTCAGTTTACTTAAGGACTCAGACAAGACCTCTGAGAACTCTTACAATCCACGTTCATTGTAATCAGTAACAGGGGAAGGGGCATGCCTTGAAAAAGGACTGTAACTGAAAATAATAAGCTGTGTAGTGTCTTATTCTCTAAAATTCCATCTAAGTAAGATGTATCAGAGCAAGAGGGCTTACGTTTCACAGATCTGGTAATATTTCTCATCTTGAATGCCATCTTGAATGGGCACATTCACGCTGTAATAGCGACCCTTCCCCAGGCCAATATCTGTCACATCACCAGTGCCTGTGCAACAGAAACACCCCAATTATGAGGGAAAGCAGAGGAGCAGCAAGAGAGAGACGTGTGGAGTGTCTCAGAGGAGAGCTGAGAGCCAGGACCTTCAGCATGCTAATAGAGAAGTCCACTTGCCACCACTAAGAGAGGAGGAGTTGGAGGGACTCAGTTCCCTCCTCTGCCCAATTCTGCCATGCAGAGTTGAAGGGGCTCTGCCCAGAACTCAGCCACAACCAGAACGGTGGAAACACCAAACATGCAGCTCCCCACTCTTTCCTTCTTTTGGGTTGTGAGGAGAGGCAAGACATGTCTGCTGGACAGTAGGGATGGGACTTGCATCACTGGGGAGGCCCCAGCAACGGCATGAACCAAAGGAGCACAAACCTCTCATGTTCAACTTGCCTGGGAAAAATCCTGGTGAAAACTTGTGCAGAGAAACAGTCATGACTTTCGAGGTGAAACTAAAGGCATCTTCAACTCCTACAGGAATGGAAAAACAGCTTTCATGCATCATTCATATAAATGACAGTCTGAACAAACAAACAGAGCTGCTTGATAAACACAGGGCAGCAAGCAGAGTAGGAGCAGCATGAGAGAAGCAGAAATGCAGATGTGGCTCAATAAATCCATCCTCAATTCACAGAGACCTCAGTTCAACTGCAGCAAAGGTCACAGCTGAAATGAATTTGGCAAGTCTCATGCTAGTCAGTACTGAAGGGATCTCGATACCTCATGAGTGCCCACAGTAGCAGCACTCACCTGCACTGTTCAGCCTGCGAGGCTGGGAGAGGGATCTGAGCAAGGCTGCCTTGGCCAGAGCTTGGCTCTGATTAGAACCAGTGCTACTGGGCTCCCTTGCTTTTCCTCAGTGCTGCTGCAGTTCAACATGCCTTTTCTTTTCCTTAAATACACATTAGAATAGTGGGGGTGGGTAGGGAAAAAGAAGTAACACGAAACTTAACAGAAACCAAATGCAGGGAGAAAACGGAGCAAAATGAAACACACTGTAAAATCTAGAAGAGCAGGAAATGTCAAATGGTGTTGAAATCATGTCTCTCAAGGAAGGAGCAGTTGCAGCAAGGCCAGCTCTGCCTCCAGTTTTATAGCATCAAGCCTTCTTTTAAAAGCACCGTTTACTACTGGCTGCTTCCCTCTTGCACTGCAGCATTAAACAAACTGTCAGCAACTGCTCTGCCAGGATGGGTGACTGGGACATTGTCTGTTGCTTTAGGTACAAGACTCCTGACCAGACCCTCAAGATAGGTCTGAGGAGTAGCACAGGCCAACTTCATAAAGCAGGACAAGGCAAAAATGTATTGAGGGAACTCAACTGCACTGAAAGGAGGCACAATCACAGCTGTTGCAGTAGGTAAAGCTCTGCTGTGCTGACAGGCCTTGACTTCTCCGGTTCCTCCCCCTGAGTCTTTGCAGCTGTGCTGTTTGCAGCCTTTGCTGGGCCTTACCGTCCCCATGATGCAAATCCAAATCGATATAAAGGACACGGTCAAATTTCTGGCGCAGCTTCAGGATCCCCAAGACAGCGTCATTCAGGTAACAGAAGCCAGAAGCTTCATCCCTGTGAAAACAACATCCACGATGCTGCACACTGACAATGCAATCACCACTGATCTCAGTGCAGACCCTTTGACTTTGCAAGTCTCCACCTCACAGGGGCACAGAAGAGAACAAAAACCCAGCCAAGGCCCAGCAGTGGCCAAGGGACAGGTCAGGACCAGCTCAAAGCATAGCTGGGAAGCACAGAGAACAGAACTGCTTGTGCCCACTGCTTCTCAACTCTGGGCTTTCTGGCAGCTGGTTAAGCATGAGTTGGCTCTGCTGCAGAGAGGTCCTGGCCCATGGGGGCCTTGGCAAGGTACCTCTGACCACTGACCACTAAACTGTTGAACAAGTAGAATGTTAGCTTTCAGCACCTGAGACATTTTAAAGATGTTCAGAGACACTTGACTCAAAACCACTCTCCCTCTGTGGCAAGAGGACAGTCCCACTGTTTGGCCATTTTCCTGTGAGTCCTGGACAGGCACAGGCACGCAGCCACTCCATCCCTCCTGTCTGGGTCACAGCTCCTGCAAAGGCCCTGGCAATGAAAGGTAGATCTGAGGCAGTTACAGGACTCTGCTTCTCTGTTCCACAGTCTCAGGCTATGAATGTTAAAAGTAACTTTCTCCCTCCACTCTCTCCCCAGGAAAATGCAAATGGGATGCCCCACATGCAGTCTCTCACAATACAGCTCCTGGGCTCAGCCAGGAGAGAGCCCCAGCAGCTAAACAAAGGACAGGTGTTGCATGGAAATATCTATCCCTGACCTCCATACAGGGACAGCTTCCACACTGCTGGCATCAAAGAAGACGAAAGTGTCCTGAGACCTAATCCAGCTTTGCTCCAAAACAGAGTCCCCATCAACACTTAGCACCAGTCCACATGCACACCTAGGTCTGCCTTGGACAGCTGATTTAAGCAAAAGCATTATACTCTGCAACAGGAGTGCCCCAACCCCTTTTTCCCAGGCTCAAACAACATCAGGATCCAAGATGCACCTCTGGGAAATGTCTCTTGACTCCCAGTCACAGCACTCACTCTTTCCCCTGATACCTTCTGCTCAACAACAGCTGGAAATGGCAAGGAACAAGCCCAGGGTAGCAGAGCTGCACTTTCTCTCACTCCCCAGAAATGCCAAGAAGCACAGATGTTTTCCAGTGACTCCATTCATCTACAGTGATGCTCAGAGCAGGGACATTAGCAGGTATCCTGGGAATCTGACTCAACTGTGATTATGTCCTCCTACCCTCCCTCACAGCCCACATGGAAGCAAAGTGAACTATGCCATGTCTTGGGCACTCTCTCCATACTGTAACACACATCTTTGAAACTCAAGGCCAAGTAGAGCAGGACACCAGCTCAGACAAAGGCAGACCAGCCTGGAGCTTCAGCTCAGGGCCAGCACTTGGGATTCCCCTCTGGAAAGTAACTAAGCCACCAGACAGCAGATGTTTTTTGATAAAATAAATGTATTTTGCTAGGACACAGCTCCTAGTACAGGCAGCTGCAGTTCAGTGTCGGTCTGTCTGGACCCTCACACTAGGCTGGCACCTACCCGGCATCATCCCACACCACCTCACTGGGGTGACTGCGAAGACTCCTTTGGGATCACAAAGTATTAAACATCCTTTTTAAATAGACCATTTGCTTCCCACAATAGTGCTAAATAGCTCAGCTCAGTAGCAGCAACACTGGTAAGGTTTCTTCTGTTACAGGCATTTTATAAACCATGCAATCCAGACAGAAGAGAACAGATTTTCCAAAAGCCATCCACCCTGCACAGAGCAAGAGGGCTCGGCACCACACTCCATACACAGCAAGCTGCAGCTGAACCCCTCTTCAGCCAAGTGCCCATCAGGTAAAGGGCTGAGGCAGTGCTCACACATCACTGTTACACCTCCAGGGATCCTCTTCCAGGTCAGAAAACTCACTGGAGCAAGGAGGGGCATCTGCACATACACGTTCAAGCTGTCAAGGTTAGACACGGGGTTCATGCAAATTCCTGGGGCTCCCCAGGGACACAGAACAGCACTGCAAAAGCCAGCTGGCTGTGGAAAAGGAAGGGTGCTGTCTTGTCTGCACTGCAGACAGGCCCCATGTTTTGGGAGATGGGAGGACACAAGTTAAATAAATACATCCGTGGAAAACAGGAGGGAAATAAATTATTTTACCACTACAGAACTGCAGGATTTGGGGACAAAATTTTTACTTCCTATCCTGTTGTGCTGGGAGATCACTACTGATGTTAGACTTCAGGGCAAACAGTCTCCCATGGAGTGTGGGGAAACTCAAGGTCAGTGCTACACCAGTCCAAACCTCTTATTAAAAACCAAAACAGCCACACAGAACAATTTGGCCAACATGTTACCACATTTCCACTGTGTTCAAAGCTGCATCAATCATTTGGCTCTCCACAGTGCTTCTCTATGGACCTCACAAAATCCCTTCTCACCAGAAATTCTGGAGATAACCAAGTATCAAGGAATGGTAGGATACCTGTGAGTATACCTGCCCCAGACCCTCCCTGCAGTTCATGACAGCACCAGCATTGGGCAGTGACCAGGCCTCCTCTCAGGCCTCTGCCTTATCCTCTCTCCCCCCTGCCTTCCCTCACACCTTGCTTTCTCCCCCAGCTGGACCACCGCACCCTGAGGGTTCGCAGGGAAGCCAGGAGCTAGGAAGCAGGGTTCAGACACCAGGTGAGAAAACACAAGGGAAGAGATTGTTTTCTTACTTCTTTGCATGATGCCACCCTCCAGGCCAGTTAATCGCTACCTTGCACTTGCCGTCCAGCAGGCACTGGGCTGCGGTGATGGTGGCTCCTCCCACGGCTGCTGCATACTCAAAGATCCCTTCAGTGGCTGGACAGTCATAACCTGCAGGGAAGAGTCCAGGTAAATGCAGTCCACATGTAAAGCACAACAAGCCTTTTCCTCCAGGGGAAGAAAATTCCTTTTGTTTGACCCATCTTCTTTGACTGCAGCTCTGACCTTCTGTTCCAAGCACAGTGCAAAAGCCATGGCACAAATCCTCATACCTATCAGGTTTGGGCTCACACAGCAAATTTAGGGGGCCTGAGTTGGAATAAAGTTGTGGAGAGTTTGTGTGGTAAGGTGTTCATAGTGGGGAGGCTGTAGGGGTGGCTTCTGTGAGGAGACACTTGGAGCTGCCCCTATGTTGGACAGAGCTCCAGGACAGACCTGCTTCTGGGCAAGGCTGAGCCCATCACCAATAGGGGCAGAGCCTCTGGAAGAACATATCAAACAAAGGGTAAAAACCACTGTGCAGCACCTGGGACGGAGGTCAGAGTCTGTGAAAGGAACTATCCTGCAGGCACCAAAGTCAGTAGGAAAGGAGGGGCAGCAGGTGCCCCAAGCACTGGAGCTGAGTTTCTCCTGTAGCCCATGGTACAGACTACAGTGAGACAGCTGTGCCCTGCAGCGCATGGAGGTTCACAATGAAGCAGAGATCCACTTGTAGCCCCTGGAGGACCCTATGTCCTGGGACCAGAGGATGTGCCTGAATGAAGCTGTAACTCCATGGAAGGGACCCATGGCGGAGCATGTTTGCTGGCAGGGCCTGTAACTCTGTAGGGGACCCATTCTGAGGCAGCTTATTCCTGAAGGACTGACCCCATGATGCCAAGGAAAGGGATCCACACTGGAGCAGCCTGGTCCTGAAAGAATGACCCCATGGGGGACCTACACTGGAGCAGTTCTTGAAGAACTGCTGCCCATGGGAAAGACCAACACTGGAGAAGTTCATGGAAGATGGTGTCCTGTGGGAGGGACTCTATGCTAGAGCAGGGCAAGAGTGAGGAGGAAGAAGCAGCAGAGACAGTGTGTGAACGGTCCACAACCACCATTTCCTCTGCCCTTATTCTGCTCAGGGGTGGGGCTGAGGTGGAAAGTGGAAGAGCTGAGTCTGGGAAGAGAGCTGGATGAGTGGGATGGTGATTTCAGTTTTGTTTTCAATTCTCACTATGTTACTTTTTATTAATTAGCAATAAATTAATTTCCCTATGTAGAGTCTGTTTTGCTGGTGACAGTAACAGGAGAGTAATTTTCCTGTCCTCATCTTGACCCACAATCCTTTCCACTGTATTTTCTCCCCCATCCTACTGAGGGGGAGAGAGTACATCTTGGTGGGCACCTGGCAGCCAGCCAACATTAACTCACCACAAAAATCAACAATCCAAATGTTTATTTGCACTCAGTTCATTAACAGATGAGTTCTGAACCAACTCCTGAGCTGTGTGCCCACTTGCACAACCTACTGGTCCCACACACCAGCCTCACAAAAAGCCACTCTCAGTTCTCTGGCTACTTGACTAGGACAGCCCTGGCACCATCACTGATGTACCTCCTCCCTAAAAACAGACATCCACCAAAGGAGACAGGCATAGGTAAGCTGCAGGTCTATATCTAAAATACAAACTTTACCTACTCCTACAGCAGCTTTCCATGGTGATATTCCCAACAAGGCATGATCCCAGGGCTGCTCCTCTGCCTGCAGACAGAGCAGCTTCAGGAATGTAAAGTCTAGGGGAGATGCATGAGACCACTACAGAATCTATACCTCTGCCTCAGTGCTGGGTCACTCCTCCTGTTCCTGAGACCAAGACAGTGCCCATAGCCACTTCACCTGCTTTCCCACTGCATTGCTCAGACTGTCTCAGGTCCAGGTGGGCAAGAGTCCTCTGCTCAAGACATAGGCCAGATCATCAGACAGACAGCAGCCACTCTGGTCCCTGGCCACATTTCCAGGCATGCCCTCCCCAAAGCAAGCTGGCAGCTCCATCCAGTCCCAGCTCCATCCCAAGGGCAGTCAAAGCCTTCCAACCTGTCCTAGAGCTTCAGAGCAGCAGCAAAGGGCACTGGTCCAGGTCAGCAAGGAACAGTCCGAACTGCAAGAGCAGCATGAGGCTGCCTGTACCCTCTGCTGGCACCAGGGAAAGCACCAGCCTGTCAGGTGACTGCTGGGGTTCAGCAACACCCTGCCCAAGAGCATTTCCCTCCACAAACAAAGCCCAGCATCCCCTAGAGCTCACCATTCTGTCTAACTGCAGCTCCAGCAAAAAGAGCACCCTGGCCCTGACACTCAGCTAAACTCTTGCTCAAGACACATGTCCTTACCCAGTCCATACTCCACAGACTCCGGATGGTCATCATCCCCCTCCTCACTGACTTTCTGCAGGTGCTGCAGGTAAGCATCTGTGTGGAAACTTGCCATCTCCTCCATGGAGGCCACTTTTGGCTTGACTATCCTAGGCAGAGAGGAGGAAGGGAGCACATCAGGACAAGAGGGTCTAGGGTTTGGCTGGAATGCTCAGTTTTAGCCTTTAACCTGGGATCCTCCTTTTGGCAGTTACTGATGTCAAAGCAAACAAAAATCCCTCTTTCTCTTGCACCGGGACTGCCACTCAAGTAAGCAAGCCACCCACAAAGCAATCTGTGCTCCACCAGACCAGGAGGGCAACCACGAATTACACAGTAATGGTGTTCACGTAGCAAAACAAGCATCTTCCTTAGATCCTAGAAATACACCAGCGGGGACTCCTACAACCGTGCTGCCAGCAGGCAGGGACACTGCGAAACCCGAAGGCACTCAGCACCTTCCAAACTTTCACAAACAACGGGAGCACTTACTTCATCTGGTCAAGCAAGCAGTACGCTTCAATCAGCGAGTGCACCATGCTGGCCTGAAGGGAAGAGCACGACTGTGAGAGCAGCAGACACAAGGGCAACAACCCTGCGGGGCCGAGGGCTCGCGGCCGATCTCGTACGCGACGACGTTCGAGAACATCGACGAAGAGCGACGCCTCGCCTACGTCGGCATCACGCGGGCCGCGCGAACGCTGGCGATGTCGTGGGCGCGGTCAG
>JAOXXN010000025.1:19933131-19959024 GCA_026770055.1 Myrmophylax atrothorax | reverse complement strand
GGCTCGCCGGGAGCTGTAGGCCCGCCCCGCCCTCCGCAGCCCGGCCGGGAAAACACAACCCGCACGCTTCTGTTAAGACACCATTTATTGGGGCAGTGGGTGGTGTTTAGTCTCTGAAAACGTAGTAACTCTTTAAAAGAGGCCCGAGGCCTGACCCGCGCGAGGGGCGCCGCCGGCCCCCGGCAGCTCCCTCAGGCCCAACAGGAGCGGGGCCGGGCTCGGCGCCTCTGCCCGGGCAGGAGTCACACAGGGAGGGGTCACCAACATGTACAGAACAGCCGCTGCCCCGAGAGACCACCCGGGTTTGAGGCCAAACCGACTTGGAGATCTCAACCCACAGGCACACACACAGGAACACGGTCTGGCTCTGGAGCCAGCCCGATACACGACGATCTTTGCATGGGAGCCACCCCGGGCAGCATGGGCACAGCGCGGTGTTGGCACATGTCACAGGCACTGGTCACCCTCCCCGCTCGAGAGGCAAGTTCAGCATCCACCTGGCAGGAACCATGTCCTCTGTGCTCGCCAGGGTGGATGTGGCCACCCTGACCCGGCTCCCACAAGAACACGCAGCCAGCCAGGCCTCCTGGTGCAGGGAGAAGTCAGGGTCTTTCCCTGGGAATGAAGGCAGTGGTGAAAAGATTTGTGTTCAGTGTGGCCAAGGGGACAATCATCTGCTCAGCCCAGGGCTGAGCTATGAGGACATAGAAAGGTTAAGGAGCATCAGGGAGTCTGAGAGAGGCTGGTGGAACCAGGTTCTGCCCTCTCTGACAGAAAGAGCAACAGCCACCTGAAAGTACACAAGTTCAAGCGCATCCTACATCCTCCCCTGCCAGGTGAAGGCAGTAACAAAGGAAAGGAGTGGGTGGAGGCAAATCCCCTCCTTGCCCACCTCATCTGTCCATGTGCCCCTGTACAACAGGTATGAAGGTCTGGCTGTGGAAGGCCAGGCAATGGATGATGTGCATGTTAGTCCATCTACACCTGAGGTGTTTCCACAGCTGTTACACCCCCCAGACCATGGCAACTTCCACAAGAAAGGTGAGAGCTGTCGGTGACTCCTTTCTGAGGGGCACAGAGGGTCCAATGTGCCACACAGACACTCTCGCTAGGGAGGTCTGCTGCCTCCCTGGGGCCCAGGTTAAGGACAGCACTAGGAAACTTCCCAGCCTGGTTCAGCATTCAGACTGTTACCCACTACTGCTCTTCCACGTAGGCGGCAACGAAGCTGCAACATGTAGTCCAAGGGCACTCAAAAGAGACTTCAGAACCTGGGGAGTGTTGTTAAGGCATTCTGGAACACAGGTCCTTTCCTCTGTCCCTCCAGTTGTGGGCAGTGACATTGGAAGAGATGGACCCAGTCTGTTTAATACGTGGCTTGGTGGCTGGTGTCACTGTCACAATTTCAGATTTTTCAACAACAGCACAGCCTGCACAGCCCTAAGCACACTGGTGTTGGATAGGATCCACCTTGCCCAAAGGGGAAAGGGATCTTTGCTCAGAGCTAGCGGGGCGCACTGACAGCTGTAAACCAGTCTTGGAGGGGACAGGCATCTTATCAGGCTGGCCTGTGACAAGCTGTGAGACATTCCAAGTTCAGAGGGTGCAAATGCGGGTCCTCAGCCTGTTGTTCCATGTGCTGGGTCCACCAGCGCACACATGAAGTTTTAGGAAAGTGAACTAGAGGCTCCTGAGGTAATAGGAGCCAACAGGGAACCCTACTCCCTCCATCACTTTGTGGCATGTTTTCCTGATTCTCATCAGTCCAATTGCACCATCCTACATGGAGGCTGACCTCCAGAACAGAGTGGAGCAGGAACCCACTGTGTCCCCACCCCTCTCTGTGCCAGGCTGTGCGAGTTGGAGCCAAGGCCAGAGCTGAGCATTAAGAGCACGGCTGTGTTTGCACAGGTGAACACCACGCAGCCAGCTCAGAGCTGCTTTAAAGGGCATGTGTGAACTCAGGAACCTGTGACCTGGCCACTAGCACTGCTGCTAGGGACAGAGTAGATGGCACAGAGGGGCTGCCATAGGCATGCCCCAGCCAGCCAGAAGCCCTGTCCTTGCATCTTGGTAGCAACAGAGACCCTGGCTACCACAGCCTCCACAGCTCCAAAGGGAGGGATGATGGGCTGCTTACTTTCAAGCAGGACAGCTGTGGGTGGGCTGGACTATTTGGATTTTGGATGTGGTGGGACAGAGTCTCAGGCATCATCCCCTATAATATCTGTAACAAAGCTATTCCATCAGCAGCAGGAAGAGCTCCAGCCTACACTAGTATAAATCCTGCAGATTGGAATAAAAAGCAGCACAGTTAAAACACAGTTAAAAACTGCAAACCTGCTGGAGGCAGGGAGAGTGTGAGCTGGTCAGGGAGCACTGCAGTGCTGAGCACACAAGTCTGGTCAACTCCTTCAAACAGAAGGCCCTCTGGGGGTGATGTCTCAGGAGAAGCCATGCAGGCAGAGACTTCTAACACAAGCAGGCTTCAAAGTTCAGCCTTTTCCTTGCTCTGCAGGCCACATCCAGGCACAGATCAGTTTAGGACACATGCGCCCACAGAGCTTCTCAGAGGGCTGCTCACCCACCAAGAGGCCACGGCTGGGAGGAGAGATGGCCATGCCTGCTGCCTGCAAACTAACCTAATGTTCATCTTTGCAAACTGTATGAAACAACCCTCCTGCAGCATCTGCAACCCAGTGAGGAGCTGCGAGAACTACTGCATGGAGCAGCCTTCTGCGGGCAGGAAGTCGTACACATACAAGGCCACCGACTTGGACAGGTAGGTCATGGTGCCAAACCGGCCACTCGGTGCACTGTCATACAGCAGGCTGCAGATGCCTGTTGAAGGATCCCTCTCCAACATGTGGTCATCAGCGCCCAGGGCTTTCTAGATTTTGGACAGAGGAGAAAGGCAACATTAGGAATAAGGGCAACCCCCTCATCAGCTTCCACACCAAGCACCCGCTGTTGCACTTGCAGGTGTGACACATTGACAGTGAGCAGTGGGAGGAGGACACTACAGCTTTGCTGTGCCCCATGAACGTGATGGAGACAACAGGCACAGCCCCCCAGGTGGGTGAGCCCTGCACAGCTGTGAGGAATGCAGCCAGCAGTCCTGGGTGAGACTTGGCCCCTACCTGCTCCTCATAGAAGAGGTCATTGGCTCTGTGCAAGATCTTTTCCACAGCTATGATGCCACCGATGGTGTGCACCTCCATGTCCACCAGCATGGTGAGCACCAAGATAGCTTCCACCAGCAGCTGCCTGTACTCTGGCTGGGGCACACGGTTTAGGACAGACTCCACATGCACAGCAAACTTTATTTCCCCTGGGGTCATCTATGAGGAGGTAGAAAGAAGTGTACTGAGAGCACTGTATCGCCAGTACAACTCCTGAGCTATGCTGGGCACTCACCCAGGGCAGCCCAGCACCCAACAATAACCCCCATGTTTTGCCTTCACATGAACCTCCTACCTCTCTGGTTGTTGAAGAGGGGAGAACAAAGCCCTCCACAGAGAGGCCATGGCACTGCAGAACAAGAAGGAGACATCTTGGTTATGGCTTGCAGAAGCACTGTGCTACGACATACAGGTCCAGCCCACCAATGCACTCCAATTCGAGCACTGGTGAGTGCTGCCCCCACATCTCAGCTCTGCCTCGTAACTCTGCACAGCATCACTCCTTTCCCATCAGTTCAGCATCAGCCACAGTCCCCTGCACAAGGCTCTGCTCCCTGGCTCACCATCCTGAGCATGAGCTCCTTCAGCTGTGGCTCCAGCCCTGCCCCTGTCTGGTTAATGCTCCCCTCTGCAAGGCACAGGATGAGGTAGGTCCTACATGACTATGAGGCAGTTCCAGGTTTTCGCCAGCTTTCTAGGGCCAGCTGCAGACCCTGTCCACGAAGCACGTATCTACACAACATCAGGAACCAGCCCCAAGTGTCCAAGTTCCCCTGGCAAGGCTGGTGCCTGGCACCACAGGCTCACATGCATGGAGAAGCATCAGCTGGATGTCCAGCTCACCTTCTGCAGGACCTTCCAGACCTTCTGATAGAAGCCCACAGGGACACGGTTGAGGGCCCCATCCAGCCGCCGCCTCCGCTGCCACTGGCCCTGCCGGCTGTCCTTACTGCCCTGGTCTTCCAGCATTCTTGAAAAGGAGTCCTTATCCAGCAGCTCCGCATGCCCAGCAGACTGGGCAGACAAAACAAGGACCACAGAGACTGCTACAAAGTTAAATACCCCACAAGAGCGCAGTCTGCTGCTGCTCAGGAGTTTATGGTTCTCCAGTCTGACAGAGCTGCCACCCTCTGCCCCCAGCAATGCCCATCTTACAGCCCTGGCTCCCCACACCTCCCCTCAGAGCACAGCTCCTTCCCACAGCCACAAACAGGACAGACCCCATGCATGCAGCCAACAAACACAGGTTACCAGAGAGGACTTGAGGTCAGTGTCCCCGGACTGCAAACTGAGGGGCTGAAGGAGAAAAGGAGAGAAGGAAATCAGACTATGCCAGAGCACAGCAGCGGTCACAGCAAACAGAGCAGCACAGATCAAGCTCAGATCACAGGGCAGTTATGCCAGGGCTGCAGTTAGATGGTGACAGAGTTTTGAGAGGAAAGCTGTGGAAAGTCCCACATTACCATCAGAGAGGAAGGATTGTACCACGGCATGGAGCAGCTGCAGCGCCCCACATGCTGGTGCTGCAACAGCAGTGGGTTTGTGCTGGCCAGCACACAGGAGTAGAGCTGCTACTGCTCTGCTGGCTGCTGGCATGGGCAGGGGTTTAGTCTCAGGCAGACAGGAGGGCCAGCAGCAAGGTCACTGACCACACACGACCCTCTGCAATGTCAGGTTTCATAATGCAGCAAGTTGGCCCTAAACCTGCTGCATCAGCCTGGTCTCTGCAAGCCTTGTGTCTTTGAGGACAGGACCCTTTCTAGACCTCAGGACTCTTCTGAACACAGGCCAGGCACATGAGGAGGACCCTGGCATTTGTTGCTGACCAGAAGTCTCTTCCTCCAGACAAGAAATAGCTGAGGAGGCTACAGGCAGGATCCAGTGAACTGTCTGGCAGAGTCACTACCAGTCATGGCACTGGAAGCATCCTGCCATCCTGCTCAGCAGATATTGTGAGTATAGTGGAAAGTATGTGGCCACAGCAGCTCTGGAGCACAGCTCCCAGCCGGCTGGAATGGCAATACACCCATGGCTTAAGCAAGCCTTCCTCCCTGCTAGTCCAAACACAGCAGGTCCCACTCCAAGGGGAGCTTCTGTGGGGCACTGCCAGCCTTGGATCCCCACAGCATGTTAAGTCAGGCTGACCTCTTTCCAGGGAGCCAGTTCTCCTTCCCTGTCCTGAATAGAGCAGCCCAGAGCCTGCCTAGAGGGGAAGGCAATTCATTGCTGCAGCAGCTGAGGGAGAGGGAAGCTCATTGACTTATGCATGCAGGAAAGCTGCCCTGGTGCATGGCATGAGGGGCAAAAGCTGAGGCTGCTGGACCAGGGGGGCTTCACCTTACTCCCAGGCAGAGACTGCCTACGTTTATCCAATTGCTGCAAGAGAAGAAAGAAATGAAGATTCTGCTGTTGGAAGAGGCCCACCAAGACACTAGCCACACCTGGGACACCATGTGGTACTCCCACCCCTGCACCTTCTCAAGTACCCCTGTCCTCCCTCTGCACTGCCAGAGCAACCCCCACCAACTGATTCACCCCAGTTCTCCCCCCAGAGCAGGACTAGAGCCAAAATTAGCTCCTGGAAGCAGCTGAGATCTCTCCCACTCCATCAATTCTGCCTCATTTGTAGCTGTTTGTCACGCACAAGACCTGTCATGAGCAGCCTGCATTGCTTGCCCTCACCTGTTTGATTTCACTTTTCAGCCTGACTAGGCCAGAGCGTTCAGGTCTGGTGGCTCCAGCAGCCCCCAGGTCACAGATGGAGACAGCAGTGGTGAGTGACGAGTCCACTGAACGCACTGGATGGGAAGAGAGTTGTAGAGTGGGCACCATAGCTCAGGGCATGGTTGCCCCTTGTTGCTGCCCAGGCACTGCTACCTCTGCATGCCCTTGCCCTCTATCCCAACAGCATCAGAGACCTATGAGCACAGCATAGAACTGCTTCAATTCAGATCTGACCAGGTCAAGTGTCAAACTAAGCAAAGCCCAAATACCCACAGGGCTCGATCCCCAGCAATCGCTCAGTATTATCCTTAAGAAGAGCACAGCTTCTTGCTGGACCCCTGCAGTGCAGAAGCAGCTGTGCAGAACATGAGGGAGGACAGGGACATGTAGATTTGGCCATGCTCTGCACCAGGACCCAGCTTTGCCCAGAGATGCTTTCTGATGACACTCACCACTCTTTTCGATCCCAAACTCCTTGCCAGAGAGGATGTGGTAGAGGAGGCTCTTCATGTCTGATGGGCTGAGATTCATCAGGTTCTCCGTGGCTTCTCCAGCTGCGGAGAACAGAACTGGGATTTTGCACTCCGCCTCACAGTTCTCCTAGAACATTTCTACCCTGCACACTGCTCCATGAGCAGGGGAAGCACTGACACAGAAGCTCATCCTCAAAGACATAGACTAGCTTGAGTTGTTGCCTACAACAGGGACTCTTCCCCATGCCAGCCCGACACTTGCTGGGATGGAGACTGCAGTGCAATCACTTTCCTGTGCTGTCCAAGAACAGGTCCAGCTCCAGACACTGACACTTCTACGCAGGGTCTTGTCCTAGCCTGAGCTGCCCATTTTTAACAGTACTCCTTTCTGGCTGACAGAGCCCCAAGCATCACAGCACCCACCCCAGCTGGGGTGCCATCCCTGCCGCACATACCCGAGCAGTGCAGGGAGTGCGCCAGCTCTGTTGCCATCACCTGGATGATGAGCCCAATGCGGATGCGGAACATCTCAACGAAGAGCGCAGGCTGTGTGCGCATGTACATGGCCAAGTACACCATGATCTCCTGGAGGGGCAGAGGAAAATCACCCCACTGCTGCTCACCAGGGCAGACACCCAGCTGTGGGTCCCCCTGAGACCCCGTCCCCTCACCTGGGTGAGGATGGACACACTGAGGTTCTTCTCACTGGCTTCATCAATGAGGCGAACAAGTTCCTCATAGGGGATCGGGCTGGGGCATGAACAAACAGTAGAGCAGGTGAGAGGCAGCAGAGCAAGCCCTGCATGCCCTTCGTCTGTACAGGCCCAAGAGGAGAGATACAGGATGGGGACAGCCACCCAGGGCCACTCCTGCCCATGGACCCCCAAGCAGCAGGCTTACATCCAGACCCAGCCCAGCACGCTGGTGGAGGGAGAGGTGCCACACTCACGTGGAGATTGTCTTCTCACGTGGCTCTGGGGGCAGCCCCACTGTCAAGTGCTTTTGGTGAGACAGGAGGTCAGTGCAGGCCTGGGGACAGAAAGGGTCAACTCCAGCCCTTGTAAACTGAGGGTTTGGGGGATCAGCCCAAGGCAGAGGGAGACAGAGCTGATGCAGCCACGGTTCACCTGCTCACTCTGCTGCCTCCTCCCCGACAGACCTCAGCCCATGAGAGGCTGGCTGCACAGCTGTTACCTCATCCAGAGCTTCAACCTTCTTCTTGAGGATGCCAGAGATGTAGCGGATCAGGGCCCACTGGCGTGTCTCCCCCACCCGCACATACAGCTCAGTAAGGAGCTCCTTGACGGTGGGGCCAGGCTCACTATCAAGCCCTGTGTGCCACTCAGGCCCCCTGCAGTGAAGGAGGTGCTGAGTTACACACAGCAATTAGTCTGTGGCAGCTCCCCAGCAGCCCCCCTGGGCTGTGCCAGCTCCCCCCTTCTGCTCAGTGAGCCATTGGGATGCAGAGTTCATTCTACCTGAGGATGTGGAGCATGTAGAGGATGTCTGCTTGCTCCTGCAGGGTGGGGCAGATGCGCAGCAGGTCCACCAGTGCCTTGCAGTCCACATTGCCATCCTCATCACGGGGCAGGTTCATCTCTGCATAGAGTGCATGACTCTGGGGAAGGGACACCCATGTTGCTGGTTAGCACCACCAGCACCCCGCCCCAAATGGAGCCAAGGACATTCACCCATGCATATTCCCCCTCAACAAACACCAAGCCTTTCTCATGCAGTCCTACAAGGACACTATGGCTATACCTGAAAGGATAGCAATGGTCAGTATGGGAGGGGGGACAGGGCTTACCTTGCTATCCATGTCGTGCTGGTAGGGTGAACTCAGCAGCTTAACTGACTGCTGGGATGCCTGGAAGATCTTGCTGGGGACATACATCCCAACATCTAAAAAAACAGCAAAGATTGGTGGAGACACTTCAGAACCCAATCACCACTGCTGTGCCCCAAACCACCTCCCAAACACCTGACGCTGCTCCCCCAGCAGCTCCTGCACTGAAGTCAGCCATGGGAGAAGCAGCCTTTGCCCACCCATTCAGAGGAATGTTGCAGGGAGCTGCCATCCCTTATCATTCAGCAGTTTCCATGGTGCTGCACAGGCACCAACTCCAAGATATTCCATGGCCAGGACTAACATAATGGACATAAAGTGGCTTTGCTCAGGCAAAGGTTTAGCTGCTCTGCAGTCCATGAGGACCCCAGCATGACACAGCTTGCTGGGAAAGCTCCCAGGGCCACTCAGCCTCACCCTGGGCTCAAGGGGAGGTGCGGAGAGTGCTGGAGTGACTCACTCTGGACATGAAGATCCTTGGCCTTGGATGCCAGGGACATGAGGTCACGGGTGGTGTGGACAGCAGCCCGGAAGCGGCTCAGCCCTCCCCGCTGGGCAGTGGGAGGCAGGTTTGATTGGGGAGTTGTGTGCTGCAGCAGGTGGTCCAGGTACT
Organism: Myrmophylax atrothorax; assembly: GCA_026770055.1. NCBI lineage: Eukaryota > Metazoa > Chordata > Aves > Passeriformes > Thamnophilidae > Myrmophylax > Myrmophylax atrothorax. The sequence goes on along the minus strand of JAOXXN010000025.1, from coordinate 19,950,186 downwards.
GAGTAACCTCATCATAGGTGTCCTCTGGAAGGAAAGGCAGCAGAGTAGGCATTCGGCCACTTTGTGCTGAGGCACCCCCAGGCCCAGAGAGCTCCCAGCTGTGCCTCAGCAAGGACAAAGCATTGCTGGCTGCACAAAGCAACAATCTAAGTCCAGAGCCAGCAGCCAGTGCACAAAGCACTGCAGCCATAGTACCTTTGTTCCTGCATGACTCTGCTAGCTGGGACACTGGCTGACAGCTGGGGCCAAAGTGGGGCTCCCTCCAAGTCCCATGTGGACAAAGGAAGTGATGGGCCTGCAGCATCTACCTGCTCCAAGCCTGTACCAGGAAGTGTCCCACTCAAATCCTGCAGTGAAACCCTCACACTCCTTACCTTCAGAGGCACAATCAGGGTCAGCCTGTCCACTTAATAGCACCCTAGCATAGCAAGGGCATATTCCAAGCAGGACTCCATCACAGGAGCAAGGCACGGTGGGTTTTGCAACAGTTATTTCTAATTAGGAGTTAGAGGAGGAGTTCTGGCTCCTGTCTTGCCCTTTGCCCAGCATCGAGCAGCTCCACCTGCTTCTAGTGCTGTGTCAAGAGCACGAGAGGCACCATGTGCTAACAGCAGCATGGAAGAGGATGCTCAGGAGCCAGGTTCCTCCTCAGCCAGGAGATAAAAGTGAGGGGAGTGGTCCCTGGAGAGAGATACCCCCAGTAAAACACAGAACTGTTGATGCACTTCCAGTGGGCCAGGGCAAAGCCACGCTGCTCTCCAGCTGGTAAACTCGGAGGTGTGTCAGCCCCAGGAGATGAGCTGCAGACTGCACCTGAAGCAGGATGGCATCCCCTTGTGGAAATGCCTCGTGCCAGTCAGTGCCTGAAGGCTCAGCTGATGGAGTCCTCCAGGTAAGAGGCTTCAGAAAATTCTCCTGCCTGGCTGCAGCATCTTACCACAGAAAAATTTAAAATTGAGCATCTTTGAGATGCTGTAGAAAGGACAGGGATACCTTTCCCCTGTCTCCCACTGGGGCTGGAGGGGAAGCAGACACCTTGGACAAACATGGACCAGCCTGTAAGGAAGCTGCAGGCAAAGTGAGAGAAGGGCAAGAGAAATGAGCATTCAGAGTCCCAGAAGTGCAGACACTGGCTGCAGGAGCTGCAGAAGCAAAGCAGATGGTGGGGAGGATGATGATGACCAGCACTAGGTCACACAATAGGAGATGTCCCCAGGCCTGCGTGCAAGGGGAACAGCAAAACTTGTACCCTGTCATGGTCCCAGCACACGTTGGGTCCCTCATGCTGTGATGGGCCAAGGCATTCTCAGGCACCACCTACACAGCAGCAAGGCTTCAATTTGGCACCCACTGGAGCACTTCTGCTCAGGGGAGGGGCAAAGTCTTTGAGAAAAAGACAGAGATTGTTTAGGGACATGGTGGCTCTTCCCCACAGCCTTGGTCACTGTGCCATCACCTTGCACTGCCACTTGTGCACCAAAGACCCTCAGCCACATCTCCCAAGAGGAGGTAAGCTGCCAATCCTTTGTCTCTTCCCTACAAATGTCGGAGCAGCTCATTCCAGACAAGGCTGACAGAGGGTCAGATGGGACGTGGTGAAAACCCAAGTGCATGGATGCTAGGAAGGAAGTTGGGTGTTACGGGTTTAAGGGTGAGTTTGGCATTTGCCACCCCACAGCAGCAACTGGCCTGTTCTCCCCTCTCTGCCACCTGCAAGCCATGCAGCCACTCCTCGGTGTCTAGCTTCTTAAAGCTGTCACTGCTGAGCCTGTAACTCTTGGGAAAGACCTTACCCTCTGGCCCAGGGTCCATAAAACTGAGGTGTGTACGGCATGACGTTGTCAGGAACTCCGACAATTTACCCGTCTGGATCCTGGGCAAGAGACGGGGAGGTCACATGGAGAGAAGAGGGTAGGTAATACCCTTGGCTTTACCTCCTGGCTCCAGGGCAGGCCCTTTGGCAGGGAGAGACATGCTTGCCAGGACCTCATTGGTGTTTGCTATAGTGTCTGCAACTCCTTCAGCCATAGGTGGGCATGGAAGGGCTGCCCAAAAGCTATTAGAGGAATCCTGCAGTCATGAGGTTGATGACATGAAGAGCTATGTCCTGTCTTCCATCTCTGTTGGGACTGTAGCCCTGGGGCACACTGACAGCCCAGCACACCCAAGTGTGTCCTCCCCAGCTTGTTCCCCCACAGCCAATACTCTACCCAGCAGGTATCCTCATAACCAGGCTCTTGAAGGCCACCAGCCCTTTCCCTCCTGCACTCACCTTGCACCACCGAAATACCCGTCCTGCAGCTTCCGCAGCATTGCCAGCAATGTGGGGTGCACATTATTGCCGGTTTCATCTGCAGGGAAGAGGCACAGGCAGTCAGGCTCTTCTGCTCAAACTGGCTCCAAGAAGGTACCCCAGGGCCAGGTAGGCATTCAGGCACTCAAAGCACCATGGCCAGACCCTTGCTTTGGGGTACGCAGACAGGCTTGGTACCAAAAGCACCATCCAAAAAGGGAAATTCTTGACTTTCCAAGCTGGATTCCAGAGAAACTAGGCCAAGATGCACTCCAGGCTCCTGGGATTTCACCTTGGGCTGAAGCTGACAGTACCAGACAGCAGCATCCAACAGTCCCCTGCTCTCTCCCTGCCTTTCACGTGAGGCAGCAGAAGGGGGGAGCTGCTGTTAGGGGCAGAAGGCTACACAGCAAAGAGCACGCTCAAGACTCTAAGGGGATTTCAAGTACACAAGGAGAGCCAAAAAGGTCTGAAAGCAGAGCAGTCACTTCCCTGTATTAGGCTCATGGGGAAGCTGTGAGCTGCTGCAGGCAAGCCAATTCTGCTCTGCATTGCTGCAGAGTTCTTTGCTCCTTCTGGTTTACTGTTTTCCCCTCCCTGTTGTCTAGGAAAGCCTTTAACAGGTGGTCAGTCTTAGTGAATAGTCAATAAGTCAGAAAGGGCCCCAACAATCCTCCTACAGGGGAATTGCTTTTTTGCTCTTGCTCCCAAAAGGCCTTCCCACAAACCAAATTGTCTGGAGCCTGAATAACTCCATGCCAGCAAGCAGTCAGTGAGCTGCAGGCAACAGTGCCTGGCAGGCAACCCCACTAGCTGCCAGGCCAAATGCCCACTTGGCATGGCTCCTCTGATTGGTAAGCTCTTCACAGTACACTGCTGGCTGCTCCAGCCCCACCATGTCCCCATTACTAAGCTAGTCACACATCCTGCAGAGGCTGCTTCCCAGGGCTGCTCTAGCCAAATGCTTGTGAGGCTGGAGGGTCTATACCGAGCATGGTGTGGGAGATGGGGAAGGTGATGGTTGGTCGCCCAGTCATCCTCCAGCGGCTGCAGAGGTAGGACAGGTCTGTCCTCAGCATCTCCACAATCATCTTGTTGTCAAGAGCAAGGTAGAACTGCTGCTGGTCTATGAACTGCAAGGACAGCAGGAGATGTGAGCGGCCCTTCCTGCAGCCACCAGCTCCCTACAATGTCACCTCCATCCTCCCCCAGGCACTCAGGCAGGCCAGCCATGCCATGAACCCAGAGGACATGCTCCTTTGCACTGACAGCTCATCCCACCTTACTTGGCAGGTGCCAGTACAGCCTAGCAAGGGACTCAACCCCCACAGAAGCTACAGGCCACTAACAACCATGAGGAGGTAATTAATCCCACAGCCCAGCAGCAGTATCCAGGCCTCCTTCTGCTGTCCTTGTCAGAGTGAGCAAAAAGATTTTCACCCAATATTTGATCACTCAAACAGCCTGCACACAGCCAGAACCACCAACCAGGTGGTGCATCATAGAGCTGCAGCTGCTCCACACTCCCAGAGGGTGTTGGGCCACACCTGAGAATAACTCAAGCACTCAGCCAGTGGAGAAACTTCCTGCCCAGTTACAGATCACATAACAGCTGGAATGAGCCCATGCAATGTCACCCACCTGTGGGGTAAAGGTAAAGATACTCTTCCTGATTTTGTAGAGCTTGGAGGTCCCAAGGACCCCCATGTGTCGATAGGGCCGTCCGGTCAGGGACATCTGCTTGTTGCGGCCTGGGAGGGCAGGAAGAGAAGTTTTTCAGTGCAAGCCTTCTCATGAAAGGGGCTGCAGCAGCAAGCAGAGCCACACCTCTTGCTACCAGCCAGCAGGAAAATGCTGGTTTGTGTGTGGGATACCCCAAAACCCTGTGTCAAGTTGGTACAGTTCTAAGTGACAGTGATACTCTGTCCCCAGGCCTGCCCAGTGGGCTAGAGACATGCTGAACAGGGACACACAGCCTGTCCTGATTTCTGCAACACATCCAGGTCTTTGGGGATGTCAGAAGCTGGAACAGGGCTAGGGGTGCCCCTCTGTGTAGGAATGGTCCCCTAAAGCTGACAGCTCTATCAGCATTCCCATTGCTCATAGATAATTCCCAGAGCCCAGGATGGTGCAGCAGCAGAATCGCCCCTTGCTAATATCAGCCCTGGCAGCTGGCAGGCTGCTCCCCCTGCCCATCTCACACTTGGCATTTTGGTGGCCTAAATTAGCCACCAAATTAAGTGACAGCAGATCAGGTGTCTCCTTTGGCCCAAGCAAGATCTCTGGCTCCTGAACAACAAGCCTGATGCCCAAGGGGTTGCAGCACCAGGGAACACGCATGCAGAGCTGAGCACACCCTGCCCTCACACTCAGCTCTGCCCACCCCCCAGCCACAGCCATCCTGCCTGAGCTCCAGGCTCTCTCTGCCAGGGATGGCCAGGGGACCCTTCCTGGGGGTCTGGCTGGCCTTCCCCATCGACAGGTGGGCACAGGAACAAAAGCCAATTCTGGCCCAAATCAGGTTCTTCCTGTAAGGATCAATGTCCATCTGTCCCTGGGGTGACTGTACAACTGCAATGCCAAAGCTCTATCCCTGTCAGAATAACCCTGAACAGCACTGTCTGTCACCTCGTTCCCCCTGGGCACAAGTGGCTTTAACAGGCCCAGAAATGGGCAGCAGAACCCTCATCAGCCAGACAGAGAGCAGGACACGAGTGTCTGTGAGCAGGAGTACAAGGTGGTGGGACAGACCCTTCTGCACCCCCTTTACTGCAGGAGCAGGGAGTGCCACTCACCAAGTCGGGCATAGATGTGGCTGAGGATGCGAGCAGGCTGCACTCTGATGGGGTAGACATCTTCCACAGTCTCCACATCGATGCCCTCTTTCCTCAGGACTGCCTTGATCCCCTCTGTCTCAGCCAGGATGCACACTGTGGAGGCAGGACAGGCTCAGTGCAACAGGGTCACAAGGGTGTGACAGTACTGCCCCATGCCTTTGGGAACACATACAAGGTGCCACACCACAGAGAGGCCACCGTCTGGGGTCCCTTTGGGAACCAGTTCCCACTGCAGAGGTCTGCCTTGCCCCTTCTAACACTCTGCAACTGAGTGTTCTGCACTGAGTGGCAGGAAGACAGCTTTCAACCTCTCTGCAGAGGAGGCTGCAGCAGATGTTATTTCCTTGGGTCAACACAGGGTGGAATGGAAGGACTTGCACTTCATTTTCCACCTCCCTTGCCAGGGCCGAAATCAGGCTGTACCAGCAGCAACCCAGCAAGCAGAGCCACCCCCCAGCCACCCCCATGAATTCTGCACAGTGAGAGTCCCCAGAGTTGCCAGGCTCAGGGGTATGGGACTAGTTCCTTTCCCTCACCTTGAACCACCACATCAGGCTTAGGAACAGTGGCGAACCGGCGGTTGAGGGGATCTATTTCACCAGGAGCCAGAAACCCCTAAGGAAAAAAAGATATGAGATTAACATTTTGTGGGCAGGGTAAGAATGGGTGATGCCTATGGACAACCTACCTTTAAGAGGTCCTGAGAGATGGAAGTGACAACTTCCCCATGGCAGGTGGCAGCATTTACCCCTACAGAGCTCAGAGCCTGGCCCTACAGCCCTCCCTAGCACCCAGGGTGACCATACCTCGGCCATCAGACAGCCCAGGATGTAGAGGGACTGCCCCCACATGTGTGGCAGCTTGCCCATGGGTATCCTGTCCACGGTGTGAGGGTTCCTGTACTCCTCATCCACCTGGAAGACAAGCCAGGAGGTCAAGAAGGGATCCATGTACAGATGCCTCCCCTCTTTTTAGGACTGCTCCAAGCATCCATGTCAGACAACAGATCAGCTGCTCAGACCATTGTTTAGTTTCCCAACTCGGGCCATGAGGACTGACATGCTCCAGGAGCACTGGGGATATGCTCTTGAATGCTGGTGAAGAGACCACCTCTCCTATATGACCTGGGCACCAGGAGGCCACTGATCTCAACCCAGGCCCACACAAATCCCCTGAATAGGAGCTCAGCACCATCTCCTCAGCCCCGGTCCACTTGCCCTGAGCTCTCAGACCACTCGGCCTCTGAGCAAGTAGACTGCCATGAAGCATCCCTGTGTATGGGCCAAGAAATGCTTTGGGGGAAAAATGCCAGTTTTTATCCAACATGGTTTTATAACAGCTCCAAGCCTCACTTTCTACACATGAGGTTTCTATGTGCTGTATATGCTACTCCTGGTAACAAGACCAGGAGTTTCAGCAGTTGGACATTTTGAATCCCTTCCAACTCAGAATATTCTGTGAGACACTCCCACTTCCCACCATAGCTCAGGATCACTCACCTTATCCGGTGGGACACTGTACAGCTCTGGCACCAGGCGTACCCCATTCTTCCCTTTGATGAGAACCCCCTCAAGGGCTTCCCGGTACTCCTGGACCTGAGGAGAGAGGAAAGGGTATCTCCCCTGCATGCCTTGCCTGCCAGGCAATTTTTTCCACCATTACAGCAGGTTGTACCTCCCATACCTGCTCCATGTTTCCACTGAAAATCCCATCAATGATCAAGTATGCCCAGAAGAGAGGCCACTCACACTCGATGTTCTCAAACAGCTTCAGCTCAGCAGGTTCATAGTAGAGGCGTTTGGGGTCCTGTATGTAACAGCAAGGCCAATGGTGGGTGGCAGGATACCCTCAAACTGACCAGAGCTCCTCCTTCCCCGAAGACCCCAGCCTCAAATGCACTCGCATCCCTCCTCTACAGAGGATGGCTAAGGCAAAGCTAAAAAGCAGTTTCATCTCCAGCCTCTGTTCTTTCCACCAGACATCCCCCTCTCAAACCCCCTGCGTTGATGATGAAGAGACTCACCCTTCCTGGAGTCTATCCAGTTCCCAGGAGAGCACCCCAGAGCCTCCAGAATACCCCAGATGGTGTGCTGTTGTACAGCAACAGCATGACATCCCCTGTGCTACACTGGGTCCCCTTTCCCTTGCCTGCTCTGCCCCAGCCCCTCAGTATCTGCCTTCTCCAGCATCATCAGGCTGGCCCAGCCACATGCAAGGGCTTGGGTTGGTCGTGCAGGGCCAGAGACGAGAGTCCCTCCTGACATGTGGTGCCACTGTGAACCTGACACAAAAGAAGCTGTCAGGATGGAGATCTGCCTACACTGAGTCTCCCCAGTCTTGCTGTGTGGTGTAGTACCCCACGGGACCTATGCTTGACCCTCCCTCCTAACTGCTCTAACTTTCTTTGCTGCAGAGAAGAAAGAGTGCTGGCCTTGGTAGATTGTTAGGCAGAGAGGACAGAAGGAATAGATGACTTCTACAGTGCCTGCACTCCAGCCACACGCTCCCAAAATCCCATCTGACTCCAGCCAGCTGCATGCCTCTGCAGGCACTGCTGCCCAAAAGTAATCCATGGCTTTGCACACTGGCAAAGCTCACAAGTGCTGGGAATGCTGGAGTGGAGATGCTGCTGTTTCTCTCTGGCTCTGTAGGAGGGCAGCCACACATGCTGCCTATTATGGGCAGGTCTGCAGAGCCACAGCCAAGAAGCATTCAGAGGCACTCTTCCCCAAAGGAACCCCACCAGGCTATGGGCTCAGCATCTGGTGATGATTTAAGAGCCTCCAAGTACCATTTCCTAGTTCAGTGGTTATCAAATGAGACTGTTGCTTATAAACTTTTCCTGTTTTCCCTCCCCAGAGCAGCAGCAGAAAGTGTCCTGAGAGCCACTATGGCCTGGGAGAGACAGAAGCAGCTTTGTGACCTCTGGAGCTGAAGCAGATGAGGAGATCTGCACAGTCACCTCCCTAGACCTCCAGCACTAGCTCAGGGCTGGTGCAGCCCTCAGACAGCCTGCCTCATCAGGGCTCCCATGCAGGGCACTGGTCCCACCTTCCCCAGCCCAGGGGACACACACTACCAGGTCCCAGGATGCAGGCAGAGCCAGCCTCTGGCCATCTGCAATGGGCATGGGTAGAACACACTACCTCTGCCATGAGCTCTGGCATTTTGGGAAGCCTTGCCCAGACCCAAGACACTGTCTGGGGCTAATCAGGGCTCTCATGTTTCCAGTGCTCCCCAACATAGCCTTTGTGCTGTATCCAGAGGGGCTGCTGCTCAGCAGGCAAGTTCTGGCAGGTGGCAGGGCTGGGGACACTCACCTCTTTTGGGGTCCTGTATCCATCCCGGAGGAAGCGGCAGCAGCCATAGCGGCCCTGGAAGGGAGGGAAAGAGATGCCAAGCAGAAGGCACAGTGTGAAGTATCTTGTACCTTCAATGCAGAAGCAGGGATGGGATGTCTCCTCCAGCCAAACATCCCTTCCTGTGCTCAGCCAGCACTCAAGTACCATGATCACAACCCAGGCCCACATGACACAGAGCTGCTTTTTTTGCACATCCCTGCCACAAGTCATGGAGACTGGGAGAGGACATGCCCCAGAACTCCCTCCCTGAGGATGTTTTTGGGAAGGGCTACAACAGTTTGGACTGCAGCTGTCTCCTGGGAACGGTGAGATAAAGGCAGAGCCACTCACCTGCAGCTTCGTGATGATCTCCTGCTTGGTGATTTCCACCAGCTCACTGTCCTCCACAGCGAACGCCGGGTAGGAGATGACAGAGAGCACACTGGCATCCACCTCCTTGGATGTGGAGGCCCTGGGCAGCATTGAGTGGAGGATGGACTGGACAAAGGGGAACAAGGGGTGGTTAGGCTGCCAGGCCAGGCATCATTCACACCACAAGCCCAGCAGATCACAATTCCTCCTGCAATGGTGTCACAGCCAGGCAGGTCTCACCTGGCAGTGCTGCACCTCATCTGACAGCACCCGAATCACTGACTCCGGGCCTCCCTTGGCTCCAAAGAGATCCAGCTCATCCAGTGCCTCCAGGGCAGCCTACAAGCAAGGCGAGACCCAAAGAAGCATGTTGTTCACTATGCTGCCCACCTGTAAGAGCTCTCACCCCATGCCAGTTCCTGTGTGTAATGCACTGTCCAAATTTAAAAGAATTTGAACCCTGCTGTGGCTGAAGAACACCTCTGGTCAAAATGGGACCACATCCCCAAAGCCACAGGTAGCCAGACATCAACCCCAAGCCAGCACTTCTCCCCAGCTCACCTTGGCCATGCCGACAGAGCTGGCATTCAACTCGGTGATGCCTTGATTCGTCTTGTCCCCACGCTCCCAAATCCCAAAGTCCTGTGCAGAGGCAATAGGCACTGGTTCACAACACGCCCAGAAAGCCTTTGAATCCCACCTATCAGTAGTGCTTCCAGGAGGTGCTGGCAGAGCTGAGGACAGACCCACAGCTTCCCATAGACACCAGCCCAACACCTCCAGCACTGGAACACGCTCTCCTTCTCCAGTGCGCAGTACCCACCGCAGTTTTGTAGGCGGCTTCAATGTAGAACACAAGGTTCTGGATAAAGTTGACTTCGTCCAAGCTGTGAATTATGTGAAGGCCTGGAGCAGGGAGGAAGAATTCACATTAGCCACCCCAAGCCCACAGGTATCCCCAGGATGGGGCTGCAGTAACCCAGGGATCACTCAGCCCCACTCCACGCCAATGGGAGCCATGTCCTGGCTGACTCCTGTCTCCATTTCCACCCCCTATGGCAGCACTGGAGCTTCAGACAAACAGGGGCTCTTGGAGAGACGGACATCAAGGGGCATCAAGTGAGCATAAGAAAACAGTGGAGTCACAGAAGACATCACAGCAGCTTGGAACCAAGGAAGCTGCATCCAAAGTGAGACTCCAGAGAGCCTGGAGACCAGCACGCTCAAAGATGTGATGGCAGCCGCCAACAGCATTACCTGAGGCTGTCATTTGCGCCAGCATGAGCAGATAGAGGGAGGTGGCATCCATCTGTAGGTGACCCCACTCATTGTCTCCCACCACGGTGGCACAGGTCTGGGTATTATACTTGGCATGCAGGCAATCCTTGGTGCTCTGGCTGTACTTGAAGGCCTCCACTTTGTCCACCTTGAGAAGGGCAAAGGGATGCAGGAGTTCATAGAACCGTGTCTCCAGAAAGGTCTGACATCTCTCAAGTCAAGGGCTGCCCTGTGCCATGAGCCCAGCAGGTGGAGTCATGCGTGGCAGGGCAGAAATTCCACAACCCCTGGGCTGCTCCTCCATGGACCAAGGCAGTGTGTGCAGGCTCATGTGCCACTGCAGCACAGGGCTGCAGCTGTGGAGGGCCCACTGCCACAGCTGCACCACACAGAGAAAAGGGTCACCCCAAATGCCCCCAGGAGGGAGAGCTGCAGATCCCTAATGCCAGCCAGGCCACGAAACAGGGAGCAGCTGGCAAAGGCTCCACTGGCCACCAGCCCACAACACTGGAACTTCAATCACACCCAGAACAGACGCTCACTCAGAACTTATTTCAAGACTTGCTGGAAGAGGGCCTTCCCTCTGCTCATCAGGGAAGGCTGGGGGAGCCGGTACAGCTAGGAATGACAGTCTCTGTGGCACAGCTGGGCTTCAAAGAGACCATTTGACACCCAGAGGTGCTCCCCAGTCCCTACCTGTCTCATCATGCACTGCAGCAGTCCCCGCATCAGCTTCACCACGCTCTGCAGGAACAAGGAAAACAGCCTCGTTAATCTCCAGAAGCCCTGACTCAGGATCAGCTGGCCGCTGACCTTTGTGGGGCTCGGCGTCTGTAACTGGAGCCCCTGCTCGCATTTCCACAGCCCCTGCTCCCTGGGCAACAGCAGAGGGAAGATTTCCTGGCCTGCCAGCAGGACTGTACAGCTGCTGTGCTGTGCAGCGGGACAGAGGGCACAGCTGCAGGACACAGATCCCCAGCCCCTGGGAGAAGGGCTGTGGCCCCACATCACCCCAGAGCCAGAGGGCTGGACCCTCTGGCTGGGCTACAGAGCGCTCTTGGGAAGAGCATGGCCCGACATCCCTTCCTATCACCTCCCGCACCGGGGGACAGCCCTTTCCTCAGCCTCACTGCACAGCCCCTGGTCCGGCTGTGCCAAAGGCACAAAGCCCGGAGTGACGGCAGACCCCGAGAGCCACCAGCCCCTTCGGGTGCCACCAGACCTCCCGGGTGCCACCAGACCTCCCAGGTGCCACCAGCCCCCCCGGGTGCCACCAGTCCACCGCCGACCCCTGCTCCCCGCAACCTGCTCCAGCTCGTAGGCTTTGGCCTTGTCCTCATCACGGTCTGCGTTCTTGCGGTAGGCCAGCCCGAGCCCCCAGACCGCCAGGATGCTGTACACGTTGTCCCGGACCCAGGCGTCCCGGTTGTCAGCGCTGGCGGTGAGCAGTCCCGTCACCGCGTCCTGCGGAAGGGACACACCGTTCCCAGGTAAGACCCGGGGCCGGCGGGGTGCGCCGGGACCCGGGCCCAGCCCCTGCTCTCAGGCAGTGCCCGTACCTGGTGGCGGAGGATGGTCTGCTGCACCAGCCGCCCGTAGCCGTCCAGACGCACACCCGAGTTGCTGCGGCTCCTCATGATGGCGGCGGCGGCGGCACCGGCGCTGCCGGGACAGGACGGACGGGACAGGACGGGACGGGGCGGGACAGGTCCTGGCACCGCCCGAGCACCGCCCACCTCCAGAGCGGCCGCCCCGCCCCGCCCCTGACCGCGGGGCGCTCAGCACCGGAGCGAGCGGGACCCGCCGCCGCCGCACCGGCGGCACCGGCACCGACGGGACAGCCCCCCCTGCCGGGCGGAGTCCGAACAGCGCTGCGGGCGGACAGACACACGGACACACAGACATGCAGACATACAGACGCACGGACACAGGGATACGCGGACATGTCGATACACAGACATGCCAACACACGGACACACATACAGACACACAGATATGCAGATACACGGACACAGTGACACACAGATACACAGACGGACATAGAGATGGATGGATACACGAACATGCGGATACACAGACACGCAGACATACAGACATATGGACACGCAGATACAATGACACACGGACATGCAGATACACGGACATACAGACACACGGATATGTGGATACACGGGCACACTGACACACAGATACACAGACACATGAATACACAGTCAGGTGGACAGACACACTGATATGAGGATACACAAACACATGGCTACACAGACAGACACATAGACATGCAGATACACGGACACGTGTGCTGGTATGAAACAGACACAGACCAGTGCAGAGCTGCACAGATACACGGGCAGGTGCAGGACTGTATAGACGCATGGACAGAGGGACAGCCCAGCTGGGGTTGACAGCACCTCTGCGGGGTACCCATGACTCACCTGCAACCTGGGCATAACTGTTTGCCTCCAGCTACAGCCCCTAGCAGGGTGCCTGGGTGCAGCTGCTCTGCACAGCTGAGCGAGCTCTGTTCCAGTGCCCCCTTGCTGTGCCTGGTCCAGATTTGCCCCATCACTGCAAGGGCACATGGGGCAGGCCCCCTCTCTGCCTGGAGGGTGGGGGACGTGAGCTGGTTGTGCCCCGTTGGAGGGGCAGGTACAGGGAGTGAATGGAGACCCTGTGCAAACAGAGCAAAACTCCAGCCTGGGGTTTGGGGTAGAGGACACAGGCAAGACCCCTGCCTGAGGGTGTGTTGGGTGTATTCCCCAAAGCCAGGATTCCTGATGCTCCCCAAAGGGCTGACATTGATGGGATGCCAGACTGAGCCCAAGGGGCTCACATGGCTGTGGGATATGCTGGAAGATTCCTCCTGCAAGGTGCACCAGGGCAGCAGGCCGAGATCTCTGCACCCTCTGCCCTGTCACTCATGTGGGCACAGTGCCAGGGTCAGCTGAGGACAGCAGCTCCTTCCGGAACTGCCACTCCTCCATCCCCATGACAGCACCTGCTGCACCAGCAGTCACAGAGGAGATCCCACTGCTGGGGCAGCTCCTGGGCACCCAGGGAAGGGGCCCAGCCCAATAGGCACAAGAACCCTTTGGAACAGTGAGTCTGAGGACACAGAGCTGGGACAGACAAACTCCAGTGCTCACCAGGAGACTCCCAACCACCTCCTATGAGCTTTGTACTCCAGTTCAGGGACACAGCTCATCTCTGGGAATATCAGGTCAAGCCTCCCTGCCCACCAAAAGCAGGTGCCCAGCAGGTCCAAGGGGGGCTGGCAGCAGGCAAGGGTATAGGTCCCAGGCAGGGGCAGTACTGGGCACTGGCATCCAGGGGTGGGAGCATGCCCAGATCCATGCCTCTCATCCTTGCTTGCCTGAATGACTCAACACCATACACTTCATGATTGACAAGGGGAAATCTTCCCCCTGGGATCAGGTCTGTGAGCTTCCAAAAAAGCAGAAGACATTTCCCACCCATGACCAAGATGTAGCTAACTGGGGACAAGGGGAAAGGAGCCCGAGTCTTTGTGGCTTCTTGCTCTGCCAGGATGGGAGACAAACTTCAAGGCTGGTGGGAAGGGGAGGGATTTGAGCTGGCAGCACCCTGCCCAAAAGCAAACACCCAGAGGGGAAAAAAATTGCTGAAACATCCCCATGGGGCTTGGGCCAGCAATAACAGATGGGGCTAGAAGCCAAGCAAGAGGAGACCCTGGCAAGAGGCACGAGCTAAGGATGCAGAGACAGCACCCAGCTGGCAGGTGGCAGTGTCACCAAGCTCTGATGACAAGGATGACAGCTGCCACCTCTGCCTTGCTGCTCAAAGATGGGAAACTTAGCTCCAGCACTGCAAACACAGGGCATCACATGCAGCAACAGGAAGGTTTGCCTGCAGACACCTTCCCAAAATAGCCCTGGAAAAATAGCTTTGGCCACGGTGACAGACAACCCAGGGAGACCCAGCTCATTGCTCTCCCCCCACAGTCCCCTAAGACTTGCCCCATACAAAAAGGATGCAGATATCTCTTGTTCCCAGCCCCATGGAGGCAGCTGCCTGCAGCTACATCTTGTCTCCTCTGTCCTGGGACAGGTCTTTGCTCCCAGGGGAGCCACTTCTCACAGCTCCTGCTTGAACCAACTGTGATTTACCTTTGCACCCCCCGCCTCCACTGAGAGCATAAGGGCAGCTGCACAGGGATACAGTATATGGCAGCCTGTCCCAGGGGACACCTGCTGCACTCCAGGGACAAGGCAAGAACAAGCCAAGATGGTCTTTAGCAAAATCCATTAATTTATTTATTTACAGACAAGCAAAGGTCAGGCAGCAGCAGTGCCGAGAGCACAACCAACCCTTCTGGGAAAAGGGGCATGCCAGGAGCCCAAGGCCTCTGGGACAGCAAGAGTGTGAGAAGGCAGAAGGCACCATGATGGAAGTCTGACCCCTGGGATAGGGCAAGGCCTGAGCCCTGCTAGAGGGCAAGCCAAGGAGCTGAAGGACAAGTGTGTCAGAGGAAGCAGCAGGCAGAGCCCAGCACAGGCAGCTGCCTAACCCCTAGGACTGAAAGCAGAGATGGCAGCTCAGGTCCCTCCAGTTTCACAGCTTCCCCCAGAGCAGAAACGCAAGGGAGGAGAGAGGCTTCCTCCTCCAGCTCAAATTCCCAGCCCAGTGAGATGCCACTACAGCTGAGACTAGATAAGATGGGGTGCATGTGAGCTGGGAAGGAATCCCATAGGGAGGGTCACATCAGATCCTGACAGCTCCAATGTTGTAGCAAGCACAGAGACACATGGACTGCTCACCCTCCCCACCTGGCTCCACCAGGAGACTCCCAGCCACCTCCCGTGAGCTTTGTACTTCAGTTCAGGGACACAGCTCCTCTCTGGGAATATTGGGTCAAGCCCTCCTGCCCACCAAAACCAGGCAGCAGCCATGGGGGCTGCAGGAAGGACAGATGCCATGGGGCAACCACCCCAGCACAGGCTCCTGCCTTTAAAAGCCTCTGATTTACATAAAACTGTCATTGTAAAACCTCCTCATTGAGCAGCACTGCACAGGGAGGGGAGACAAGCAGAGTGAGCCCCAGGCAGAGCAAGGTAAACCTTAAAAGTCCAGATCCACAGGAACAGACAGAGCCCAGGGGTGCTGTGCCAGGGCAGGAGGAATTACCGGCAGGTGCAGGACTCAGCAATCATGTTCTCATACTCCTTGTATAATATGCCTCCATTGCGCTCCAGCATGAGGACGCTGATGGGGCTGTAGCTGTACGGCACACAGGAGGGCCGGGGCACACTGGCATCCACCAGCTGATGAATGAAGCTCTGCACCACAGCATGGTTGGGTGCATGATAGTCATAACGAAGCAGGTGGGGACAGGTGCCCTTGCAGTACCGCGGGTTGTAGCGGTGAGGAGCAATGATCCAGTGGTCCCAGCCCAGCTGTGCAAAACTGACCGGGAAGGGATGCAGAGAACAGTCACTCTTCTCCCCTCCATGCTCCTGCAGGTAGTTGGGCAGGTCATGAGCCAGAGTCCCTGTCTCGCGCCGGTGTCGGTGGGGCTCTGCTGCTGGAGGTGCCAACCCTGCCTGTGTGTCATTGAGGTAGAGGATGAGGAAAGGGTGAGTAGGGGCCAGTGAGGCATTGTGGCCTCCTGCTCGGCCAGCACGCACACAGACATGCTGCAGTGCCAGGCTCCCTACGCTGCCATTCCCCAGCTCCAGGTAAGTGGTGACATCAACTTCAGCCCAGCCACGGTGGGTACGGGTTGCAGGGCTGAGCAGCACCCCGGGTGCCTGGCTGGCTGCCACTAGCTCCAGAGTGCAGAGAAGGCGGCCGTGGGCCAGTGACATACTGGGCAGGTAGACCACAGTGGCTCTGAGGAGGTGCTCAGCCTCAGGTTGGTCCTCCAGGCGGAAGGTGAGGGGTTGCACATACCAGCGACCTGCAGGAAAGCATAGTCAGTGCCCCCTTAGCACAGCACAGCTGTCACCATGCAGCACCCCTTTCTCCCAGGGTGCTGCCCCAGCCCCACATGGCACAGTGGAGCCCATAACAGCCAACTGCCTCAGCACAAGCCAGAAGCCACAGCAAACAGCAGCCATGAGCCATGGCTTGCTGGTAGGGTGAAGGGCAAAGAGAGTCTGGAATGTTTCCCATTCTCTGGACCAACACCACTGGCCTAGTACAGCATCAGACAGGATGGGAAGGGGAGAGGGGCACACAGGATCCATGATGTTTTTACCCATCTCACCCCTGGGGCAGGGATAGCCTGGGACACCTACCAAGGGGAACACCCCCCTGTCCAAGGGCAACCCCAGCCAGGACACTACAGAGAGGGAGAAGGAAGCAAGCAAGAGCCCCACTCCTGGCTCAGCCACACTGCTTTACTAAGCTCCCATGCCACCCTTGGAGCCCACCTGCTCCTTACCTGCCCAGGGCTGACCTCCATGGGAACTGGCCTGGACTAGGCGGATGGTGTTGGTGCCCAGGCTGCGGCCATGGCGGGGTCGGCCTTCGCGGTCAGCGGCACGCCGGTACAGGTTCAGCATGTACCGCAGGGGCTGCCCCCTGGCTGCCCCCTCTTGCCAGCCTGGGCTGCCTGGTGCCCGCATTTGCAAGGCCCGGAGGAGGGGCAGGGTGGGGGTGGTGGGCAGGGAGCTGGGAGGCAGTGGGGACTTGTTTGCAGCCTGGGAAAGGGGCACAACAAGGAAGAGGAGGAGGAGGCTGGTGAAGAGGTAGAGCAAAGCCATGACAGGTGAGTGTGTGTTTGGGGGAGGTGAATGGGGAAAGGTGGGGCTGGCCGGCAGCAGAATTAGGAAGAACCTGTAGTCATGCAAGGAGCAAATTCCAGACTAAAACGCAGACCAGGGGCAAAGCCTGCTGAACAGAGCCTGGCTACAGGGGCTGTAGAAGTGCTGGGGTAGGGGAGTGGGGGTGAAGT
>JAOXXN010000025.1:19917315-19928212 GCA_026770055.1 Myrmophylax atrothorax | reverse complement strand
GTGCTCTCTGACACAGGTTCCCCTTAAGTAGGGAGGTTGGTGTGAGGCAGGGTGGGCACAGCTCTGGCACTGCTCTGCCTGTGACTCCTGAGACAAGTTTCTCCTGGGGAAGGCAAATATTCCTGTGAGCCATCTGGTGCCCACCATTAGGGGCCAAAGTGAACACCAGAGGTGGTGTTCAGGAAGTGTCCAGGGCTGGCCCAGTCCAAGTTTGGCTGCCAGTGCTGAGTTCACTGGTGACGAAGGCAGAACAAGGGGCTGTTTGTGCCAAATTTAGCTCCTGGTGAGCAATGCCAGGGCTGAGCCATGTCCGTCCTGGCGCATTTGATGGCCCAGACATGGATGCAGCCTTGATGGTGCCCTGCAGCAATGGGGGACACCCTTAACTTCTGACTCAGCCCTGTGGCTGTGGCAGGCAGGACTGGGTGGGCAGAGGGCTGGGGTCAAGGTGCAGTCTGCCTGCCCTGCCTGCTCTCCCAGTGCCCAGTGGCAGGCAGCAGTGTGGCAGGGGGTAAACTCAGGTGTTCCACTGACTGCATGGTGAGACTGAGAGCCCTCACAGGCAGCCAGTGTCCCCTGCCAGGACGGCAGCTCCATGGCTGACATCTGCACAGGCAGAGCATTGGGCTGTGCCTAGCTTGGGCATGGCATTGCAGTGCCCAGGTCCCTTAAAAAATGGTAGAACTGTGGAGTGCTGGGCACAGCTGTGCCAGGCAGGGCCACGGGGCAGTGCTGGAATGAGCAGGAGGCCTGGCTGCTGCTGCCTGCTTCCCAAGATGCTGTCTTGTCCAGCGGCAGCAGGATGGCCTCTGAAAACTGTCTGGCACCAGGGCTAGAAAGGGGTGCCCAAAGGCATATGCTAGGCCTGCTAGGTAGTCATGGGTGCTCCCCTTCACTGGGGCCTGGCTGCTGCCTAGGCTGGCACTGCAGGCACTATGAGCAGAGCTCGTTCCTTGGCTGAGCCTGGGAGCAGCTGGGCAGGGTGAGGAGCCCGTGGGCAGGATGGGTGCAGGAGCCCCAGCATGGGGCCAGGTTTGCTCTGCCCTGTGGGTGGCTGTAGTGTCCAGCCACATCCACACTGGGCATGGGGTTACAGGGCACCCCAGGTCCTACCTGGAGATCCCCGTCTCTTGCAGTGGCAGGATGGGCAGAGATCAGTGCTGGCAATGGGTGCTCTGGCTGCACCTGCTGGGCACTGCTAATCCCAAGGCTACCTGTGCTGCACATCCCTACTGGGGCAGAGGGGTTGGGCTGGGGTCCCATGTGCTGATAGCACTGTGGCCTTGTGTCCTCTAAGCTACAGCAGTACAGGGTTCCAGGCTCATTTTGGCCATGGGTGTCAGGGAAGCATATGCATGTACCAGGGCTCAGCGCTTCCCCTGCTGTTGTCTCCCATGGGCACATAGGGCGTGATGGCATCCTTTGGGCATTGAAATCACCACGGGTGCCCAGGCAGGCCAGACATGGGGCTGAAAGCAGTGGCAGGGGGCTGGCATCCACGCTGGACAAAGGGCCCTTGTGCTGCCTGCACCCGCAGGGGAATCTGCTGGGATGGGACATTTTTCTTTCTCCCCCCTCCCCGATGTCCTTTCCTTGCTCAGAAATTCATGTGACCAGAGAAGGCGGGGAGCCTGGTGTGCGCAGATCCCTCTGTGGTGCCTGAGGCTCAGTCACCCCTTTCCCAAAGCCTAATTCTCCTCTGGCATCCGGTGGCAGTGGCACATCCCCTGGGATGTTCTGAGGGCTGTGCCCCCCCTGACGCCCGTCTCTGTTGCCCAGGTGGAGGATGGGGGCAAGGCTGCGCTGTCCCGTCGGCTGCAGCCGGGTGATGAGCTGGTGAACATCAGCGGGACGCCGCTGTACGGGTCCCGCCAGGAGGCCCTGATCCTCATCAAGGGCTCCTACCGCACCCTGAAGATGATCGTTCGCAGGTTGGCAGGACTACGGGATGGGATGCAGGGAGGGCCAGTGGGGCTTTGCCTGCCCAGAGGACTGGGAGGAGCCTGGAGATGCCCCTTGCTGGGATGGGATGGGGGTCAGCCCCTCTGTGGCTGCCAGAAATCTGGGTAGGCGGGGGTTTCTCAGCCAGAGGAGCCGGGGAAGTGCAGCGGGCTCGCCACCCCCTTGCTGGGCGGTATCCTCAAGCGTGGCCGCTCCTCTCCCTTCCTGCCTGCCTCCTGCCTCCCTGCCTGGGAAAGGAAGGAGAGGCAGGGCTGGGCCTTGCAGTCCCCCCCTACCCCCAACCTCCATCCATTCCCTGGTTGCATCCCGACTGAGTCCACCTCCAGCGGCACCCAGGGGCAGGAGCAGCGCACGGCACTGCCTACAGGGCTGTGCTGGGGCTTGGCATCGTCCATGGTGAGTTTGGGGGCTCTGGGAAGGGAAGTCACTGTGCTGAGTCTGCAGCTTGTCCTTGCCACCCTCCTCGCCCAGTCAGTGGATGCTGGGGCAGCACTGGGTAACTTAAGGAGTACAGGAGGTGGCTTTTGACCACATGCCTATGCAGTGGCATTGGACATCTCTGCCTGCATGTGCTGTGGGGACTGGAGACCCCCACGGCTGCCAGCGGATGGGATGGGACCTAGCACAGGAGCCCACCAGCAGACACGATGTGGCTGGTGCTTGCTGCAGATGCTAAGGGACCAACAAACAAGGGGGGAAAGTCAGGCCTGTGGTGGAGACACAGATGTGGCCTCAGGGTCCCTTGGCAGAGCTAATCCAATCGCAGTCCAATCCCAGCAGGGACATTTGCCTTGCCCAAGGCATTGCCTGTGGGTTGTATAGGGGCCGTGTCCTCGGTCCCCTGTTGATGCTGGCATTGGGGATGCTGCTGGCAGGGGACTCTGGCCAGTGGGTGAACTGTGGGATCCACCAGTGCTGGGGGCTGGCAGGGCTGGACCCTCCTCGTTGCCGTCCCCCTTGGGCGGGTGCTGGCCTGGGGGGACAGGAAGCCCCGTAGGAAGTGACTTCAGCCCCGGTTCCTCGGCCCGGCTTCCTCCCCATTCTTGTCCTTTCCCGCTGTTGCTCTTGGCAGGAGGAGTGTGCCCGTCCTCCGGCCCCATTCCTGGCACGTGGCCAAACTTGCCGAAAGCCGCCCCGACGCCCCCACCATGCACTGCCCCGCTGATGCCTTCAGCCTCTCATGGCCCTCGGGGTGTGATGTCAGGTGAGACTCTGGGGGCATTCATGAGACAGTGCATAGGGAGGGAGCAGACGGGGCATCCGCTTGGGTCAGGGCAGGGTGGTCTGGGGTAGATGCTCATATGCGTGCCCCACACCACTGTTGGGCATCCCCCTTTGTCCTGCCACTGCACTGCCCTTTCCCCTCCCTGTTTACTCCCAGCTCCCGGCAGGAAGGGGCGGTGGCTCTGCCGGAGCTGGCCAGGAGCTGCTTAGTCCCACTGCTGCTGCTGCCAGAGCTGGGAGGTCCCAAGTGGCTGGAGTCACGCACACCCTGTGTTCTCTGTGCCCACTCCCCCTGCCAGTGCCAGGGCAACCTTGGTGCTGCCCCCAAACCCAGGAGCGAAGGGCAGGTTGGGGCTGCGCTGCTCTGTACCCCTTTGTCATGGGGAGGGTGTATGTATAGGGGGGTGGACTCCTGGGATCTCCGCAGAGCTGGGCAGAGAGTGGCAGACACCCCTAATGCTGGCGTGGGGCCGGGCAGCAGTGAGCTGTCCCTGCAGTGGAACCCGCTGTCCCGGCACTGCAGCACCGACCGGAGCAGCTCCATCGGGAGCATGGAGAGCCTGGACCACCCCGGCCAGGCCTACTATGAAGGAGACCCCTCACCCGTTGACCAGGGCATGTACCACAGCAAGCGGGACTCAGCCTATAGCTCCTTCTCTGCCAGCTCCGTCGCCTCCGACTGTGCCCTCTCCCTCCGCCCTGAAGAGGCCGTGTCCACTGACTCCAGCTTTCAAGGCCCCTGCAAGGCCCCTGATGGGCGCTACCTGACCACAGGGGCTGAGCCATCTGCCAGCCGGCACCCCGAGGCCTGGCGGGCGCCTGTGCCCCCCCAGCCCCCTGTCAGGAGGGACAGCCTGCGGGCAGCCCCGGCTGGCAGAGGGGACAGGCACCGGGTGTCGGTGTCAGCGGACATGCTTCATGCCAAGGGCCGGTGGATCTCCGACACCTTCCTCTGCCAGCGGGATGGGGAGGCGGAGGCAGTGGGCGGAAGGACGCTCGCGCCGTACCCCACAAAGGACCGTCTCTCTGCTGACCAGTATTACATGCTGAGCTCCCACCCGGACCGGTGCCCGGCTGAGCCGCTGCTGGGGGAGAGCATGGAGTCTGACAACCGGCTGTACCTGGATGGCAGCACACACCGAGTGCCAGATGCCACGACAGCAGGTGACAACCCGTTGCTGTCCCCTCTCAAGGGCCACGTGCCACACCGGCACAGTGCTCCCGAGCAGCTGCTGGCCTCCCAGCTCCGCTCCCTCCAGGTGGGCACCAGCAGTGGGCGAGCCTCACCAGCCCCCGATGGGCACCGCTGGACCTTGTCCCCGCTGCACCCTGAGGGCAGCCGAGGAGGAACGGCAGGGGCTGCTCAGGACACTCCGCTGTGCCCAGAACCTTGCTGCCGCCCAGCGCCCTGCCACTGCTGCCCCGAGCTGCAGCGAACCTTCGGGCAGGACGGCCGGGGCGCCAGCCCGGCGCTCAGCACCGAAGGGCCGGCAGAGGAGGAGAGCCGGGCAGGGGCCCGGCGGGCTGGGGGTCCTCCCCACCGCTCTGCTCAGATGCGCCGCCGCAGCGACCGCTTCGCCACCAGCCTGCGCAACGAGATCCAGCGGCGCAAGGCACAGCTGCAGAAGAGCCGCGGTCCCGGTGGGCCCCCACCCGGCGAGGAGCCGGTGGAAGAGACGGAGGAACCCCCTGAGAGCAGCGTGCCGGCAGAGGGACCCCCCGCTCTGGCTGAGCGCCTAAGCCCTGCGCCGAGCGAGGATGGCAGGAGCGCCGGCCGCTTGGGGGACCGGGGTATCCCCACTCCTGACCCGCTGCCAGCCCCCAAAGTGCCCCCGTCCCCCGAGCGGGCGGTGCCAACAGCCAGGGGCCGCTGGCGCTGGTCCCCAGAGCGCAAGTTGCAGCCGCAGCGCTCGCCCAGCCCCAGTGACCTGGAGGGCTACGCCCCGGCAGCCCGCAGCTCCTCACCACGGGGCAGCGACGAGCCCGTCCTCCTGCCCTTTGCTGATCGCCGCCGGTTCTTTGAGGAGAGCAGCCGGCCGGCACCGCCCCACCACAGCAAGCCCCCAGTGGGCGATCCCGGTGCCTTCCAGCCTCATGGCCCTGAGCACCGGGATGTCCGCCGCCTCTCCGTGGACCAGACTTACAGCTCCCCGTCCCCGACCCGCCCCGGCTCTGCCGGCCCCTACGCTGAGTGCTGCCGGGAGCAGCCCTCCTGCTACAAGCCACTGGGAAGGCCCGGAGAACTGGATTACATGCGGGGCTTCTCCTATCCCTATGGTGTTCCCCTGCGCCCTGAGCCCTGCCGCTACTGCGGAGGGGACCCGTGCCCGCCGCCGCTGCCCCGCGGCCGTACCTGCCGCTGCCACCCCCAGCCCTGGGTGCGCTGCCCTGACTGCTGCTGCCCAGCGCCACGTCCCGGGCGAGAGGAGAGTGACGCCTGGCCCTCCCGGAGAGCTTTCGCCCCGGTGAGTAACTCCACCCAGGACTGTGCTGAGGAGGAGCACTGGCAACCCTGTGCACCCCTGGAACATGACCTTGGGTTGGGGTGGGGAGTGCCCTGCAGACCCACTGCATGCTTTGTGCACCTGAATAGGGATGGGATGGGATGGGGTTGCTGAAGAGGGGGATGCTGACCTCTCTCACACTCCTTCTTCCCCCACACAGGAATTTCCTCAGGATGAGTGGGAGCCACCTGCAATAACCAGGAAAGTCAGCCAGTCTGTCAGGTGAGACCATGCCAGGTACCAGTGCTGAGATGTCTGTTCCACTCGAGGGGGGACCTTTACCAGGGAGATGTGGGGACTGCCGTGATTTTGGTTGGGATGTACAAAGTACCTCCCTTAATGCCTTGTCCATCTCAGTGTGGTGCTCTAGGGGCATGTGCCACTTTGGGCATACAGGGCCAGAGGGTGTGTGGAGGTGTCCACAGCAAGGAAGGTCCCTCCTTACCCATCCGCAGAGGTCTAGGAGCATCTTCAGTGGGACTGGGTGACTCCAGCTAGGGTAAACGAGGCAGGGGCAGACATGAGCTGCCAGGGAGGCTGACTGTGTGTGTGGGGATGGGTGTCTCCTTCTCTCCTCAGTGAGCTGTCCCACTACCAGCCGGGCTTCCCAAGGCTCGGCCCCTTCCACACCTGCTTTGAGAGTGCTGAGCCAGAGTGGCCACCCTGCTACCGGGCCACGTCCACGCACGACCTCTCGTGGGATAGTAACTTCCTGGCCCGCACACCTGAGAGCCCACCAGGCCCACTGCACCGCCCACTGCGGGGCAGAGCCTTCTCTGAGAGCCACCTCAACCTGGAACCTGCCAGTCCCCGGGGCCGCGACCGGAAGGACCTTTTCCATGCCAAGCTGGACCCACCCCACAACCTCAAAAAGAAGGGCCCCCCACCTCCACGCCCACCTCCCCCCAACTGGGAGAAGTACAGGCAACGCCGGGCATCTCAGCACCCACCGGATGTTGCTGGGCACAGCTCTGCCTTTGCCGCCCCGGTGCCACCCCGCAGCATTGCTGATGTGGTGCGTGAGCGGTCACAGAGCCTCACTGGGGAGCAGGGGGGCCGGTCCTGGGGCCATGCTGCTCGCCCCCCTGCTCCACCAGGTGCCTGGCCCCGTCCTGAGCCCCCTGGATCGCTTCACAGGACTCCTGGGCCTGATGTTGGCAACACCGAGATTTGCAGGCAAGTGCCACCCTGGCATGGGGGTGGGAGTGGGGCTGCAGGCGCAGCTTTAACACGGATGGGCTTTTGCAGTCACATGGCCCCTTGTACCCTGCATCACAGCATCCTAATCCACCCTTTGGGGAACACTGTGGGGTTTTTCTGGGGTGGGGGTTGTCCCTGATCTCCTTCCCTGGTGTGGCCACAGCCCTGCATGTCCCTGTCTCCAGGACAGGGAAGGGCAGGGTGGCTGACTTGCCTCTGGGTGGCTGTTGGCAGGGTGGCAGGGGCTGGGGAAAAGCGGCCAAAGGCGAAGCAGCCCTGGGAGATGGAGGAGCAACCCCAAAGGCTTGTCCGGAACCAGGAGCAGGGCTGTGCTGGTCCCCGTGGGGTGGGTGAGTGCTCCCCACCTCTGCATGATGGCCCTGGCCCAGCAATGCCAGATACACTCAAGCCTAGTCCTGGGTCAGTGGAGAGGGTGAGCTGCCAGGGCAGCTGGCCCCAGCCCCGCCGGGTGGACTCTGAGGAACTGCTGTTGGATGTGGCAGTCAGGGACCACTCCCTGGCCAACGTCCTGGCCCCTTTGGCCCCCCTCGGCACTGCCACTGAGGTGATTGGTGAGCTGCTGGTGTCAGGGGAGCGGCAGGCTTGGCGGGAGCGTCTCCAGCAGGACTGGCGCCTGGAGGCCCTGGCACAGGACAGGTACGGCTGGTATGACACTGGGCCCCATCCAAGGGCAGGCTGCACCCTGCCACCCCCAACGCTGACCCCTGCCCCCCCAGGCAAGGCTTCGAGCCCATCTCACCACCCCCTGGGAGTATTGCCAACTCCAGCTCCTTCCCGGTGCACTACAGTGCAGCAGCAAGCAAAGCCGAGCCACTCAGCAAGGTGACAGCGCTGCCAGAGGTAGTGGAGGGGAGCTCAGAGGATGATGAGGAGGAGGTGGACCACGAGCTGGTAGAAAAGAAGGTATGGGGACTGCTGGGGACAATGTCTTTGGGGTTCCCCACTGCTCTCACCAGGTGCTCATGGGAACTGGGGGTATTGCTGTATTTTCACAGGGACTGGGGCATCATTGGTTGCTTGTGGGAACTGGGGCCATCACCAGGTGCTTATGGGGACCAGGGACATCACTGGGTGCTTGCAGAGATCAGGAAGATTGGTTTATGCTCATGGGGGCTGGGACATTGTCAGATGCATGCAAGGACCCAGGGGCATTGTCGGGTGCTTGCGGTACCTGGAAGTGTCACCAGATGCTCATAGAGACCAGGGACATCTTCAGATGCTCAGTTCTAGCAGGGA
The DNA here is from genome assembly GCA_026770055.1 of Myrmophylax atrothorax. NCBI lineage: Eukaryota > Metazoa > Chordata > Aves > Passeriformes > Thamnophilidae > Myrmophylax > Myrmophylax atrothorax. The sequence goes on along the minus strand of JAOXXN010000025.1, from coordinate 19,920,065 downwards.
CTGGGATATTCTCAGATGCCCATAGGGACGAGGGGCATCCTTTGGCTGCTTGTGAGTTCTGAGACATTGCCAGATGCTTGTGGGGACTGGGGACATTGCCAGTAGCTCATGAGAACCAGGTTCTTCTGTCCTGAGGGGCCCAGCACAGCACCCCTACCCTCTGTGCCAGTCTCCTGGTGCCATGGGGGCTGGTCCCAGTTGCCCCTGATCTTTTTGCTCTGGCAGATGCAGCTGATCGAGAGCCTGAGCCGCAAGCTGGCGGTGCTGCAGGAGGCACAACGGGGGCTGCAGGAGGACATCAGTGCCAACGGGGCACTGGGTGAGGATGTGTCTGCCCGACTGCAAGCCCTTTGCACCCCAGGGGAGTTCGACAAGTACCGCCTCTTCGTGGGCGACCTGGACAAGGTGGTCAACCTCCTGCTCTCCCTCTCGGGGCGCCTGGCTCGGGTGGAGACCGCCCTGGACAGCCTGGGACCGCACGCCCCTGCTGAGGACAAGGTGGGCATGGGGCAGGGAGGCGCCTGCAAAGTTTTGAGGTGTGGGACCCTCTACCAACACCGTCTGTCTAACCCACAGCTGGCCCTGCGGGAGAAGCGGCAGCTGCTGGTGGCGCAGCTGGAGGATGCCAAGGAGCTGAAGGAGCACGTGGGGCGGCGGGAGGAGGCGGTAGGTGCCATGGTGGCACGGTATCTGCCCACTGAGCACCTCCAGGACTACCAGCACTTCGTCAAGATGAAGTCAGCCCTCACTGCCGAGCAGCGGGAGCTGGAGGAGAAGATCAAGCTGGGCCAGGAGCAGCTGCGGTGCCTGCGTGAGAGCCTTGGCCAGGCCTCCAAGGGCTGCTAACCCCCTACCCAGTCTTCCTCTGGGACCCTGGCTGCAGCCCCAGCTTGCTGCCAAAGCAGATATAGCCCTTCATGGGCTCTCCCTGTGTCTGTCCGTATGTCCAGCCCCCGCCTTTTATTTATTTCTCTGGTTTACCTAGCAGGGGAGGGGCTGCCTGTCCAGATGCTGACATGGGGGTTTTGTGCCACAGAGCTGTCATGAGCTTTGTGACCACCCAGCACCCTGTGGCCCAGCAGGACCAAATGGATGGATGCTACCATAGGTCTTTCTGTGCCAACAGGGGTCCTTCCACCTTGTCCTGGATACCAGTGCCTTTTCTGCATTCGGTGCTGCACCACATGCCTTAAACACCCCCCAGCTGCTCTGGGGCATATCCATGCGGTGCCTGAAAGGGTTAAACCGTGCTTGCCCTCTGTCATGTCTATTTGTCCAGCTCTGTCCATCTCTCCGGTGGGAGCTGAAGGAATTTCAGCCCCGGCATCCTCTTCCTCTCCATTGTATCTAAAACAATGGCCCTGGCCAGCGGTTCTTAACCCACTCCCCGCTGGCTGAGGCACTGTAGGAGGGCCACAGTGGGTGCTAGTGGGTGCTGTGTACCCCTCTCATGGTGAACACTGCCGTGGGTCCCCCTGGGATGGTGCTCTGCCAGGGCATGGGGGTCTGGGACCAGTAGATTGTTGTCTGTGGCTACTCCTTGTCACCCATGCTATGGACATGGGGATCAGCAGGTCTCATTCAGCCCTCACCTGCAGCTTCTGGCCCAATACCAGGAGCGATTAATAGAGGAAAAAACATGTTAAGGACAAAATGGGGTACCTGTCCCCTCCTCTCTGCTGCAACAGCCCCAAATATCAGTTAGATGTCACCCTCTCCACTGTCCATCTTGTCCCCATGGGCTGGGCAGGTGCCTTGATACTGATTTTGCACAGGGGTTTCATGCAACCAGTGGCAGTTGGGGCAGAGGGGGAGGTGTTTTGAAAGGGCAGGGTGGGCTCCAGCTCCTCTGATGTCCCCATAGCTGGAGAGCCCAGACTCAGGGTGCAAGCAGCCCTCACACCTGCCCTCCTGCCCCCACAGCAGCCTCCCAGTGTGGCTGCGCCCCACTGTGGGCCCCCCTCAGCGTGTTGAACACTACACCCCACACCTGCCAGGCTGTACCCAGGGATGGTGCCTGGCAGGAGTGGGATCCGCAACATTCCCTACATCTCAGCAGGCCCCAGAATCATTGCTAGGACCAAAGACTGCACCCACTGGGGGTCATACTGCTTTGGGGTGGGAATCAGCAGCCCTCCCCAGGGCCCTGTGCTGAGGGAGCTGCTGGTGCCCATGCATTGCTGCGTGCCATTGTGCCTTCACACTAAAGCAGCAGCAGGAGCTGCACATCTGTTCCAGCTGTGTCTTGCGTGGTTTGTCCCTGTGCCCCAGGAAGCATCACTGGAGGGCAGAGGGGGCAATTACTCCAGCTGGGGTGAGCCAAGCTTTGGGAAGCTCTTGGGACTCAAATGCCCCTGTGGCACAGGGGGCACCTGGAGTGCAGCTGTGGGCAGGAGCCCCTCTGCACCCATTGCTCCCAGGCTGGGCCGGAGCAGGGGTCAGTGCCTGGACCACTCCCCAGGGGCACATGGAGGGGACACCACACTTGTGTGACATGTAGTGTTGTGCCTGGCATTCATCCACTGCATCGCTGCCAGAACTTTTGGGGTGGTCCCAGGGAAGGAGTGGCCGTATCCGCTGGGGGATGTCGCAGTGCTGCTGCTGCTGCTCCTGCGCGGGCTTCGGGGTGCCCTGGCTCACTGGGCGGGGCGGTGATGCCCAGTGCCTCGCCCAGGGTCTCACGGAGAGGTCCGGTCCTCTCGTGCCCGCGCTCTCCACGGCCGGGGTGCAGAGGCGGCGGTGGCCGCTGG
>JAOXXN010000025.1:19899742-19911066 GCA_026770055.1 Myrmophylax atrothorax | reverse complement strand
GCGGGGGGGGGGGGGCGGTTGGGGGCGGGAGGATGCGGGCACGACGAGGGGAGGATGCTCTGGGCAGCATGCCGGGCGAGTGGTCCCTTTGCAGCCACCTTCCGGCTGCGGGAAGGAGGCGGCAGAGTGAGTCAAGGCGGTGCCTGCAGTGCTGGGCGGCACGCAGGGGCTGCCAGAAATCCCCCCGCATCCGACTTCTGGTGCCAGCCGCCCCTCGGTGGGGATTTGGTGGCTGCGGTGCCCCCAGGAAGGCGGGGACAGCTCTGAAAGCACGGCAGGAGGATGCAGTTGCGGACCTCGGCGATATCCCCGGGTTCTGGTGTTGAGTGCTGCTAGCATGGAGGGAGGCAGTAGGGATGGGACGGTGTGCTGGGTCCGGTGGCAGCTCATGGCTGCCTGGGGCTGGGACAGGCTCCCCTCCCGCTGTGCCAAGCCTGGTGCACTGGCATGAGGTGGGGCAAGGGACATTTGCCCAGGGGTGTGGAAATTGTGTGCTCCCAGTTTGGCATTGTGGACTTTTCCCTCTTGGCATGAGATATTTCAGGGGCATGCAGCACTGAGGGGGCTCTTGTTGAGTCCCTCTGGCTGCTCAAGGAACATGCTTCAGTTTCCCCTTCTTTGGAGCAGGCTGGCACCAGCTGTGCCCTCTTCAACCTGGGAGCCAGGTGGGTGTCATGGGGCTGTGCCAGGTGCAGGGGGGGGCTGTGCTGTGTGGGGGGCATGGTAGGAAGCCAGCATGGTGGGCAGGGTCCTGGGGGTGCTTGATGCTACGAGTGAGCCTTCAGCACCCTTCCAGAGAGGTGGCAGTAGCCACTGGAGTTTGCCATGCAGCACTTGCCATGCTGTGAGGCATAGGGACATTGCAGGTGCTAGGAATCAATGCTAGGAAACCTGAGAGAAAAGGGTAGATGATTGGGCTGTGCAGCAGCACAGGGACATGAGCACACTCTGAGCCCTCAGCTCAGGCACCAAAGCCCCCCCACTGCCACCAGCAGGTTCGGCCTTGCCACTGACAGGCTGCGTGTGGGGAAAGGCTGAGCTGCTGACTCCCTGCCTGCATCCTGCCTGGCATGAGCAATTAGCCATGCAGGAGGTGATGCTGTGCAGCGTGCCAAGGGAGGCAGGTGGCGTGATGGATGGGCAGGCAGAAAGGACATGTCTGGGTTAATGGCCCGCAGAGCTGGGAAGAGAGGGGGTGAGCCTGGTGGGGCTGGAGCTGGACGGCCTGAGAGGGAGCAATATATGCCTCCCCTGCTACCTTAGTGCTTTCAGCATTGGGGTTCACTGGTTTTCCTAAGGATCCCTTTGTCTTGGTCCTGATGGGCAGGACCACACTTGCCAGCCTGGCTCCGTGCTGGATGGGCTGCTTCCCTATGGAGATGAGGATTTTGGGATGAGATTGCTGGTACTATACAGGTCGGGCTGTCCCTGGCTCACAGTCGTGCCATAGCACATGTACTGTCCATCATTCCAGCCACAGCCACAGCATGTGTGCCATGGCAGGCACCTTCCCGAGCCACCTCCACATCCCTGTCACCCAGTGTGAGGCTGGGGTTGGGGGAGGGAACTGCCTGCACCCTGAGACAGCTGGGTTAGTGGCAGGGGGAGGGGGCACACTGGCCTGGTTTTTGACTGTGTGGTGGGTGGGGTGAGCGAGGGGGTCTATAGGAGCCTGCCATGTTGGGTCAGGCCCCCCACCCCACTGCCCATCTGCACTGACTCTGGTGGTGGGAGCAAGCAGTTTCCCCGACACCAGGCTATTGTCCAGCCCCTGAGATAGGAGCAGGTGAGGATCATTTTGGGATCTGCTGAATCCTTCCTGATCACCACTCCCCAGTCCCAGTGCCTCCATGCCTCAAATGCCCCTTCTCCCATCCCCTGCTCAAACCTCCTCACCAATCATGTCCCCCCCACTCCACACCCCCAGTTTGGCTTTCTCCAGGGTGGAATTGTGGGCTCCCTGCAGGGCATTCTGTGCCTGCATTGGCATGAAGGCGGAGAAGTCATTGTGTTCAGCGGCAATGACAGCTGCCAGTTGCAGGTGCCCCTGCCAGACTGAATGGCCCCAGGATGTACGGGCTTTTGTTGCCACCCCCTTCTATTTCTCCTCAATGCAGCTGGGGTCTACCAGTTGCCTGCACCCAGTTATAGGGGTGCAAGGGCAGAGTGGGAGTGGGATGTCACGTCACGCTGCTTCCAGGCACTGGTCCCCTTAGGGCTGGAGGAAAGACATGAAGGGGAAAGAGGGGCCACTGGCCCTGGGGTGCACCAACATATTTGAGGTGATGGGGGTGGGGGGACACATCCTGCCTGCATGTCCTGGGTGCTCAGCTCCCAGCACTGCCTTGGCACAGGCTCTCCTGGCAGCTGAGTGGAGGCAGGGAGGGATCTGGTACTGCTTGGTTCAGGGAGTGACAGATCCTGGGTTGCTTGTACCAGAGCTGGGAGGTGGAGGCACATAGCAGAGTGCATACCAGGGATCCAGGGTTGCCCATAGGGCAGGCACAATGTGTGTGGTGATGGTGGGCAGGGGCATAGCTTGTCTGCTGTTTGCAAAGGGGAGTTGTGTTCCTAATTCCTGATCTTGAGATACATCACAGCTGCTCGGTGGGGCTGGGGGGCCCACCAGCATCCTCCCAGGGGAATTTGCAAGGTTAATGGGGTTATTGTACCCTGAGAAATGGGTACTTCTCGTCCTTGTTGGAGGCACTGGGCATCCTGCAGGCTCAGAGTGCCCGAGAGATGGGGGGAGTGGTACCTGTGGGGTATTGGCGCAGCTGTGGGGAGCCTGGTGAGGTGCTGCTGTAGAGCCAGGCTGTAGGGATCTTCCTGCTGAGGGCTAAATCCTGGCCAAAAGACAAGGAAAGCAAGGTAGAGCCACTGAGGTCAGGCCTGGAAACCTCCCTCCTGAAGCAGGAGGGTGACATGTGCCTCCTCCAGTGCATCATCTAGACTTGACACTGGTGGGGGACTGGAGCATCTCTCATATGGAGAGAAGCTGGAGAGCTTGGATTGTTCAGCTTGGAAGGGAGGTTGTAACCAGGGAGTCCTCAATGTTGTGGTCAATAGTTGAAGGGGAGGGTGCAACGAAGAGGGAACCTGGTTCTTCTCAATGTTGTCTGCCAGTGGGCACAGATGAAAAAATAGGAAATTGTATTTGAACACAAGAAAACACTGCCTGTGACCAGGGAGGCAGGGCTTGCTGTCATTAATCAAGGCTCACCAAGGTGGTGCCTGGGGTGTGAAGATAGCCCCACTGTCGCCAGCCGGATGTTTGAGGTTTCTCAAGCGCTCTGCCCTCTCCCCGCTCACTTTTTCCATTATGCAAGTGTTGCTCTTGCCTGTCCGTGGCTGGGCAGGGTGGGAGGGCGGTGCCTGGTGGCAAAAGGGCACAAGGGGCAGGGGGGAACCCACACGGGGCAGGCTGGTGTGGGATGCCTGCCAGCAGGATGCTTGGGGACCGATGTGGCTGTAGATGGGGAAGCACTCATTTCTAAAAAGCAGCTGCTGCAGGATGAGGTGTAGAGGGGATTGCCTTTATTTCAAGGGCTCCTTCCCTCCTTCCTCTCCGTTAATTCTCTGTCCCCTTTCAATGGTCTGAGTGGTGCCTCGTGGCACCATGTAATGGCATGTCAGGACCGTTGCTGGAATCTGGTCTCAAGCATCCACCCCACACTGGGAAGGGGTATTTGTGGTCTTGCAGTGGCAGCAGGGGTCCTCAGGGAGCACATGAGCTTCCTGGGCCACGGCTCAGCCCTGGCAACGAGCCCCCTGACTGCTCGGTCCCGGAAGAGCCCTGCCGTGTCGCAAAGCCTGATAAGGTTTCAAACTGACTCCAGCGCACGGGGTGCCCAGGAGCTGCTGGTGGCCCTACTGCTGGGCTGTTTGAGGGCTGTTAGCTCTCCCTTGTTGTCCTGGTGTCTGCTGGCTCAGCTGGTAGATGAGCTCTGATCCAGCTGGACCCTGGCTTGTGCCTGATGGGCTGCTGCATTTGGAGGAGCAGAGTGGCTGCCTGGAATGATGCTGGTGCGATGCAGGTTGGTGTGTTGACAGGTGATCCTCTCTCCCCTCTCCTCCTCCCCGATGAGGCACTGTGTGGTCACAGGGACAAGCTTCCTTCAGGAGTGGTGTAGCACTGCCAACTGGGTGGGCAGGCAAGTGTGATGCTCACCAGCCATATGTGCCAGCATTCCTGAGTAACAACCTTCCCGGCTCTTCTCCAGCAGCTCCTTCGCTGTCCAAGCCAATCCCAGCAGGAAAACTCTCCTGCCCCAGCTGAAGTTAGACCTGGAGCACGATGGGCTCTTCCCAGAATGGTGGTGGCAGAGCTGGGAGAACAGGGAGTGGCAGAGTGGAACTCCTGGGGCTCTGCCTTAGGGCAGAGGGATGGGCTGGCATTTTGGGGTGCATCCTGCTGGAGTGTGGTCCCAGAGGGCAATGAGCTCCCCTGGATTGTGCTTCGAGCCCCCCTGCTTGTGCCAAGCATACATATAGGCTGTGGCATGGTGGACCCTGGCACTTTACTGGTGGCCAGCCATCCTCCCAGGACCATTTTTAGCTGTGTCCTCTCCAAGGCCCCCCTGCCACTGCTGCTCCAGCTGCATCTGAGCTGGAGGTGGCAGTTTGTCTGCAGACTCCGTTTGGTTTCACTCTTGCCTTTGCCTCCCCATCCTGCATCTCTGGATACCCCTGGTGCTGGGCACAACCCAGGTGGTGCTGAGTCCTCTGGGCTGGAGAGAGCAGGGAGGGACCTTGGGATGGGGCAGTGGAGTGCTGGGGCAGAGCCCCATGGAGGGGAACTGCCCTCGGACTGGTGGCTGGGCAGGTTGCACTTGGCTCTGTGTACTGTCACAGTGGGTCGCCACCTCTTGCTGGTATGGGACCAGTGCTGGCTTTGCTGAGGCTCCCTGCAGCGCTGCCTGGGGCTCTCCAGGCAGAAAAGCCATGGCTGGGGTGAGTGGAGGGGCTCAGGCTTATTTCAGGGTGTGGGTGGCACACTGTGCTCAGGCTGTGCAGCCGCCACTGCAGAGGTCCCAGTGGCTGGGAGCTGCCGGTGGCCCCAAAAGCTTTCTGGGAAGAATAGGCAGTGCCTGTGCTGTGGGTGCTCAGCTCTGGCTCCTACGAGCTCTAGGGTGCCTGATAGCCACTTGCTGTAGGGGACTGTGTTATTGTGGTGACCCTGGAGATGAGCCCTGGACAGGGGTGATGCCACCCTGGCACTGCCCCGTCTGTCCTTGCCATCCCCACCCCTTTCCTGTTTGTGAAGGGGAAACACCAGTCTCACTCAGCAATGCCTGCTGCAGTGTGGCTTCCCACTGCGTGGCCAGGCCTGCTGCTGGCCTTGGCCATCAGGTGCCTCTCAGGTCTCCTCCTGTTCCTCATGCCAAAAGCAGGGGTCCAAAACCATGGAGCCACTTGGGAACTGCTCCCAGCATGGAGCAACCCCAGGTGCTCCTGGCTGAGACCTATAGACAAAAAATTAGATTGTGGGTGGCTCACCCCAGTGAGAGCCTGAAACAGCCTTTTGGCACCCCAGAGTCATGTGCCTGCCCATGCAGCATGGGATAGCCAAGCTCCAAGGCTCATTTAGGAGGGGTAACCTGCCTCATTTTCCCCAGGAAGGGGGCTGGCTGGTTGGCCCCATGCTGGCACCATCTCTACCTGTATCCCCTGGCATCAGCCCCCAGGGTGATGGAGGTGTTGTGTAGCAAGATGCTGCATGGTGGCGCAGAGGGCTTGGGCTTTGCTGTGCAAAGCAGTCCCTGAGGGACTCTTCCCATGGGAAGAGGTGCCCTCTGAACTTTTCTGCACCAGCTTTGCTGCCCCATGTTGGGATGCTGGGGATTAGTCTGCACCAGGGTAAAACTGAGACATGCTCCCCCCGCAACTGCAGCACTCACGGTGTTGTAAAACTCTGATGTGTGTTGTGATGGAGGTGGGGGTGCTCTGTGTTTCAGGCTCTGCCGTAGACCAGGCTGGCACAGTGCAGGCAGCTGCATCCTGTCCCTGCAATGGCCAGGACTGTGACATTCTGGGGCCAGGTGATGCTTTGTTGCTGCTGTCTGTCAGGAGTTGCTGCTGGAGGTGTTTCAGCTCTGACCCCCTTGCAGGAGCAGGTGCTGCCTTTCCAGGCAGCTGTCCTTTGTGTATCCTACTACCCACATAGTCCTAGAGGCTGGCAGAGCTGAGCACCCAAGACCTGCTGGCTCCAGCCCCTGCTGTAGTAGCTCTGAGCCGTCATGGACCTGTCTCTTCTTCCTTCTCCTTGTCATCCTGTTCCCTTGCTCCTCCCTGTCACAATTCCCCATGCCACCTCTTGCTGTCACACACTGCCTGTCCTTTGCAGCAACAGCAACGACTGCAGCAAATGCTGCACCTGTGCCCAGAGTGTACAACCAGGTGCGGTGGAGGTGGCATTTGTGCCTGGAACCCACCTGGCCATGGCAAGACCCTGGCCTGCCCTCTCCAGGTGTGTTACAAGGGCTGCTGTGGTGCATGGTTTGTGTGTGGGTCTGGAGGTCACAGCTGGACCCTGCTGAAGGCCACACTCCCCTTGCTGCCCAGGGCAGCTCTGGGCTTGCTGTCTCCTCTGCGCTTTCACAGCTGAGAGGCCAAGGAGGGGACGTGGTGTGTCCCACAGTGTTGGCACTGGGGTCAATGGGCCTGTTTGAACCTGCACTGGCTCTCATAGGCATTGCGGTGATCGACCACAATGAAACTCTGTACTGTTCCTGAGGGGCAAAGCATTGATACAGAGCAATAAAGGCTTCAAACAGCAAGCTGGAAGACAGCTGAGAACATCACGGTGCGTGCCCCAGGGAGCTTGAGGAGGGGTCAGGCATTTGAGGGAGTGGAGGCTCATGGAGCACCCCAGGTGGAGTTTTGGCTTCTGTGTTGCTTTGGGGGCTCTTGCTACTCCTGGTGCTCTGACCATCTGGTTTGGAGCTGTGGGGCAGTGGACTAAGGCTGAGGCCCTGGACTGGCGTGTTTGAAGGCTGACAGGTGCCTGGGTGCCACCTCTTGCAGCACACAGGCTGGGCATGGGAGTGCAGTGCCCCAGGACTGTGGTTCTCTAGCTCTGCCCTCGGTGCCCAGTGCTAATTCACCATTAAATGTGGCTTGTCATCGTGTGCTGGGATTGGATACAACCGCTGTAGCAGCTAATTGCAGAGGAGCAGCTGAACGGGACTGCCGGCGGTGTTTAAAGAAGATACAATCAAAGATGAGGCAGTGCCAGAGCATCTCTGCCGCCCCACTCAGCACAGGCTCGTAGCCACGTTGCAAACACTAATTAATTGAGTCTTGTAAACACCGCTGCGAGGACGGTAAAATATTGGCAGGTGCCGCGGTTTGGGGAGGGCAGAGGATGGGCAGCCAGACTGCAGTGATGTGCGGCACTGTGGGGGATGCTCTGCCTGCTGTGGGCTGCCCTCAGCCCCAGCTTGTCCCCTCCAGGGCTGTGGGGGTGAGACAGGGCTGGTTGCACCTCAGCTGTCTGCTCACCAACCTGGCTGGGACCAGGTAATGCTGCTTCCACAGTGCAGTTCTGGTGTCTCTGAGTCACTGATGTCCCCTCTAAGGGAGCTCTCCTGGCCCCAGCTCTGCCCTTGGCTTCCAGGGAGCTGCAGCAAGTTGAGGCTCTCTAGACACTGTCCTGGGGATGGGGAGGAAGCATCAGCAGTGGGGGCTCTGCACCACTGGAGTCCTGCTTCTGCCAGCCCTGCCATGCCCAGCAGCATCCTTCCAGATCATGGGGAGTGCCCAGCGACCATGGGATGGTGGGCAGGGGACATAATCTGTCCTGCTATATCTAGCACAGAGTGAGCCCCAGAATGTCCCATGTGTGCTTCTGGGACCCAGCGACTGGTGTCACAGGGAAAAGTGGTGGCTTTGGGGGTCCTGAGGGGCTGCAGGAGCTCAGGACACTGTGGTCTCTGCAGAAAAGCGTGAAGGAGGGGCTGTTGCTGAAGCAGACGAGCTCCTTCCAGCGGTGGAAGAGGCGATACTTCAAGCTGCGGGGCAGGACACTCTATTATGCTAAGGATGCCAAGGTAGGCTGCAGGGGGCTTCCAGCATGCTCAGCCGGGGGCGCCTGAGCCTGCCAGCCCAGGCGGGGACAGAGGTCCCTGCCTGGTGGACTGGGGCTTTGCTTTCTCCCTTGCAGTCCCTTATCTTTGACGAGGTGGACCTGTCTGATGCCAGTGTGGCCGAGACCAGCACCAAGAACGTCAACAACAGTTTCACGGTGAGGGAGGTGTGGGGCTACCCACCACACCCTGTGGAGACCTTGGCACCTCGTGGGGAGGTACCACAGACCTCCCTCATCCCCCCAGAGCCAAGGGGTGCCCCATAGCATGGCCTCATGCTGCTGGAGGTGGCACCAGTGTGCCAGGGTTTGCTGGGGGCTGTGCTGCCTGCTGGCTGTCCTGGTGGTGGCCTTTGCAAGAGGACATGGGGATGGTGGCTCTTGCAGGTGATCACACCATTCCGAAAGCTCATCCTGTGTGCAGAGAACCGGAAGGAGATGGAGGACTGGATCAGTGCTCTGAAATCTGTCCAGAAGTGGGAGATCCATGAGGTGATGTGGGCAGGGGGCTGTGTGGATGTGTGCCTGTGGGTGGGTACCCCTCTGAGTGCTTTTGGCTGCCAGTCAGGAGCTGCTGCCCTTGGCACAGCCCCACCAGGAGGACAGGAGTTGGGCTGGAGGGACTCTGGGGACCAGGAGGGAGGGAGTGCCAGGTGAGGGTCCCTGGCACTGATGGGTCAGGGCTGTGCTCCCCAACAGGCCACGCAGTTCAACATGGAGCACTTCTCAGGCATGCACAACTGGTATGCCTGCTCCCATGCCCGGCCCACCTTCTGCAACGTGTGCCGCGAAGCCCTCCCGGGGGTCACCTCCCATGGCCTTTCCTGCGAAGGTCAGTGCCAAGGTCCTGCTGGGGGGTGGGCAGGGGCAGGGATCAGGGCAGGGCACCCTCTTGGGGCTGGACCAGAGCAAGAGGGATGCAGGGTGATGCCCACTGGCTGCATCCCAGATGCAGAGGGGTTTGGGACCAGGGCTGTGGACCTTCCCTGCTCCTTACTGCTACTCCCTGTGCAGTCTGCAAGTTCAAGGCACACAAGCGCTGCGCTGTCAGAGCCACGAACAACTGCAAGTGGACAACCCTGGCCTCCATTGGCACTGAAATCATTGAGGATGAGGATGGGGTAAGCAGGAGAGTCCCTGCTGGGGACTGGCAGGACAAAGCCACCAGCAGAGCTGGCCTTGCTATGCCCAAATCAGGGAGCAGGAAGGTTCCTGATTGCTGTCCCCTGCACTGCATGGCCTCTGGGCTTGGCTCTGCAAGGATATAACTTGAGGACACCTCCTCTGCGACCCTGAATTGCTCTCTAAGTGGGGCCACTCCCAGACATTTTCTGTGGACACCTCTGGCCTGCCCCATGTACTGCAAGGGGGCCAGGCAGGCAGGGACAAGAGGGTATGGGAGGGGTCCCAGGGCTGCCTTGCCCTACTCATGGGCATCATACCCTGCCCACCTTCTCCATAGTGTCTGGGGAAAGGGCAGACCTGTGACACTGTCCCTCAAGCATGCAGGATGCCATTAGTGGCTGCCCCTCTCTGCAGGTGGCCATGCCCCACCAGTGGCTGGAGGGAAACCTGCCCGTCAGCGCACGCTGCGCCGTCTGCGACCGGACCTGTGGCAGCGTCCGGAGGCTGCAGGACTGGCGGTGCCTCTGGTGCAAGGCCATCGTAAGGATGTACCCATCACTGTCCTCACCCCTCTCCCAGCACAGGCAGCACTCTCCTAGTTGCATCACTGGGAAAGCTGAGGCTGAGGACTTCGGTGCTGTGTCCCCCAGCTCTGCTTATACAGATGTCCCTGTGTCCCCAGGTTCACAGTGCCTGCAAGGAGCAACTTGGCAAGAGGTGCCCCCTGGGCCAGTACAAAGTGTCCATCATCCCACCGACTGCCTTGAACAGCATTGATTCTGATGGTGAGTCATGGAGAACATAGGGCTGGGCTGGGGGAGAAGACAGGCTGTTTGGGACAAGCTCTGAACTCTCTGAGGTCTCTACAGGCTTTGGCTTGTGGCACTGTGCCTGATTGGTGGGGTACCAGGAACAACATCATCAGTAGGCTCCAGAATCAATGCCCCTCCCTTGGTTCAAGGTGGCTTGTTGCCTTGCACTCTGCTCCAGGGCTGCAGTGGTGTCCCATTGGGCTTTAGGGTGGCACTTCTTGCCTGCCTGTGGCTTCAGTTGCTCCTGCCAGGCCACCTCTCACAGTGGCTCCTGTCACAGTCCCTCTGTGCTGGGGTCAGTGGTGCCAGCCGTGTGCCCTGATGTGAGCTGCCCTCTGTTGCACCCCAAAGGTTCAGCCCAAATCTCACAGGGCAGGATGAGGTTGGTTATTTCCCAGTGTCAGAACCCCAGCTGTTTTTTTTGGTAGTGCAGAGCACAGATTTGCCCTGGCATGGGGCACTGTGGGGAGAAGCTGTGAAGAGCCTGGGGGGACCCCTCCCACTGTCTCCCTCTCCCAAGGGGCCCAGCTGGCTTCAGCTGAGCAAAATCTGTTCTTCTCCTCCGGATATTTCCTTCTTCGTTCTTTAATGCTTTTCACCACTCAGCTCAGCCGGTGGCTCATCTGCCTCTCGTTACTCATCAGGATGCTGTCAGGGTAACCATCACGCGGCTGCTCCTCAGCTCCAGAGCCTCTGCTGTGGGCGGCTGATCCCCAGCAGCATCTGTGCCCTGCCTCTCTCCAGCAGCCCAACTAACCCTGGCTGTGACTGCTGCCCACCCCGCTGGGCTCTGCTGCCGTGGGAGCAGCTCAGTGAGGCCTCAGCCCCTCCTTGTCCTGACACGCTGTCCCACCCTGGCATATGGGTGCTGCTGGCAGCAGGCTTTTCCGTGGCAGCCCACGTTCTGACTCAGCAGCCCCCAGTGTTTTGCATTGCCAATGTGCTCAGCTGGGAATGGAGATGGAGCGATGCCCAGGCCAGGAGGGGCTGAGCTGCAGGAATGTGGCCTCTGCTGTGGTGGAGGTGCTGGGACTACTAGTCATGCCCTGTGGGCTCTAAGGGCAGTGGCTGTGGGGCTGGTGCCAGTGGCAGTGATGGCTGTTGTGTTCCCTGCAGCAGCATTGCCGAGTCTGCCAAGGGAAGGAGCCTGCAGGCACTGGCCCGAGTACTGGGGTTGCCAAGATGTGCCTGAGGCGGGTATGGACTTCAGGCCAGCTATCAATCCTCTGCCTCGGGCACATTGTGTTCCCCATCTCATTTCCTTAAAAGCACGGAAAAAGTGCTTCCTCTTCCCTCTGCCC
>JAOXXN010000025.1:19869733-19899717 GCA_026770055.1 Myrmophylax atrothorax | reverse complement strand
TGATCGCTGTCGCTCCTGGCCCAGCAATCCACAGGACAGGCACAGCACAGTCAGTGTGTCCACATGGTCTCTGCTCTCCTGAGGTGTCCGTGGGGAGTGGGAGATGATGTTCACATGTTTGGGCTCACTGCAGGTTTTTGGAAAGCCACCTGCCCCTCGACCTGCTCCAGCCCTCTCCTGGCCTTTGTAAACTCCAAGAGCGGGGACAACCAGGGAGTCAAGTTTCTGCGCAAGTTCAAGCAGTTCCTCAATCCGGCCCAAGTCTTTGACCTCATGAATGGGGGCCCACACCTGGGGTAAGTGCCAGTTTGGGCACCCAGGGGTGGCCCCAGCAGGGTCCTGGCAGGCACCCAGCACAGACCCCAGCCTCTCTCTCCTTGTCCCCCACCCAGGCTGCGCCTCTTCCAGAAGTTCTCTACCTTCCGGATCCTGGTGTGCGGGGGGGATGGCAGTGTGGGCTGGGTGCTCTCCGAGATCGATGCCCTTGGCCTCCACAAACAGGTGAGTAGGATGGCCTGTCATCGCTGGCACCATCCCCAGCACTGGGCACTCAACCCAGCTGGGATTTCCCTGTGTGCGCTGGGGTGCTGTGAGTGATGGGCAGGGTGGCATTGGGGGTGTCAGAGGTGCCCTGCGGACTGCTCTGAGCCCCCCCGCCCTGTCCCTCTTCCTCAGTGCCAGCTGGGTGTCCTGCCCCTGGGGACTGGCAATGACCTGGCGCGGGTCCTGGGCTGGGGCAGCCTGTGCGATGATGACACCCAGCTGCTGCAGATCCTGGAGAAGCTGGAAAGGGCCACCACTAAGATGCTGGACCGGTGAGCATCACACAGAACACAGACCCCACTGCCCACCTCCTGTCTTAGCATTTCTCAGGCAGCCTGTCCCAGTTCCCTGACTGCCCCTGTGCTATAGGGCCAGGAGGTAGCAGACAACCATGGTCTCTTCTTGGCAGGTGGAGCGTGCTGACCTATGAGGCCCCCAAGCAGTCCCCACCTGCCCTGAAGGAGGAAGAGAATGGGGACTCCAACATCCAGGTGGGAACTGTTGGTGTTTGAGGGCTTGAGGTGGGGAGGGCAGGCTGGAAGGTAGGTTCCTGTTCAATCCATCAGCCAATTCAGGGGCACACAGAAAGGGATTGCACAGGGAGTTGTCATGTGGGGACTGGGGCTATGAGGGGGCTGTCAGCTGCCTGCGTGCAATGAAATGAGTCTGGCAGGTCTCAGCATGTGCAGCTGGGAGCAGGCAGCAGATGATATAGAGCTGTCCAGTGACAGGCTCCCAGCTGCTTTGGACTCTTCTGTGTCCTCCCCTTCAGCCTCTTGCCTCAGTTTCTCTCTTGCTGTGGCCGAACATCCCCTCTGCCCAGCAGCATGGGCATGGCTGCCCTCGGGACTGGGGAGTGGGCTGAAGAGGGGCTGTTCATCCCCAGTCCCTGGCTGGCCAGGAAAGGCTCCATCCTCGAGTGGGGCACACGGCAAGGTGGCAGGGCTCCAGCTGTCCTCTCCTGTGCCCCTCCAGGCCCAGATCTCCCATTATGCTGACTCTGTTGCCTTCCACTTGGCCAAGATCCTGGAGTCGGACAAGCACTCAGTGGTGATCTCCTCTGCAAAGTAAGGAGGGAGCTGTCAGTGGGAGTGCCAGAGCTCTCTTGGTGGGTTGGGGGCTGTCACCATGGGCACGGCACCCCCCTGGGCCAGGCTGTCCCATCTGGTCACCAGCAACTGCCTGGCCAATAATCCTGGCACTGCCCCTCTAGAGTTGGGTGTGTTATCCCAGCAGTCCCCCTGGCTGGCATCTGTACCCAGCTGGCTGTGCTGTGCCCCTCTCCATCTGCTGCTTCCCTTGGCAGGTTCCTCTGTGGCACTGTCAATGACTTTGTGGCTGAAGTAGGTCGGGCTTACAAGAGGGCAACAGAGAACAAGCAGGAGGCTGAGCTGATGGCACGAAAGGTGGGTTGCAGGGTATCTGGAGAGCTGGGCCATGCTGGTGTCACAGCCCCAGGGCACTGGAGGGGCTGGCAGGGGCTGCTCTGGGAAGCTGTGTCCTTGTGCATGTATTGGGGTGTCCCAGTGCTTGGGGGTGCTGAGGCACTCAGGGTGCTCAGGGAAACACTGAGCCCTGGTGGAGGCAGCAGCTCATGCCATGTGCTGAGCGGTGCAGGTGTCCCACAGTGTGCTATGCTGAATGAGAAGCTGGACTCACTGGTGCGGGAGTTGAATGAGGAGGCTCAGGCCATCATGGTCCCCGAGGGAATGGCAGAAGTCACCCCTGCTGATGCCAAGGACCAGGAGAAAAGTGGCAGCTTCAACCCCAGCCCCATGCCTCGCATCTTCAAATCCAAGGAGCAGCTCATGCTGCGGGCGAACAGCCTGAAGAAAGCACTGCGGCAAATCATTGAGCAGGCAGAGAAAGGTGAGGGGGTGGTGGGGGGTGGCAGTTCCCCTGATGCTGCAGCAGCCTGGCACAGGCTGTGGAGCCCCCATGGGTTGGTGTTGAACCCGTGCCTCAGTTTCCCCTTGGAATCTTTGGGATGGCAGCAATGCTGAACTGCCACCCTGGGCCCTGCCTGGCACGAGCCCACAAGTCTGACCTGGGGAGGGGGCACAGGGCCACGGGGCTGCCCAGACTCCCTGTCATGCCCCTCTTTGCATCCAGCTGTGGATGAGCAGAACAAGCAGACCCAGGCCTACCAGAGCAGCACAGGTGCCAGCAAGGACAGCTCAGAGGAGCTCAGCAAGGAGGAGGAGAGGCTCAGTAAGATGCCAGTGGGGCACATGTTTGTTTGTGGGGGCAGGGGGGTGAGCCATGAGATGGGCTCAGGGTGAGAATCCATGCAGCAGCTCCCTCCCTTTCCCCACTGGCCAGGCTCCCGGCAGGTGACGGTGACCTCTGCATCTTCCTCCATCATCCTGGACCGGCCAGACACCTTTGGCAGCTTGCAGTTCCCTGAAGACCCCAGCACCCTGTGAGTCTGGGGTCCTGCCTGCCCCGGGGACCCTGGCCCACCCTTGCTGCCCCTCATGGAATGGGAGCAGAGCTGGTGCCCCACTGCCTCTTGGAGGTGCTGCTGGGGCAGCCTCTGCACACCAGTGTGGTGTCCTTGATGCCAGGCACTCCCCAGCCCAGCAGTGCCCGTGCTGGGGGAGCCTGCGTGTGCCTGGTGCGGGATCTCTTGCTGATGGTGGGAGCTCAGGGCTCCCCCCTGCCCAGTGCAGGCAGGTCCTGGGTGTGCCACAGGTGACCCAGCATGGGGACTGAGGAGACTGCAGCCATCCCTGCTAGCTTTAGTCAGGCTTCCCAGTGCCAGCCCCTCTGGGAGCACACGCCACTGCTCTGGCAGATGTTACACTCCATCCTCCAGTGCCAGCCCAGTGGTGCCAGTGTGCAGTTGCCCCCCAACCCACTGTCCCTGTCTGCTGCTTTCAGCCACTTCTCGGAGAAATGTGTCATGAATAACTACTTTGGCATCGGCCTGGATGCGAAGATCTCCCTGGAGTTCAACAACAAACGGGATGAGCACCCCAAGAAGTGCAGGTTGGCTGGAACCTGCCCCCAAATTTCCCCCAGGAAAAACATGTATCCCTGGCTCTCCCAACGTCTGCCCCAGGAGGGACTATAAAGATGCTGGGAGCCATGGGGGTGACTTGGCACTGCAGTGGTGTGGGCTCCTGCCTGCAGTAGATTTTCCACCTGCACCCAGTGCTGGGATGAGCACCCATAGGTGGGCACCAAGCTACAAGCACCGCAGGAACGGTGAAAACATGAGGGCTTGGTGGGATTTACTTGCTCTGCACCTGGATAGAGGGACACTGCCAAGCTGGCATGGAAGGGTCCACATCTGGGTGCCATATGCTGCAGCTTGGCTTTTCGGAGCTCCCTTTCTCAGGCAGTGGGGAAACTGAGGCAGGGCCAGTGACCCAGGACAGTTCAGCCCAGTGCCCCTGGGAGGGTGCAGAGCCTGTGGCAGGCAGTGGGGAACCCACAACCCCTCACCTGTCCCACTTCGCCCCACAGCAGCCGCACCAAGAACATGATGTGGTATGGGGTGCTGGGCACGAAGGAGCTCCTGCAGCGCACATACAAGAACCTGGAGCAGCGGGTGCAGCTGGAGGTACAGGGTCAGGGGAATAGAGATAGGGCGGGGGGGGCAGCACTGGAGCAGCCCCCCAGGCTCAGCCCTCTCTTGCAGTGTGACGGGGTGCCCATCTCACTACCCAGTCTGCAGGGCATCGCTGTCCTCAACATTCCTAGCTATGCTGGGGGCATCAACTTCTGGGGAGGCACCAAGGAGGACAATGTGAGTGCCAGTTCCCTGAGGTGGGTTGGAGGGGCATGATGTCCTTCCCAGTCTCTGGAAACCCCAGGGTTGGGGTGTCCCTGTCTTGGGAACACACAGGGGAAAATGCTGGGTCCCAGAATGAGTCCAGTTTGGAAGTCTCACTTGTACTGATCTTCTACAGAACTTTGGGGCTCCATCCTTCGATGACAAGAAGCTGGAGGTGGTGGCTGTCTTTGGCAGCATCCAGATGGCCGTGTCGCGGGTCATCAATCTCCAGCACCATCGCATTGCACAGGTAGGGGCAAGGCACCCTGTGGATGCCACCACCCTGAGTGGTGCCAGAAAGGTTTTGGGGCAGCAGCAGAGCCTGGGATGCTGTGGCTCCAGTCGGCTCAGCTCCTGGCTGGCCCTTGCATGGCCCTGGGAGGCTCTTCAGCCAGAGGTGCAGAGCCAGCCACGATGCCAATCGTGGGCTGCCCACCCCACAGTGCCGCCTGGTGAAGATCACCATCCGGGGGGATGAGGGCGTCCCTGTGCAGGTGGATGGAGAGGCCTGGATCCAGCCACCTGGTGTCATCAAGATCCAGCACAAGAACCGAGCGCAGATGCTGACGAGGGACCGGGTGAGCTTGGGGTGCACAGCAGGACCGTGCTGGGACACAGAGAAGTGTGACAGGCTCAGGGGGGCTATGTCTGTCCCCTGCAGGCATTTGAAAGCACCCTGAAGTCCTGGGAGGACAAGCAGAAGGGGGAGAGCTACCGAGCGGCTGCCCGGCCACGGCTCAGCTCCCAGCAGTCCATGGAGTACCTGACGGAGGAGGAGAACAGCCTTTTACAGCAGGTCTCACGGGTTGCCGAGACCCTCATTGCCAGGTCAGACTGTGGGAAGTGGGATGTGGTGGGCACAGGGAAGGGCAAGCGGTGCTGTGGCCATGCAGAGTTGCCTGCCCAGCCCAGAGGAGCCTGAGCAGCTCCAGTCCCTGTAACCCACAGGATCCATGAGGCAGCCAAGGCTCACAAAGCTGTAGAACAGGAGCTGGCACATGCAGTCAATGCCAGCTCCCTAGCATTGAGCGAAGCCCTCTCCAACAAAGCTGCTGGCACCTCAGAGGTGAGCTGGGGCTGGAAATGCAAGGCAGTCTCCTTCACCTGACTCCCCTGGGGCCCTGCTGCTCAAGGGGTTACCCCCCTGTGCCCCTCAGTTTCTCAGCAGAAACGTGGCTGTGGAGGTGGTGCTGAGCATCAAGGAGCTGTATGCTGAGACCAGGGCATTCCTGGAAGGGAAGGCGGTGAGTGGAGGGCTGGGCAGCACCCAAAATCCCCCAAGAGAGATAACTGATACCTCTCAGGATGGCAGCAGGGCTGGAGATGGTTCCTCTCCCCCACAGCTGGACTCACCGCAGGAGGAGGAGGCACTTCATGGCCCTCTGAGTGTGCTGGGCCAGGAGCTGCAGCGGCTGCTGGACATCCACTGGCTGGGGCCCGTTGCCCACCCTGCTGAGGAGGTGGGTGCACAGGGACTTGGGGGTGTCCCTGGGAAGCTGTAGCACCCCACTCAGCCTGGCTTCTTGCAGGAAGGTGCTGGTAGTGCCAGCAAGGGCAGCTTCAAGCTTCGCCTCAACATCCCCAAGCCCAGGAAGGAGAAGGACAAGCTGCAAAAGCAGAAGGCCAACAGCGCACTCCCAGGTAAAGCAAGCAATATGCCAGGGAGAGAGACAGGTGTGGCTTGTACTGGTAGGGATCCCCCTCTGCTGATCTATCCCTTGGCCTCCTGTCCTGGGCATGCTGTGGAAGGACCCTTGGGAAGGGGGACAGGGCATGTCCTGGCTGCCTCAGGGTGTCACCTTTGTCACCCATAGCCCTTTAAAGCTTACTTTTTCTGCTATCAGACATGTGGAGCCCCCCATCCCTGTAATTCCACTGCAAGGGGGAGAAGGGGGCTATGGTACTGCTCAGCCCTTTGGGTAAGTCCCTCACCCACCGCTGGGGGCCTTGTCGAGGGGGAGCTGCTCAGATGTTCTGTCTGCAAGCTAAGGAGAGGAAAGACCCCCTCCAGCCTGAGCCTGCGCCTGCTGCAGCCTCTGGCCCTGAAGGAGCCAAGGGTGGGAGCAGGGGATGCTGGCTTCTGGCTGCCTGCCTTGCTGTGTCCTGCTGCCTTTGCAGGCTAGAGGCCACCTCTGTGCTTTTCCTCCCTGCTAGCAGACAAATGGGGCTCCGAGGAGGTGGCAGCATGGCTGGAAGCGCTCGGTTTAGGGGAGTACAGAGACATTTTTGTCCGGCATGACATCCAGGGCTCAGAGTTGATCCTGCTGGAGAGGAGAGACCTGAAGGTACAACCTCCTTATGCTCCCTGAGGGACCCCTAGCCCTCATCTTCCCCTCCCTCTTGGTGGCAGGGTAAGGCAGATGCTGACCCTACACCTGGCCCTGCAGGACTGAGCTTACGCAGCTTGCACACAGGGGCTGGAAGCTGGGGAGGGGCTGGCCTTGGTCCTCCAGCTTGCAAGGCTCCATATGCCTGCCCAAACCCAGGATCAACAGCACCCTGCCCTCTCCTACATCCAGGCATGGGGACACACTTGTAAGAGGAGAGAGGGCTCCAAGCAAGCACCATGCTCCAGCATGTGGAGCTGGGCTCTGCAGCCTCATCTCTGCCCTATGGCTTCCCCAGGGCTGACCCCTGCAAGTATATCAGCTTTCTTCTCTCCTTCCTGCAGGACCTTGGAATCACCAAGGTGGGCCACATGAAGAGGATCCTCCAGGCCATTAAGGAGCTCAGCAACTTGCCCTAGGGTGGCAGTGGGGCAGCAGCCCAACGCATGTGCTGGGACCAGGGGGAGGGGGGGGGTAGAGGAAGAGGTCCCTGCCCTGCCCCATGTGTGTGGAGCCCCCGTGCTTGTCTCGCTTTATCTGTCTGTCCCCAGCGTCCCTGGAGCCACTGCTTCTCCCCAAGCCTGTGGGGCTGGAGACACTAAAGCAGAGGTCTAACCCCATAGGTGATGTGGTCTGACCAACAGTCCAGCCCCAACAGGGTCACTACAGGAGCTGGGCCAAAGCTAAGTTTCCCCTTCCTAGTGTGGGTATTTAAGCTGTGTAAATATTTGGAGAAGATACTTATTGCTGCTGCTCGTGTAGTGTCATTACTAAGGGGAAGGTGAGGGGTGGGGAGAAGGGAATTGGGAGTCCCTTTCCAGCTTTCACCCTTCAGTTACCCCATCATGGAACCTACTTTAGTGTCAGCATGTATATGACAGACACATTTTATTAACAAACACATTTTATTAACAATTACATGACTTTTTTTTTTCCTCTCCATCCTCAGTTAAAATGACTATTTATTTACATGGTAACCCCCCCATCCGAGGGTGCCCCGTTATTTACAGGCTTATTTACAGAGTAGGGCTAGCAGCTAGTGAGTGCCTTCTCCAGCTTGAGCATGTCCATGGGGGCAAGTTTGGCAACCTCGAAGAAGACCCTGGAAAGAACACAATTGGAGCTCAGCCATAGCCCTGACACCCAGACACCAGTCTCCCAGATCCCTACAGCAGCCCAGGGTGGTGCCAGCCCCTGTGCTGGGAACAGGCCTGAGACAGAGCGCCGTGACACTCACCTGTGTGAGTATTTGCTGCGCACAGTGTTCAGCTTGTCACGGGGCTGATATGTGAGCAGGAAATTCAGCCTCTTCACCAGGGGATGCAGGTCCTGGGCACTGTATCCACTGTAGTATTCCAGCGTAGGGGTCTGCAAGGGGACAACAGGGCTAAGCTGGGTCCTCTCAGTGAGAGGGCAGCCATCATCTTCCCTCTCCAGCCCCCAAAATCTGATCATAGCCCTAGAGCATCACCCCACACACCAGTCTATTGCCTTCTACGCCCCTGTGGTGCCTCCTGGGGTGACTTGGCAAGGACAAGGGATTAGGCAGGCACTCACCCAGCCCCCAAGGTTCTTCATGGTAAGTGCCAGTAGCAGGCAGCTGGCAGCCAGCTTTGAGGGGCTCTCACGGGCATAGTCATACTCCTGCAGTGTCATCTCGCAGATGAAGCGGGCGAGCGTCAGCGTCTCCATGGTGGCACGGGCACACTACAGTCAGTGGGCAGGGAAAGGCTCAGCCTTCTGAGCAATGCCTCTTCCCTCCCCAGCATTTTTGAGAGCAAGAGTGCTGCCCCTGGGGCACAGGACAGAGACACCACACCCCCACAGCCTACCACAAATCAGCATCCTCACCCCTTAACTCCCTTGAGGGGTCTGGACAAACCTTCCTTGTTGCCAGCTGGGAGCCTGAAGCTCCAAGGATGCATGTCACCACCCCTTGGAGCCAACACAAGGAGTCCTGGAGGCACCTGGATGCCAGCCCACCCTCCAGCTGTGCCCACCTTGGCAAAGCGCCGCAAGAAGCGGTAGGGGATGGGGATGTTGATGTCGAACTTGAGGGTGCTGAGGATGCTCATCTCCATGGCAAGGAGCTCCTCCCGCTTGTAGGCATCATCGCAGATGTAGAGGAAGTCATCCACGCATGGTGGGCACCGTTCCTGGCAGGGCACAACTGCTCAGCACCCCAGTGGAGGCTTATTCTGGCCCCACTCGAGATCCCATCCATCCCACAAGCCCTGCCAGGGTTCATATGCTGCTGGACCCCACAAGGACTGTTAACACACCCCATCGGGCTTATGTGATGTCTCTACTGCCCCAGCCCTTGGCTTGAACTCCATGTTTGCATGAGGAGAACTCGGGTGTCCTGAGGGTCTCCGCAGAGACAAGTCTACAAGCGACACCAGGAGTCAGAATCCAGCCCACCATGACTGCATCACAGCCCTCGGGACAGGAAGGGGGAACACGAGAGCAAACATGCCACCGCAGCAGCTCTCAGGGCAGTGGCCTGGCACCATGAGGACCTGGCCTTCTCCAAAATCCCACAGGGACCAGAAAGGCACAGCCCCTTCTGCCCCTGCACCCCAGGACAGCATGCAAGAAGTTACCTCAAATTTGGAGGCAATGAGAATGGCAGTGGAGCCAATGAGCTGCAGCTTGTCCCTCATGCTCACCACCTCCACCAGGTAGTGGTCCACCAGCTTCACAGCCAGGTACAGTGTCTCATGGTTCAGCTCAAAGTTCTCCTGTAAGGATGCAAGTAAGGCAGGGGACAGGGTGTCAGGCTTAGAACTAGGCCTGCCCCACTCAGCTCTCACAGACGCTGGGGTTGCCCATGGGCCAGGCTCAGAGAAAGGGGTGTAGGCTCATCCATAGCCCAGGGAGGGGTAAGATCAGCTCCACACTGGGGATGCTCACAGGAGCCTCTGCCAGCACACTGAGGTCCCATGTGTGACAAAGGCAGCATGGGTGACTGTTCTGCAGAAGGCCACGCCCCTCACCTGCACCTCCACCATCCAGTCCACGAGGATGGCACGCATGTCCCCAGTGATGTCCGGCTGCTTCTCCATGTAGTCAGGTAGAATGAATTTCTCCTGCCAAAGAACCAGCTGTCAGGCACTGGACAGATATCCCTCCTCAAACAAGCCCCTTCCCAACCTGTGCAGGTCCCTGCCAGGTGCTCAGAGCCTCTGGGCAGTGGGTGGCCCTGCCTGCACAGTCAGCCCTTCCCCAGAGTGGGCTGCCACCCTGGACAGGTATTGCCTACCTCTCTTTCTCGCATGTATTCGAAGATGTCCTTGGCATACTCTGCGTTGGCATAGGGGTCATTCAGCTGCTCCTTGTCGATGTCCTCTACTGCTGCTGGTATCTGCTGGGATGGAGGAGGCAGCAGTAAGGGGAAGGCCCTTAGCCCTGTATGTGCTCATCACCCCCTCAGGGCAAAGCTGCTGCCCCTCTGCACTCCCTTTCCTACCTGTCCTCATCACCCTGCAACCCCTGTCCCACTCTCCCATGAGAGAATTCTTGAAGGAAGATGGGAGGGGACTTTACCCCCTTCCCCAGCTTCCCATCACAGCAGCCCAAGTCTCTCCAAGGTCCAGAGCACTGCCTGGTGCTCTATCACCAGTGGCAGCCACAGACCAGTGCTGTGAGGATGAACCTAGAGCCATGCTGCAGCCCAGGGCCCCTACCCTGTCGCTGGGGGGCTCCAGTTCCTGCCCAGGCGCCGGCCTCTCTGGTACAGAATCCACTTCAGGCTCTGCAGGAGCTTTTGCGGGAGTTTTCTTCATTGACCTGGATAGGACAAGAGTATAAATCACTGATGGGAGGAGACCAAATCTCCTGGCTGAAAGGGGCTCTCCAAGGCCCCATGCTGCTTCAGAAAGGGGCTAAATCAACCCTAAAATATTCATCGAGACTCTTAGAATCATTTAGTCTGAAAAGACCTTTAAAGACCAAGAGTCCAACTGTTCACTGCCATGTCCACCAGTGCCACAACCACACAGCTTTTAAATCCTTACATGGATAGTGACTCTACAACTGTCCTGGACAACCTGTACCAGGGCTAGACAGCCCTTTTGGGGAAGAAAGGTTTCCTAATATCTAACCTAAGCACAATCTGATGCCATTTTATCTACTGTTTTAGCCCCCCACATCTGGCTCATGGTCTCCATTACCCAAGGGAAGTCCCTGCCACCCCTTGTTCTTCCCTAAGGGACAAGTTTGCAGGTACTGCCCTACAGCAACCCCCTGCCCTCAACTACTCACTTTTTCAGGTTGATCTCGTTGTTCTTGGCCACCCCCAGTGCACCATGAGCCTTCTGTGCCTTGGAAGGTGCCACTTTCACAGCCTCCTTCTTCCCTGCCACTGTCTGGTTCTTGCGAGCCTGTTTGGGTCAAAACATGGACATACAGGGTCTGCACAAAGGGAAGTAAGACCTGTAGGGAGACCTCTCATCTTTCTTGTGGGGTATGAGGCACAGCCCCTCCTGCCATGGGGTGCTCACAAGGGGCACTAAAACCCCCAACCCCACCAGAAGTACTCACATTGGTGATGTCCCCGAATGCCGACCTCTTCTTGGGCCCACCCTGGGGTGAAGATGAAGACCTCTTGGTATAACAGTTCTCCTCCTGTAATAGAGGCTGTAGAAGATGGTGGTCAGCTGCGCCACAGGAGCCCCCCACATCCCCTGCCTGGCTCAGGACTCACCTTCTCAGGGTCGACATTCTCTACAGCAGGGCCCACCTTGCCTGCTCGTGTCTGCTTAGTGCTCAGCATCTTGGCGTTGCGTGGCAGTGATGTCCTCTCCCTTGGCAATGGTGTCCTTTCCTTTGTCCTCCACGCACAAGCTGGGGGCAGAGCAGGGTGTGATGGGGGCTGCTGCCTGTCCCTGTGGCACCCTCCCAACTTGGGGCACAACAGGGGAGCATTTGTCCCTCCTGGGTGGCAGCACAGCGGAGACTGACCCCAACCCTTTCCCTGAGCAGGGCAGGTGGGTGGTGCCCCAAGACAAGCCCAGGCAGGGAGCGAATCTGGCTGGGGGTGCCACTTCCAAGACAGAGGGGACACAAAGCCCAGAGACCCTCACCTAAAGCCCCCTGCAGGGAGGAGGGGGAATGGGGACAGGCAGTTCCCAGTTTTCTACATCCCAGAGAAGGATGCAAGGGCTTGCACTCTCTCAGAGAGCCAGGGGCCTCCCCCACTCCCCTCAGGGTCCCTTGGGGGAGCCGGGAGTGCCAGATATTCCCTCTCTCTTGCACCCTCAGGGGTCCTGTGAAGGAGCCAGAGGGCTCAGTGGCCCCCAGTCCCCTGCACCCTCCAGGGTCCCCACGCCCTCTACTCACTCGGGAGTCCCAGCATTGCTCATCCACCTGCCCCCCTCGTGTTTCCCAATCCCCTGGAGCCCCTCGGGGTGCTCGACTTCCCTACTCACCCATACCTTCTCTTGCAGCCCCAGTACCCGCACTAACACATGCCTGGTCCCGCTCTAACCCACTCACTCATGCCCAGCCCCGCACATCTGCACTCACCCATGTCCTGCACTAATCCAGCCCCGCACTCACCCATACCCACGCACAGCCCCGCACACCCGCACTCACTCATCCATGCCCTGCCCCGCACACCCGCACTCACTCAGCCATGCCCTGCACTCAGCCATGCCCTGCACTCAGCCATGCCCTGCACTCAGCCATGCCCCGCACTCACCCATGCCCTGCACTCACATGCCCTGCACTAACCCAGCCCCGCACTCACTCACTCACCCATGCCCTGCACTCACCCATGCCCTGCACTAACCCAGCCCTGCACTCACATGCCCTGCACTCACATGCCCTGCACTCACATGCCCTGCACTAACCCAGCCGCGCACTCACTCACTCACTCACCCATGCCCAGCCGCGGCTCCCGCACCGCCGGCACCGACGCTTTTGAAAGTTGCAGTTCGGTAGCGGCCGGTCGCCACTGGCCAAGCCTCGTCCAATCAGAGAGCGGAGCGGTGCTGAACGGCGGCCAATCGGCTGGAGCGGACGGGTGCAGTTGCTAAGGGGCAGGGCGGCAGTGTTTAAAATTCAGGCTCGGCGGCCAATGGAAGAGCGAGTTTGCCTCGGGGGCGGGGCCAGCGGCGGGCGGAGCGGGCGGTGATTGGTGGGCCCGGGAGCCGTTTAACTCCGG
Source organism: Myrmophylax atrothorax (assembly GCA_026770055.1). Classification (NCBI taxonomy): domain Eukaryota; kingdom Metazoa; phylum Chordata; class Aves; order Passeriformes; family Thamnophilidae; genus Myrmophylax; species Myrmophylax atrothorax. Next base: position 19,886,900 of record JAOXXN010000025.1, on the reverse strand, counting down.
CAGGGTGGGTGGTAAGGGTGTTATGGCGGCCGCGGAGGCGGGTGGGGGCTCAGCGAACGCCTCTGAGCTGAGGTATCGCTGCGGGTTTCTGGGGCCGCCGCTTTGCCCCCTCACGCCAGGCCGCGGGACTGCCCTTTCTCCCCGGGCTGGGGATCCCTGGTTTGGAGGACAGCGTTGGCTGTGCGCCTGCAGTGGCCCGGTGTCGGGAACGGAGGGTTGGGATCTCTTGGAGAATCACAGAATGACCTGGGTGGGCAGGGACCTTTTAAAGCTCATCCAGTTCCACCCCTGCCGTGGGCAGGGACACCTTCCACTAGCCCCGTTTGCTTCAAGCCCCGTCTAACCTGGCCTTGGGCACTTCCAGGGCTGTGGCAGCCATAGCTTCTCTGGGCAACCTGTGCCAGGGCCTGCCCACCCTCACAGGGAAGGAATTCTTCGAATATTTAAATCCAGCCTTCCTCTCACTGGGGGAGGTACCGCAGGAGCTCACGTGGTGCCCTACAGGCTCGCTGGGACCGCCCCGCCGTCGGGCAGCGATTCACAGCGAGCATGGCAGGGGCAAAGTTGGCAAAGCACAGATCACAGCCCTGTGCCAAGAGCTATGCGCCATACCAGCTGCTTACCAAAGATCTGCCGAGGGCCAGAGCTCTCTCTGCCTCCAGGAACAGCCTCGAGGGCATCGCAGCTGGGGGGGGATGCCCCTGCCATGCAGCCTCACTCAGGCTGTCATACTCGTGGGATGATGTGGTTGGGTTGTAGTTCCATGTGTCAGGAATGGAATGCATGAGACTCCTCACACCCACAGCTTACCTTTTGTTCCTTGATAAACGAGTCTTGGAAAAGTCACCCACTTTTCATGTGTCAGTCACATGATTGATGCTCCAAGCTCCGTGCTCGCTGTATCGCTCTGCTCCTTCCTGGGATTGCAGAGAACAGGCTGGAACAAGTACAATCCTTGGTTCATGTGCAGGGGTCCTATGCCCTCTTAGGGGCTTTAGCAGTGCACTGAGCTCTGGCTCAAACAAAGACCCCACTGAAGGCACTTCAGCAGAGCTCAGTGCTGCAACAGAGGAGAGCTTCCCCCAGCCACCAGATTCCCCCAAAAAACTTCCAGATTCCTATGTTTAGCCCAAGAAAATGCTTTCATATAATCCTACACCCATGTGCTGCTGATGCTGCTGGAGCTGATGAACCCCTGGCTAGGTTAGCACCCCAGTGCCAGCATCTGAGGGGATTTACACCTGCCTCCCTGGGCCACGAGGGCAGGATCAGGCACATGGCTGGGGCTGTGTGTCCAGCAGAAAGACCTGGGGCATGGACAGCCAGGAGCAGCAGAACAGCTCTGGGGTGCCACATGGCCATGGGATGCTCACAGGGCCAGTGGGGGTTTAAACCTGGGTCCCACAGATCTTGGGTCTCTTCAGTCCCCAAAACTAGTTCAGGGCTGCTGCAGCTTCAGCCCACGCTGTTTGCTCTTTGGCCACTTGTCCTCTCCAGCCCCACCTCTCCCAGTGTCACTGCCACTGTGCCTGGCCTGGGAGTTCTTAGAGGCTTGCTTGCTGTTGGTCTGGGATCCTTGTGGGATCCAGGTGCCTGCCTCTCCTTGTGCGTGTTGGGGCAGTGTATAACCCAGCCAAAAATGTAAGTCGGGTGCATATTAGCCAGGCAGAACAAGGACACATCCCACCACTAATGGAAACATGGTGCATTGGCCTGTGGGATAAGATCCTCAGCCACAAGTCTGCCCACAGCTCTGTGGGGGCTGGAGTGAGCTGCCTGCTTTGGGACAGGTCCATGTCTGCCTGTCCTGCCCAGGCTTGGCATAGGGAAGCCGGATTTTCCAGTCTCCACGATGCTGCTGTGCTGGTGCTCCTTGGGAGGCTCTCAGGAAGCCCAGCCCTGCTGCAGGGGCTGTGACTTGCACCACACAAGATGAAATACCCCCCAGCCATGGTGGGTATGGGAGGAAATATAAGGGGAGCAAGAAGTGCAAGATGATGACATAGGTCTGTAGCAGGAGCTGTACTGGCTGCCCAAGCTTGGAGGGAAGGCTGTGATCCTCAGTCCTGCCCATCATCTAAGGATCTGGGGGCCATTTGGAGATGAGAGCCCCTCAAGCTCTCCTTGGGCTCTGGCATTCTCTCAGCAAACCCCCAAAACAGGCAGAGGCGAGTCCTTGGCTCCCCCCACTAGACCCTCCTGCGTGCTGCTTCAAGTGCATCTGTGCCTACTAAGTCCTTTCTGTAAGGAGAGCTGGGTCACTGCTTCCACCCAGCCTCTTCCCACAGCACTACAGAGCCTGAGCTGCCTTTTAGTGCTGGAGCAGCCCCCAGCCCTAGTCCAGCTCCGTGGCACTGCAGGGCTGCCAAGAAGCCCCTCTGTGTGGCACCTGGGGACTTTCACTCTAGGACTGCTTACCAGACAGGCAGCCTCAGGCTCAGGAGAAGCAGCAAGGACAAGGAAGCATCTTTGATGGAATTCACACAGACTGCTTTTCCCCCTTTCCCTTTCCCAGGCTAAAACCTTATCCTTTCCCATGATGAAACAGGCCCAACTTGTTGCTCCCCATGGCCCAGTGCCAGAAGCACTGGTGAAAATCAAGAAGCTGCTCTGCACAGGGAGGGATAAATTTTGTCTCATCATTTTTCTTCTCTTTTCACTACTAAGGGCCAAGGTCAGGGAGGGATGTTGTGTCCAAAGAAAAAAAATCCCCAGCAAGTTAATCCTGGACCTTTCTTGCTGTCTTAGTTAGAGCGGCTGGGACCAGCTTATTACTGTGTGGGTGTAACCAAAACTGTATATTCTACATTCTCTATGTCATTTCTAACAAACTGCTAATAATGGATCGTGTGCAGCAGCTGCCCAGGGCACACCTGAGCCCTCAGGCTACAAGCTGGGTGTTAGAGAACTCTGTGAGACAGGATCTTCACACCAATGACCCAGGTGTGATAACTCCCCTCCGGGGAGGCATTAGCACCTTCACACCCAGCCTGAGGGGTCATGTCTGCTAATGGGCCACCAACCAGTCCGAAAATATCCCATGACTCACACAGTAAATCACCCATTGTGAAACTCCTGGCCTTGTGGGAGGTACTGGGCATTCCCATCTGAACCTAAGCATATATCTTGGGGTTTGGGAACTTCTGGGACCACTCATTGGATCCAGAGGGGAAGCAGAACCTCAACAGGATTGCGACCACCACTCTCAACCAGACTGTGACCATCATCTGCATGAACAGGTTTTTCCTTTCCTTTTACTTTGGACTCAGGGGAACCACAGGGGGCTCAGCACAGGGGCCAACAAACCCCACTGTGTTTGTGCCCCAGGGTGGTGGGTTATACTTCTGGGTTTTGTGGGTTAAAACCAATTTTTCTTTGTATCATTGCATTTATTGTAATATTTGTATTAAATTGTAACTCTGATTTATAATCTCTTTTGAGTTGAGTTCATTTCTCCTGCTGGTTTAGCTTTAAACCAGCACACCCGCCAGTGAAGAAAGCACGTAGGAAAGCACAGAGCAATGTGGAGTGACAGAGTTCCCAAATGCCCTCAGGGAGGTGAGAGCCAGTGCAGTGCTGAGCTGCTGGCAGCAGCTGCCAGGGAGCAACTCCCCTGGGACACTGGGGCTGCATGGCCTGCACCTTGGTGGAGCTATGCTGGGTGATGCTCCCTGTTCTTGTCCACCTGCTCCACCTGCATCTCCACCGTGTCCTGCCCATTCCTGCTCCCTGAGTGCAGCATGTGTTTGGAGCACCAGGGGTGGAAGCAAGTACCCAGGGAGAAACGGGAGCAAACAGCCTCAAGGCCTCAATGCAGCTGAGCAGGGTTAAACACTAGAGCCACATGATGCGAGCTGAGAACTGGGAGGTTAGCTTACGGTTAGCAGTGTGTCTGTGGCAAAGGAGCCAGAGGCCCCCTGGAGCCATCCCACAACCCCTCATCACAACCAGGGACTGCATCTCACCCCCAGGTTAGAGGTTTCCAGGCTGGTGGAGTAGTGGGTTGATGGACACACTGGAGCTGCCATGACCCTGCTGCAGCTCACCTCGAGGAGCCCAAACTCTTACGTCTCTCTGATGCTGGGTCCCGCTGTGAGCTTGCACCTCCTGCTGCTCCCCACCCATTTTTCTTTCAGTTCTTATTTGGTGGCTGATTTGATCTTGTGGATGGCATATGGGCTTGACTCCCTGGGCATCCAGATCTCCTCCCTGCCATAGCCCTGGTTCTCCACTGCTCCCTCCATAGCTGCTGTCAGCTCAGGTCCGAAGATGCTGTCAGTGGCACGGTAAGTGCGAGTGAGGCGGCGGAAGGAGGAGTCTGAGGAGCTGTCGTCAGGAAGGTCTTCATCCTGTTCATCCTGCAGCTTGGTCCTGCCCAGCTCCGAGCCACTCCCCAGCTCTGCATCTTTGAGAGCCTCCCCCACCTCCTGGAGGAAGGTCATTTTGGGGCTGATGATACACAGCAGCAGCAGGAGGCCTCCTGAGACCCCACAAAGAAAATAGAGGCCAACTTTCTCTGGGACACCTGAGGAGAAGAGCAGAGACATACCAGGTACAAACCGCTCTGCAGTCTGAGGGTTACCAGTGCCTGCAAACCTCCTCTGCCAGGTATATGGGAGTAAGAGGAGAGAAGGAGGGATTCCCTCAGCATCCAAGCTGCACAGGCAGGACAGGCAGGATACTCTCAGTCATCATGGGACTCACACTCAGAGCCTCATCAGCGCCCACCAGTGTCCCAAATTGTGCCTTTCCCCATAAAAAACCCGCCTTGGAATGCCAGGGAGGCAGAGCAGGGGAAGGAATCATCTCATCAGGAATTAAATGAGTAATTTCTTCTGGGAAGGCAAACTTTTGCCTGCAGAGAGGGTGCTCTCTATCAGTGCCTGCAGACAGGGCAGGAAGGAAGGAGACCCAGTGGGTAATCTGGCCCACTGGAAAAGGAAGATCCTCCGGTAGGACCACAACCACACCACAACTGCTGATGCTGAAGGTCCTCAGAGCTTGTGCCCTACCTGTCCACCCCAAACTAAGCAAGGGCACTTGGTGCCCTCCTCCCTTATGTGCCTGTTGATTGTGCTGGAATGGTCTGGGGACTTGCTGCCTCTGAGATGAGCCCTGGGCTGAGTTGGGGCCATCTGGGACCTCAGCCACCCCCCAGCCTGTCCCACTTCCCTGGGTGCTGCGTGAGACCTGGGGAGGGCACGTACCCCAAAGATGGGCAAAAGCTGCCAGAGAGCTAGTAAAAATCATGCGGTCTTCCCGGAGCCTGGAGAACCTGGGCCCTTTGTACCAGCCACCTGCAGCAACAAGGGGATGCAGGCTGAGACACGAGGTGCACCCGGCTCCTTGTGGCCCAGCCGCCTGCCCTGACTATCCTTCCTCACGCCACACTCCATCCTTCCTGCACAAGTGCTTAGCTGCCCATGGCCATGACCCTGCTGGCCTTCCTCTCCCTGGCTGCCAACAGACCCCATCTCCAGCCCCTCAGACATGAGCATCGACCAAGGGGGCTGGCTTCAGCCATGGGACAGAGATGCTAGGATGGAGCTGCTTATAGGGACACAGACAGGCCGTGGTTCACCCGAGCATGGACATGGTAGCACAGTGTCTGTGGTGTAACCTCCCTCCCCCATGTTACCGTGCATGTAGTCCGAGAGCAGGAAGGGGTCTGAGGTGTCAGGGCCCACCTCCTTCAGCAGCTGCTTGGGCACTGCAAGGAGAGCACACACCAAGCATCACCACCCCGCTCCTCCCCAGCAGCCTCTGCCTCCCTGAGGAGCTCCATGCTCCTGCCTGCCTGGCATGAGGTGGGGACAGCAGGTGCTCTGCCAGTGCCCCTGTGCTCCCAGCTCCACAGGGAGCTCTCACCACAGGTGTAAGAGACTCGCAGCTGCTTCTTCATGCCAGGGAGGCACGGGTCCCCGAAGGTGGCCTCGTCAGCAGCCACAGTGCAGTTGCCCTTGTGGTGGCACTTCTTGAAGACCCTGCGCAGGGCGTCTGGAGCCAAGCACTCTGCAGAGACATGAGGCATGGGCCCACGGGCAGAGCTGTCTGCCCCTGTCCACCAGGCATTGGCCAGCTGGGGGCCAAGGGGCAGAGAGTACAGCCCAGTGGTGCACTAGTGCCATACTCTCTGCATGGCTCCTGGCCCCATTTCTGTCTCAAATCATTCTGGCGTACCTATATGGGGTCCCCCAGTGTTCAGCGCATCACACTCTGGCTTGCCCTGCAGAAATCGTCCATAACTTGCAGAATAAATGGCCAGGATGGATTTTGGTCGGCACTGAAGCCTAAGCTTGTCATTCTCGCACACGGTCTTGACCCGATGGTTCCCTAGGGAGTGACACCACAGTGTCCCAATGCATCCTGAATTAGCTGCAGCCGCTCCCTTAGGCCAAGGGCAGGGTTGGAGGAGGGCTCTGAGGTATAGGAGCAACCCTACTCTCCACCCTGCCCCTTTCTGAGCAGCCAAGTCCAGGAAGAGTCCATGGAGCATTGCCCAGACCCTGCTCCACCTCACCTGGCCGACACTTGTAGGAAGTGATGAGGTACTTGTGTGTCCCAGGGCATGGGTCCAGGCCAAAGACTTGGCTGTGCACTGAGAACTGGCACCACTGCTTTTCCTGGCACTCAGCCAGCAGCTTCTGGAGAGCAGAGGGGAACAGATGTGAGGTGGGTGAGGAGTCCTGAGGCTTTGCTCGCCTCCTCTCCCTTAGTGCCCTCACCAGTCTCAGGGAAATGGCCACTTACCTCACAGAGGTATCCCATGGCTGCTCCTGCCCACCCCCAATGCAAGATACCTCAGTTCCTGAACCAGTACCTCCCCTGCACCCACACTGAGCTGTGTGCCAGTACAGGTATGCTACTACCTGGCCAGCATGCCAACACCACACATCTGAAACATCTGTGCAGGTGTGCCTCCTGTGACACCTGTGCAGGTGTGTGCACTCACACTGCCCCGTGTGACACCTGTGCAGGTGTGTGCACTCACACTGCCCCGTGCGCTCCTGTCCCAGTGGTCCGTGCAATGTCCCCACGCAGCCACAAGGTGGGGACGAGGGTTCACCCACGGGCCGCCCGGGTCCTATCCTGCCGAGGTCCCGCGGGGTGGCCGCGGCTGCTGTCCCCTCCTGCCACGCAGCCAAGCCGCGGGTGGCTGCGCCGGGCCCTTGGCTGTGGCAGGAATCTTTGACCAGCCCGGCCTCGGGGGGCTGTGGTGCTCCCTGCGCCTGCATCCACCTCCTCCTCCCCACAGCAGCGGCCCCGCAGCGAAGCAGAGGCTGCCAGCGGCAGGGAACGGTTTGTCCCCGACCCTAAATCTGAGGATCCCAGCACACAGAATGGAGCCCCTTCTCATCTCTCCTTCCCCTCCTCTGTCCCTGTCCCCTCAGCCCAGCGTGGGACTGAGCCTCCCCTTGGTCTTCACTGGCTTCCAGAAGGGAAATTTCACAAAGGAAATACAATTAATGTCACTTCCCAGGTGTTGCCCAGAGCTAAGCCTCAGCAGCAGCCCTGCTCTCTGCCCTCCAGACATTCCTGCTCCTTCAGCAGCAGCGGGTATCCCAGCATCGTGCCAGCACAGTACCCTGGCTGGAGCAGTTCCATCCTAATGTGAACCAGAGCTACACAGACCTGGCCTTCAGACTCCAAATGTCTATAACAAGCCATACCCTCCATTCTGCAAAGAGAGGGACCATGACCGGTGTTTGCAGGGTGCTTCATGGGGACAGAGGGGTGTGCAGGGCAGCCCCTGAGACCCCTCCCTTACCAGGTGGGCAGTGGCAGATGTGCACTCGGTGTTCTCCTGGGAGGCGTTGCCAGGGCTGGGGCAGAGGTTGGTGCTGGGCACACGGCGCCCGTAGAAGGCACCAAGGATGCTGATGGTGGTTTTGCGAGGGCAGATGATGAGGAGCTGCTCTCCATCACAGGTGTGGGCAGTGTGATTCCTCAGCACCTTGCGCAGGTACCCTGGAAGGGGAAAACAGGGTTGGCATTGACCAGAGGAGTCACCAGATCCATGGCAGTGATGGCACTTGGGCTCCCAAGTGCTGGTGGCTGTGAAGATGGGACGCTTATGGGGCAAACAGGACCAGAGCAGGGCAGCAGCAGAGAAGGCAGGCTATCAGCAAACTTTGCATACAGCACTGCTGCCGAGAGGCTGGAAAGCAGCATGGAATAGCTGAGCTGGATAGCAACGGGAAGCAGTAGCTGAAGACAGGACAACAAGTCAGAGAAAACACATACAGGAGAATCTCATGATGAACTGACAAGTGTTTAGAAAAAATCAGGCTTTCTATGGAGCCATGTCAGGGAGAGACCAAGGATGAGCCAGAGATGGTCCCCCAGTGATGATCCCCAGAGTCAGGGCAAGGAGGACGTGATCTGTCACAAGTCACAGGTCACAAGTCTGTCACAATTTGAGCCATGAGCCAGATGAGAGAAGGGTCCAACAGCTGCTGTAGGTTCCCACAGATAGCTGGGTTGGTATGGATGAGTGTGAGCCAAGTCATCACCTCAGCCCAGCTGGCCCCAGGTCTCTGCTGGAGAAGCCCAGTGCATCAGTGTGAGCTATTCCTGGCCCACAGCCCTTCCAATGGGCACTGGCTCTTCCCTCCTTGAATTCCCATCATGGAATGCTTCTCTCTTTCAATCCTGCCTACTTTGTGTTCTAAACCACTGACCCTGTTGTTTTCCCTAGAGTGGACAGTGAGGTGGGGCTGTCCTGCCCAGCCTCTCTGAGAGTTTAACGTGCAGTGATCAGCTCCTCTTGGCATCAGCTGTGCTGGGTGGGCAATGAAGCTGTTTTAGTAACAGCTCTGCAAGTTGCCAGGTGCTCTGAAGAGGCAGTGGTTGCTGGAGAAGGCTGAGGAAGCAAGAAAAGCTGACAAAAAAGCAACGTGTAGGGCCCTGGATGGAGCAGTTTGCATCTTTGAATTAAAAAAGCAAAAGGAAAGCATAATATTGAGGCTGGGAGGTGGGGATAGGGCAACCCAGGGCTGCTGAGTGGGTCACAGACCCCAGTCCCCAGCTGTGGGGTCTTTGGAGGGACTTGCACTCCAGCCCCCACCCAGCACTGGGACCTGGGGCAGGCCATGCACTCTGTCCCCCAGGCCCCAGCATGTCAGACTCCCCCAAACCTACACAAGAAGGTGGGACCATGAGCTCCCCCCTCTCTCCTTCTGCAAACCAGTGCCAGGCTCAGCGGCACAAAGGGCCCCTTTCACCTTCCCTGCTGCCACTAACCCTTTGGCATCTGCAGCCAGCATCCCTCCCTGGGGAGTCAGTGAGCGCAGCTGGGAGCTGCCTCCAGCCCCGAGTTAAATCTCTCCCTTGGCATCTCTCCTCACAAGCAGGGATGAATGAGTGGGGGGCCACAGCCTTCCACAAGAAAGCCCTTGGCTGGTCCTCTGCACGCTGGAGGAGAAAAGAAAGGAAAGGCAAAGGAGGGGGGATGGCAGTAAACAAGGTGTTTTAGCTAGGTCAAAGCTCCAGTGAGATGCGATGCTCTCTGGATGGCACGGAGCTGGATCAGCCCCTTGGGGTGCAGTGCCCACAGAGGGGGCAGGACAAGCTCTCCCTAGTGATATGGTTGCCCTGTATCACTGGATGCTGGGGGCTGTGAGGGGCACAGGGGCCCTGCCCAAGGTGCCAGCCCCCACCCCTTTCCTCTGCATCCTCCCCTGCAGCCTGTGGCAGCAGCTGAACACCTGGCAGCAGCCAGGCTCTCCTGAAGATTCCACAGCCACCCAGGCCTTGATCTGCCTGGCACTGACCCCAGAGCCACCTGCCCTGACAGTGCTGGAGGTGGGGCTGCCTAATGCCCCTGCTGCTGGGCAGCCCCAGGCACAGAGGGATCAGACAAATCTTGGGGATGGTGGGGAACTAAGGGAAGAAATAGCAGAAGTGGGTTTCCCCAAATCCAGCCTTGCAGCAGGCACCCTCCTCTGCTGTCCGATGGCTGGCAGCACTGGTGGCTTTTATTTTAAAACTGAGGCTCAAATGGTGCCATGAGGACAGAGATTTGTACATCACTCTGTTTTGGGGCAGTGAGCAGTTGTGAAGATGATTTTTTTGGGTGGCACCACAGCAAGGAGGCTGCAGGTACTTTGTGAGTGATTCTGGTGGCCAACTGGTGTGGCTGCCACAGTGCTGGGGTTATGCTGTTAATCCTGCCCACACATCCTCCTCATCACAGCCTGCCCAGCAGCCTCAGGCTTTCATCCACCCAGGCCTGGCAAAGCAGAAGGAAGGCACTCCCAGATGATCCCTGGGGAACACCTGGTATCCAGCCTGACTGTTCAAAGTGCTGGAGCACAAGGGATCCCAAATTTCTACCTTGGCTACATCTATAAGGCTCCCCAGCACAGTCCCAGGAAGAGACTCTAGCCCTTGCTGTGTCTTGTGCTGGGGCACCCTGCAGCACCCCCACTTTGGGCTGGGAGTGCAGTCATTGGCTCTGTCCAGGGACCAGGTACAGCTTCAGCCCATCTCTTCCCTCCACTTTTCAGAGCAGGGAAAACAGGCAGGGCAGCCCTGGGTGCCCCTTCAGCTCCTCACACTGCCCAGCACTGAGGGCATGAGCATCGTGGCTGGAGAGGGGCTCAGCAAAGCTCATGGGCTGGCTTGATATTTGTTTCTTTACATTTCTGCATCCAAACTGTCCGAGCGAGCGCAAGAGAGTGGGGGAGCCACCTCTTCACACACACCGGGGTTATGGGAGGTGTGCGATATGTTTTCAGATCACAGGTCTATGTGGGGACAAAGAAATCCCAGCGTTTTGGGCAAACTCCCTCTGGCTTGCCACTGTTTATAGCTCGCTTGTCCCTACTCCACCAAGCTCCTGTCTCTTTGCCCTCCCATCACATCGACGCAGTCCCCAGCACCCCCCGCCTTCCTGCCTGCACCCCGACTCACCAGAGAGCTCCGGGCTGGCCTCCAGACCCACAGCCAGGCACAGGAGGACCAGGATTGCTGCTGGCCCTGCCAGCCTGGCCATGGCACAGCCGCTGTGTCCCACCAAGCAGCCTGTGCTGGCCGGGTGCTTGGTGGTGGCTGGCGCCCGCGGGGCTGGCCCTTTTGAGGGGACAATGGCTCACTTCTCTGCCCTGCCAAAGCCCTGGGGCCATGCAGGCGCATGTGCACCCGCTCTTTGTCTGCTGCCCAGGGCCAGGGGCTGCTCGGGACAGCTGGTTTACACTCAGTACAGGGCCACCTCCCTCAGGGAGGGAGTGATATGATTTTCAAAAGCACTCTGTGACGGGTATGCGAGTGCCATGCCTTGGCATCACCACTGCTGGCAGAGAAAACCGGGAGCCCCTTCCCTCTTGCCTCTGTTCCCTCTTGGCAGAGGGGCAGGTCTTGATAAGGTTTCCAAAGTGCCTCCCAGCTTTTTCCCAGACACAGTGAGGCAGAAATCCGGATACATATGTGCTGTAATCTCCATCTCGACAAATGTCCGGCCATTCACCCCGCGAGGAGGAAGGGAAAGGCTCCCTGAACTGCCTCCCAGGCGGCTGTTCCTGCAGAAAAGACCAACACCCCCCTCTACACCCAACACTGTGGGCAGGGACCTCTTTGCTGCTGCCCTTCTGCCCCACAGCCTCTGTGGGGCCAGGTATTGGGCACTCTGGCACCTTGGGAGGAGAGCACTGTGCTATCCCGTGCCCTTCTCCTCTGCAGGAGTTAAATCCCTGCCTGTTGCTTCAGCTGGAGGGAAATGCTGTGGACTGGAGCTGCTGGCTCTGCTCCGGGCTGAGGTCAGTGGAGATAGCAGCAATCGGCAGTGCCAGGAGCCATCACGGCTCCCACAGGCTCAGCATCGCCCAGACAGAGCCAGCTGGGGAGGCTTGGGGTGGCAGCAGGGACTGGCACACACGACCCGGGGGTTCACAGCAGGAGCTGGATGATGGGTGCCGAGGTCGTGCTGAGGATGCTTGCCATGGCCCCACGGGGCACTAACAGCGCCACCAATGTATTCGTCACACTCATGACAGGCTCAGGCAGTTTCCTGTCCCCTCGAGTGGAGTTTCAAATTTTCCAAAAGCTCTGATGGGGCAGAAAGAAAAATGCCCCTCATACCCCTCCTACTTGCAGCCCCCAGCATAAGCACCACTCTGGACTGTGTTGCAGGACCAGAATAAACATCTCTGCTGGGGACTTTCCTCCGGGAACCTGCAAAATCATTTCCCATCCTCTTGGCCTTTGTTGGGGGTTGCTGCCTGATCAGGGCTTGGTTATTTTTAGGAAAGTCGGAGCTTATCTGACTGGCGGGGAGGGGCTGAGACAAGCATCGGGGATCCCCGCTGTGTGCAATGGTACCAGTAAGGGGTCCAGGAGTGCGAGATGGGTCTTGCCCAAGAGTTAAGCCCGTGGGTGCTGGGAAACGTCTCTGTTGGGACGGCAGCCAGGGTGATCTGTCAGCAAACATTTCCCTCCCATCCTGGGGAGGAAAGCAAGCTGTTCATCCTTCCTGCGAAACAGCCCAAATTCCAGGAATGGGGCCCTGCCGGGGGTCAGTCCTGGAGACCTCCCGTCCCACCATCCTACCGCACACCACCCAGCTGGGTGCCTGCCAGCTGCACCCTGGGGTTCCCCACTGCTCCCCGACACTGCTCCAGCCTCTTTGCTCTCCTGCTTTGGCTCTTTTGCAATCCTTCCTGCCTCTGGCTGTGCCTTGACTTCAAAAACCAGGTGGCGAGTGGCCGAGCTGCTCCACTCAGCTTCCCTGAGCATTTAACCTGTGCAACCCTGCCCCTTGCAGCGAGGGGTGCTCACAGGAGCCCACCCAAGGGTCCCCCGAGGGTGGCGGGCTGTCAGAGGTGCTGTACCCTCCCTTCGGGCAACTGCCCATCATAAAGCAGCCGCAGGAGGCAGTGGGAAGGTCAGCTGGGCTCACCCCAAAGAGATAAAGAAGCCCTGGGGCACCAGACACCGGCGTGAGGGTAGGAGAGTGGCGAAGGGCCATGACGAGACTGGAGCAGCAGGCGAGACGACTCCTCTGAAAACCCCTGCTCCCTGCTGGGAAGTGACGGTAGCGGGGCTGGGGACGCCAGCTCACTGCTCGGAGGCACCGGAGCAGCGCCTGGGTGGGTGCGATAGACTGGAAAGGGACTCCTGAACATGACCAGATAGACCCGTGCTGAGTCACGTCTGAGAAGCTTCTGCAGCTTCCCCCTCTAGCTGGCAGGTCCCGGCGCATACCGTGTGGCTCCTCCCTTCTTCAGAAGGAAGGAAAGGGCGAGCCCCAGCCCTCCACGGGACGAGAGCAGCCGAGGGGCCCCAACCACTAGCCCTTTGAAAGCCTCACCCGTCAGAGCTCTGCAGAGGACAGAGCAACTCACCACAGCAGTGTGCAGCCAGCGATCCCTCCCCACACTGCCAGGATGGACGATCACAACACTGCCAAGGAGCCCGAGATTGAGCTGTTTGTGAAGGTGAGTCCCAGGGCAGGACAGTGACTCTTTGGCTCACCCTTACCAGGATCCAGCTGGGCAGAGGTGGTGCAAATTCAAGAGTGTCCTCATGTTCCGTGAAGCCAGAGATGGGCATCAAATTTAGTATCACTTGCCATGAAGGCTGGCTAAGTGGGTGCCCAGAGGAAGGGACCAGGCATGTGGTGGTGCAGAGACCATGGGGTGTCATGCCCAGCACCCTGAAAGATGCCCTGGTCTTGCCGTGGTTGTGCACCCCAGGGGAGCAGTACTGCTGGCAGCTGGTGTGATGAAGGAGCAGGCACACACGTGCCTCTCGAAACCCAGATAAGACAAGCCCCAGCCTGGGAACAACAAGCAGGAGGGCTGGGAGCAGCCCCTTTACCTTCTGTTGTGAGCGGGGTTGCGAAACGAGCGTGGATGGCTTGGGGAGCCGGTGCGGGAATCCAAGTGTGGGCGGGATGGGGCAGCATCACAGAGAGGTGTTCGTTAGAAATGGTTTCTGGTTTTTTCCTGTTAAGCAATTTTCCAAATGCTTTCCGTGGGGGAATATTTTAACCCGCAAGTTCAGAATATCTGCATGACATGAGGGAGACAAAAAGAGAGGAGCCAAAGCTGGGGGCTGGTAACCGCATGTGCCTGCAGCACTGCCAGCAGGGCCCTGGGACACGCTGTCAAGTGACAGTGACTGGGGGGGGTGATGCCCCCTATGCCACCACATCGAGGTTTTAAGGATGGTTTCTCTGTAGCTGCTCAGCCCCAGGGGCTTTGCTCCTCTCCTCCTGGGACAGCTCAGTGCACAAAAGGACTGCAGCGCTGGGCTGGAGGCACTGGCTTCCCTGGCTTGGGCACCCAGCACAGTGCATTCCTCAAGTTACAGTTGTAAATGTGTTAGAAAGGATTATCTGAACTTTCCCAAGAGGGATGTCCCCCATCCCTTTGCCAAAATTGCCACAGCACTGCTTGCTGGACATTGAGCTCAGCTGAGTCAAACCCAGGTAAGTGTATTCTTAGTGAAAGTAATTTGAGTCTTGAATTCCCTGCTTTGCACTTCTCCCTGGGATGGCTGGAAAGGGAGATGATAGAGGTGACCACAATGGCAGCAGCATGTTCAAGGGGGTTTTCAGAGGGAAGCGAAACAGAAAACCAGCAGCATTGTCAGGACTTCCCCTGCACCTTAATTTAGCACAAAAACAACCCTCCTGGCTTGTCTGTTCATAGCTAAGTTGATGCTGTACCTTCCCCTCCCATCACTCAGGACCCAGCTTTACCGAAGACACAGCAGCTCTGGCTACCAACTCAGGCATCTTCCTGTGCCATTGGCACCTCTGGGGCTGGGGACACGCCAGACACGGCTGCCAGTGTGACCAGGGACAGCTGTAAATCGTGGGAGGAACCCACTGGCATGGCAATGCACAGCACCCTGCCAGGCTTTCACTCTGGTGAATGCTGGAGTTACCTTGGTGAGGACAGGCAGGGTGTGGAGCAGCTCCAATTCTGCCCTTGGGTTGGGGTGGATGGTCCCTAAGGGGCTGGCAATTCCTCACCCTGCCATGCCCTGGAAATAGCATTGTCCCTCTGACTGGGGTCTCTCCCTGCCTTGGAGGAGGCTCTGTCCTGCAGCCCCACCAGGCCTTCAGCTGCTTCCTGGCTCTTGGGGTGCCTGTAGGAGCTGTGGCAGGTCCCGTGGGGGCTGAGTACTTAGCAGTGCCCCAAGCAGGCAAAGCTGTTCCTTCCTCCCACTGCGTTTCAGGCTGTTTCACCAAGGGGAAACCACAGGAACTGCCAAGTAACTTTGAGGTTTGAATGTCCTGTGCAGCCTGGTGAAGCTTCAGAGAGTTGTGGCTGAAAGCCTGCATGCCTCTAGAGATGCCATGCTAGCCCAGGCTGTGTTTATGCATCATCTGAGGGTAAAAGAACTGAGGAAAGTCAGGTTGTGGGGACTGCAGGCTCTGTGTCCCCACTCCTTCCTTGCTGCAATGGGGGGAGTGCAGGAGGCTCTTTGGGGAAGGTAGAGAAGAGTGATGACTCCCCTGCCATGCTACTCTGCATTTGCCAGGAAGGGCATGCAGCTGCAAGTCTCCCCTGAGTGCCCCTGGCTCCTGGGGGCTCCCCCCATGCCCAGCTGGTGACAGGAGGGCCCTCCCAGAGCCCAGTGCTCCCCCAGCAGTGCCCAGGCACTGGTGGAACTGCCCTCCGCTTCCTCCAGATAAAAGTTTTGGCTCTGAGCATCCTGGGATTGGCATGGCTTAAGTCTTTCTCCCTGCAGAGGTCATCCTGATTTTCCTTTCACTCCAGTCCAAAATTCTCCACCTCTCTATTTTTAAAATACAAGGGGAAAACCAGCCTGAGCTGCTCAGAGGCTGGAGCTACTAGACAGGTGCTGAGAAGCCTGAAGCAGGCAAGCACAGCCTGAGCCCAGAGCAGCTCCAGTGAGGGGCACCTCCTCCCCTCCCCATCCTTCCCGCCCCACCACTGCCCCGGTGGGACTCCAGCAGAACTATGTGCTGCCATGGCTCAGCACAACAGCTCCCGGGGGGGACAACAGGACAAATTAAGCCTTCTCATTCCCGGCCTTGTGGCAGGCCAGGGAACCTAAGGGAAGCACAGCCAGCAAGGAGAGAAGGAAGGAAAGCATTGGTCCTCTTGATAGGCAGTCACAAAAGTACCTGCTGAGCTGTTGGTACTGGAGATACTCCAAGGAATGGTGGTAGTTTGGGGTTGTAGGTGGCAGCAGTGATGAAAAGGGGAGCGAGAGCAGAGATGCCTTGCACTCCTGCCCACCGGCAGCCCTTGAGGCTGTTCTCTGACTCCCTTCCAGCTCCTTCACAGGAAGTCTGAGACCCAGTTTTACCCCTTTCCAAAGAAGCCCTATTTGCTGTTAGTGACACAGGATGCTCCTGAGCTATAGGCCCCTGGGAGCACTTGTTATTAATAGCCAGTGACCAGCCTCATGTGTGGATTCAGCTTTACCATTGGGCACGTCCCAAGGGAACCAGCACATTTCTCTCTTCCCATTTCCTTCCTCAGGAGAATAATTCCCTAACAGATGAGCATAAAAAAATACTTGTTAAAAGTAAGTTTCTTTCCTCTGAAAAGACTAAAAGGTCCTTAGGAAACGAAGGCTCCCCACCTCCAACTCATTACCTGGAGTGTTAGGGGTTTGTTTTGATCTGTTTACTGTTCCCTTTAGGGTGAATTTGAGGCTGGTGCGTCTCTCCCAGAGGGGCTGAGCACTCCAGAGTCCACTGTTTCTCAGCAGCTGTGGATACCGACAGGTGACTTGTAGCAGCTTCCTCCAGCCCAGAAGAGCCAGGCACAGGTCTCTACCTCCTCAGGCATCCGGTCTTTGGAGCCCCAGTGAGGGAACGAGCTCTGGAGCACCTCCAGCTGCCCACTCTGGATATTTTTGCTGCTGTGTGACTCCACCAGATCCTCTTAAATCTTATTACTCTCCTGCCTAGCTTCAGCTCACCAGCAGATATCAAGGCTTAGTGCAGAGGTGTCTCACTGGGGCTCAAGTCCCACCACACATGGGTCTGTGGGAGCAGCATCCCTCTGTGACAGACTGGTGTGAGCTGTGCTCTTTGTCCCTGCTGGGGCAGGGTGGCCACACGCTCCAGAGCACCATGATGCACATGCAGCTCAGGAACCTATTCATTCTCTTAAAGAAGTTGTGTTTCCTGTGAGCCATTTTGCGTCTCACCACAACACAGCTTCCGTTTCAGAGTAGCATC
>JAOXXN010000025.1:19815029-19843780 GCA_026770055.1 Myrmophylax atrothorax | reverse complement strand
ATCAGAGGACCCCAGCCTCAGGCCGGACTCTCACTGCCTGATGAAGATAGCGGCTGTTTCTTTCTTCGCCACCCAAAGAACGCTTCCTTCTCCTGAACACGGCAAGAGGTTCGGGGTGTGCTATTTCACGTTGTGTCCTCTGTTTTGGGGACAGGGCAGCATCACTCCCATCAGTACTGGGGAAGGTCTGGCCATGGCACCAGCACTCCACAGTGCTGGCACTGAACATGTCCCTCATGCTGTTCTCCCCCACTTAAGGTCTGTTGAGGGCTCGTCCCTGCCCCAGACTTGAATGTGACACCAGCTGACCTCTGCTCTGCCACCCCCATCTGACAGTTCCTGCACTGCCACAGCGATATGTGACCCTCTGTGGGTACTTTAAGCACAAATCATGTCCCATCAACTTCCCTTGAGCAGAAGACTCTCCCTTTGCCTCGGCACCTCACCTTGCCCAGGGCTGCAGCCGGATCAGCATGAGGACTGCCCTGCTGGCACCACTTGGAGGAGCTGCTTTGGCTGGGCTCTGGAGAGGTGAAGACTGCTGCTGGCATAGTTGGAAAGATGTGGGCATCATGACTCCCTCAGGGAAGGCCAATTCTTGCATAGCACAGCTGTGAGGGTGAAGAGAAGCTCGGTCCTGCATGCTGCACAGGGCAGCAGGTGCTCCAAGGCACGTACTTCCTCATCCGGACTGGGAAACCCTCCTCCTTACCGGCACCTCCTGGCGTACACATAATTCCTCTTCCTCTGGGCACATGAAGCAGGGCACCTGCTCCAGCCCTTTGAGTATCTGCAGCAAAGCCCCACTGAGAAAGCTTAAAATAGCCTAGAAATAGTGGAGCGGGTTAAAAAAAAGGGGCTCTTTATCACTAAGCCAACAGCAGAACCAGTCGCTGCCTGGCAAAAATGAGAGAGGAACTGGGAGTTAAAATAACATCCGCTCCCAGGGAGCCAGCCCGGGCAGCCATGCTCCCAGCTCTCCTGCAGGCAGGAGCAATGTGCAGCCGCCTGCGTGGGCCAAGCGCGTGGGAACTGCGCTCCTGCACCGCGTCCAAGCCCTGCGCCCAGCTGAGCTCCCAGTGGGGATGCAGGGACACCTCCCAGTGCCAGCAGGATGCTCTCCATCGCTGCCAGGACAGCTGCCTGCGGCCCCAAGAGTCATTCCCCTGCAGAGGGCAGCAGGATGGGGTTAGTCCCGAGATACACTGGGTATACCTGGTGCTGCTGAATGCAGGCTTGGACTGCTGGGCTTGCAGGGGTGTGTCTGGGAAGACTGGGAGAAACCACCAAAGGGAGGGAAGTTAGCCTATGTGTCCCCTTCCTGGGCCTGTCCCAGCTGTGGGATGGCTCACAGTCTCCTTGTTTGACAGTAATGGGAGCAGCCTGCTCACTGTGACAGTACCCTGGGTCTGACCCGAGAGCATCAGTGCTGCCTTACCAGGTTTTTCTGCAGCTTTACACAGTAACTGAGGGAACCAACCTCTTCAGCCTGTTCATAGCAAGTAGGCGTGCAGACTAGGGATGCCTGTGGCTTTCTTTTGGAAAGTGCTGGAAGCAATCAGAAAACAGTTATATAAAAGCTCATTTACAGAGCCTGCTCAAGTGGATACACTACAAGCCCAGCACATCCTGTCCCTCCTGTGGCATGCAAGGCCAGTCCCCTTGGGCAGGAACAGCTGGCTTAGGATGGCCCAGAGCTTTGCCGGGCCCTCCCCATCATGGAGAGCAGTCAAGCCAAGCACTCCCAAGTGTGAGCAGTCTCTCCTCTGCTTGACCTCAAATGTTCTTGCAGGCCTGGAGCAGCAGAAGTGGCTCTTACAAGCCCAGCTGCTGCAGCAATAGCTTATCTTGCCCTCCATGCCATGACTCTGCTCCTGTAGTGGAGCGATGTGGCTACAAAGTGGTGAATAAACACGCTGGGCTCTGCTCCTTCTCAGCAAGTGGCAACTGCATTCCTCGTGGGTACTGCTATTGCTGATGTCCACACTGGCTGTGCCCTGCCTTCAGGAAGCTGCTCCTGAGCCCACAGGGATCAGTCTGGGCAGCTCTGCCCTCCCGCAGCCAGGAGAGCCCAGAGCACTGAGCATCTTGGCTGCCTTGGATGAGCTTCATTGGTGGGAGCATGGGGTCTTGAGGCTGAAGAACTGGGCCCTGACCTCATTGCTTTGAATCCTGCTGGCTGTGTTGGCATTGCTGCCTTACGCTGGTTCAGCATCTGGCCTGTTCCTCTTCTCCAGACAGCAGTCCCCAGGAGCACGTGGAAGTCACAACTGAGCAGGCAGCATCAGGTGGTTTGTGCTGTGCAGAGCACGTGAGAGCAGATGGAAGGTGCACTACAGGGCTGCAGAGCAGAGCTGGAATCTGAGTTTGTTCCCAGAGCTGAAGCCTGAACCTTCCCTTAACTCAGGTAGGTTGAAAACAAGTTTGCCCTGGGCCCACAGGAAAGCATATGAGCCCACAACTCTGTGCAGCCTCTGTTCATGCCTGTTCCCCAGTGCATGTAGTGCAGAGCTGTGGTGGTTGTGCAGTTTCCCAGGACACCCTGTGCTAGGTGAAGGCAAACCTCACTGGCTGCTGCAGAGCCTGCCCTTGGCTCTAAAACCTGTCTGGGATGTGTCCCCATTCCCTCTATTGTCTGAACTGTCCATAGGACTCCCCTTGTCAGCCCCGGGGCTCTCCCCAGCCCCTGCTGTGGGGAGGTGAATGAACAGCAGGAGGGTGGCCTTGTGGGACATTGTGGCTCCAAGCTGGCTCCAGGTTGTGCCAGCCCTGGAGCAGTTTGTAGGACCATCATGTCACACGTCAGTGGGCACCAGAGGGAGGAAGAGCACTTTCCAGATTTCCAGGGCTGCCTTTGGCCAAGCCAGAGGATCCCCAAGAGGTGTCTGGGCACTGCCATGTGAACACTCACTGCCTGTGTATGCTAGGCCCTCTGTCCCCTCCTGCTCTGCCTCATGCATGGTGACTCTGCCCTGAGTCAAAGCATGATGCCTGTCACGCTGTGGCACCCCCAGCCTCCTGTGCCTCTTCAGCCATCATGGCACACAGTGTGACCAAAACACGTGGAGCTCAGGGGCCGGAGTCAGTCCTGCTTGTGTCCTCAGCTGAGCGAGCCCCAGTCTTACCAAGTCTGCAGCATCCTTCTCTCTGCATCCATTTGGCTTCTGCTCCATTCCTACATGTCCTCTCTCCTTTTTGGCTTTGCTGGCTCCCTCTCCTTCCAGAGCAGTGATGGTACTGCTTTCCTTCCCTGCCTCATTTATGCCAGCTTCCAATGGGGCTGCAACACACACTGCTCCTCACCTGTCCCCCCCGGCTTGGGGGGATTTCATCCCCGGTGTTCCAGCACTGGGAGAGGCGTCTTAGACTCCAGGGTGATGTGCCCAGCTCCTGGTCCTCAGGCACAGGATCAGGCCTTCACCACAGTCCATTGGACAGAGGCAAAACCTGTGCTAGTGATTTGGCCTCAGCCCAACCTTGCTTTTGTCCCTGTAGTTTCTTGGAACCTCCCAATTGCTGCAGGGACCTGGGACCCTGTGTCACTGATTGGGATGCTCCAGCAAATGAAGGGAGGTGTGATGTAGCCCAGTGAGGGATTTTGGGACCTTCCTTTTGATCAAGTAGGAGTGTCCCACTTTGTGGGGTGGGCTTTGTGCCTCTTGGGGGAATGTGACTTCTGGCCCTGGCCCTGACCAGGAGCCCAGTCTGCATGGCTGGGCAGCTCTGTTCACAGCACTACCATTACCAGGTGTGCAGAGGAGCAGGGCAGCCTTGGAAGGATTCTCAGCATTGCTTGTTCTCCACTCATGGCAGAGCTCTGTGTGCCTCATGCCCTCACCTCCCAGTGACTGGGGAACTGAGGCACAGCACCGTGCCAGGGACTGGCACCCTCTTGGGCTCAGGGGCTGTGTGGACCCTCCTGGTGCCCAAGCAGGTGACGCCTCAGTGCTGCAGCCCCAGTCATCTCTCCTACCTGGAAAGGTGAGGCAGCCTGTCCCAGGAAAGGCTCAGGTGCCCAAAGGTAACCCGAGACCCACTTCCTACTGCTGCCCTTTGGCAAAGCCGTGCAGCACACTTCCTGGAGCAGAGATCTCCGTGACCTTGTCCTCTGCCGTTCCCTGCCCCAGTTCACAGAAGATACGTGTCAGGCAGATACGGGCTGTGCCAGGTGGCGCGCCGGTGTCTGACCCTCGCTCCTTCCCCTTGTGCTGGGTGCGGGCTGCAGCCCGGAGGCACCTTCTCCTGTCCCTGGGGTGCCCCAGCAGCACCGTGAGCCCAGACCGTGGCCAGGAGGTGGCAGCACCCACCCTTGGTGCCAGACCTGGGGTGTAGGGCTGAGACCCCTACAGCGAAGGGGTTCCCTCTGCTCTGGTCCCTTCTCTAGCAGTAGGAGAGGCAGAGCTCGGCCCTGGAGTGAGGATGAGGGGACAGGGCGGCTCCGAGCAGCACAGCAGGGCTGCGGTTTAAGCCCTGTGCTGCTCTGAGGTTTGAGGCAGCAGCTTGTGGAAGTCGGAAAGAACAAACTGTTCAGCCGTCAGCCCTTCCAGTTTCTGCTTTTGAAGTTATCTAACAGCCCAAACAAACATGTAAGTGCTGGCTCAGCTGCAGCTGGCTGGCCTGGCCCCTCCTCATGGGGCCTGTTGTGTTCCCAGTCCTGCAGCCTAGCCATGCCGTGTCATTACTTCTGTGCAGCGAGGGCAAGGGGCTCCACTGCCCCATTCCCCACCATGGCTGTGTACCCCCTTCCAGTGCCACCACAGATGCCACCTGACACAGGGCACCTTCCTGGGATCCTGCTCCAGCAATGGTTGGTGGTCACTTTCCCCTGTGGAGGTGGCCAACCCTACCCCTTGGGAGTTCCCTTGCATTCTGCTTTAGTCCTGCTCGGTGCCTGGCAAGCAGCATGAAATTGCTGTGCATGTGCCATGTGCTGGCATGAAAAGGCAGGGAGGTATGATTGGCAGGGGTGCCATGGCCAACCTATGTGAAGAGGAGAGCGTTGACCCACCACCACTGGGTGCTTCAGTGCACCCACAGCTCCAGACATGGGTGTAGGCTGCAGGACTGACGTGGTTAAGCCATGGATGGGGTCAAGGACAAGCCTCCAAGCTGTGGGATCAAGAAACTTCCAGGCTGAGGGATGCAGGAGGTGATTGCAAATGGTGCAAAGCGGGGAAGCAGTGCCTGGATAGCCCAGAGCAGGGTTCCATGGGTGTCAGAAAGGGGAAGCTGTGGGTTGTGACCAGCTCTGACAAACAAGGCTGGGCTGTGGTGTCCTGTCATACCCACTGAATTCACCCGCGGGGGTGCAGGTGGGAGGGGGAGTGGGGAAGGGGTGGAGAGCCCTGTTACGTAGAGAGCATCCTCCAGCCTTCCTTCCTGTGGCCACGGGCTGAGGGTATATAAACAGCAGAGCTATAATTATCTGGGGTGGTGAGCAGTGAACCCGGCTGCCGGCTGCCACGGGCAAAGCTGGGGCCAGCAGTGCAGAACTCCCAGGGCTGGCACCCAGCTCCACTGCTGCCCACCACAGCTCCACTGCTGCCCACCACAGCTCCACTGCTGCCCATCACAGCTCCTCTGCTGCCTGTCACAGCTCCTCCGCTGCCTGTCACAGCTCCACTGCTGCTCCTCACAGCTCCTCTGCTGCCTGTCACAGCTCCACTACTGCTCATTGCAGCTTCACTGCTGCCCATGGAAGCTTCACTGCTGCCCATTGCAGCTCCACTGCTCCCCACCACAGCTCCTCTGGGAGATTTTTGTCATAGGGTTACTGCTCTCCATTGCGCAAAGGAGATCTGGGATGCTCAGTGTTTCAATGGGTAAAAGGGACACCTGAGAGTTTTACTGGACCTTGATCTTTATAAAATTTGGGCCAGAGGCACTCCAGGATACCCTTAGAAGGTATCAATGCCCATATGAGTGCCCCACATCTCTGGGTGCTGGCAGATGTTTCCCCTGAGCATACCAGCACATATTCGGCGTGGGTGGGAGGAGAGCAGAAGCAGCAGAAAAGGGTCAGGGTAAGGCTGGGAACTGCTGGGGAATCTGGGAAGGGGATTTTGGCTGGTCCTTGTGTTGGAGAATTACTGGTGCAGTGGTCAGACAGGACAGAGAAGGAAGGACCAGAGTGAGTTTGTAGGTTGTCCATTGGAGCAGACGGAGTTCAATGTCCCAGAGTGGAGGTGGCTGTAACCCTCTGAGGCACACTTCTCCTGCTCCACATGTGGGTTACATCGTCCAGACCAGGCTGAGGCAGCTCCAGTTTGGGCCATGATTTCTGGAGCTAATTGGAAATGGTGAGCAGGAAATGAGGAACTAAGGCACGGCACAAAGATTCATGGGCATTGCGAAAGGTTCAGCCCAGACCTGGCTGAATGATGTGGAAAGTGCTTGGGGTTAGTTTGTACTTAAAATTTCCAGCCCCTACAACCTCCTTGTCCTCAGCTAAGCACAGTGTTTTCTTTTTCTTCCCTGCCTAGGCTCCAAGGCTGACAAATGCTGGGAACTTTCCATGTCCAACACAACAAAAACAAAAGACATGCAAGAGAAAACATTTGGAAGTAAAGAAGGAATCCATAATTTCCTAACCGAAACCAATCCACACTTGGCAGGGAGCTGGGTAGGGAGTAGAAACAACCACTTGAACAAGCTGAATTGGTCACTGAAGAGGTCCTGATGGCCCAGCTCAGCTGCCTGGCTTGAGGCAGATAATCTTGCTAGTCACATTGGGAAGCCCAAAGGATGCCAACCTGAGGGAGGTGTTTTGGGGTATTTTAGGGCACTTTGGAGCAGGCTGACAGCTCTTGAAGAGCTCAGTATTGGTGCGCACAGGGTGGGAGGTGTCAGGCAGAGGCTCCAGGGTCAGCGGTGGCTTGTCACAAGGAGGCAAGCTGGGTTGGGCATGGGTGCGCTGCCTCCCATTGAGGATGAGCTCGGTACCACATACTGGGGTTCTTTGGGCCAGCTCTGACTGTTCTTCAGTTGCACCTTCTGCCCTGTGGCTGTGGATTTCTGGCCCCAGTGCTGGCTTGAGCCATTCACATCTCCTGGGAGGTCTCTGGCCCAGCCTTGCACACTGCACAGGAGCTCCTGGATGCCTCCCAGGAGCTCCAGAAGGCTGGCAGGTCTCAGCTCCCACTCTCCTCATGCCATCTTCCACCCTGCTGAGCACCAGCTGAGAACAGCCTTCAGCCAGGGACATCAGGTCCTGAGTGCTTCATCACAGATATGTAAATGGTGACAGCAGGGACACGGCTGATGATGGGACACATCTGACAACAGAACTCCAGTGGTTTAGCAGAGACTATGTCCCCTTGCGAAGGAGAAGGGGACAAACCACTGCGTGCAGGCTGTGGCTGGAATGGCTGCAGGCACAGGCACAGTCCCTGCAGATGGTCTGCAGCAGGGTACAGGTGAGGAGAAACCCCTGCCCAGCATGGTGGCTGTGCTGCCACCAGGAGAAAAGCCCATGCTCCTGCTGAGAATTCAGGAAGCCAGCCAGCACCTGCAGCCCTGTCTCACCTGCCCTGCTCCTCCTCTCCTGCAGGGAAGGACAAACCTGGGACTAGCTGTTCCAAACACATTCCAGGTACTCACCTCCCAGGATTCCAGCTCTGAAGACCTTTGCTGATGAAAGACACAAACCTGGAACAGATGTTTGGCTGATGAAAGACACAGTGGAAGTTGCCAGCAGAGCAAGTTCCCCGTGTGCTTGCATCAGGCTCCCAGGTTTCACTGGGGTGAGGCATGGCCAGCACCCCGTGCCCAGCACCCCGTGCCCAGCTGTGTTCCTCTTTGTCTAATGGACCCTCTGTCCCAAAAAGGGCTAAGGGAGCAGCTGCTGCCATCTCGTCCTTCTGGGCACACTGGCAGGGGAGCTGGAGAGCATGGCTGCATCCCATGGGTACCCTGAGAACAGGCTGCTCTTCTCAATTGCTGTGGAGACAATGGGAGCAGTTATGGGACTTGGCCCAGGGCTGTGCAGCATCTGTGGCTGGAGGGTAAGGTTTGAGTAAGGGAGTGTGCTAAAGGTGCTGAGGGAGCTGATGTGGCTCTGTGGGTACTGTGGTGCAGGCAGAGACATCATCCTGCAGCACCAGCACTACTTCACCTGTCCAGGGGGACACCTACCCACACAGGCTGACCAAGGACTTCTCTGTGAGCCCAAGCAGAGGGTGAAACTCTCTAACAGCAGTTCTGCAATCCTGGAATCACCCTTGAAGATGCCTGACCATACTCCACATTCCGAGATGACTCACAGTCTGGGGGATAAAATTGCTTTCATCCTGGAACACCCCGTGCCTAGAGGGTGCCTTTCCCAAGCAGCTGGGGTGGCGAGAGTTCCCAGTCAACAAGCCCTGCAGATATAAAACATCCCAGAGGAGCAGCAGAGCACTCTGGGCCTTTGCTGAGCAGGCCAGGCACATCAGGGTGCAGACTGGGCTCGTAACCCAGAGAGGCACAAAAACAGGGCAGAGGTGACTTTCTATTTGTGTGAGCATTTTGTGTGAGCAGCACAACACTGGGGCTGGGGACTTGTAGGTGGCCTTGGCAGAGGGGATCCCAGAGAGTCCCTGTGTGACTTCCTTGGCCTTGCCTTAAGGGTGGGTTGTCTTGAACTCAGTGAGAAGAGCTTCCCTGGTCAGACACCATCTGCTCCTTGTTGGAGGAATCAGACTTTGATGACCCTTGTGGGTCCCTTTCAATGCAAGATACACTATGATTCTTCTCCTCAAGAGCTTTTCTGTCCTAAAGGACCTGCCGCTTTCACCCTCAGTCAAAGTTTGTCCTAGAGGACCTGGGTGGGTGATGAGCTGCCCCCAAACCCCAGCCCACTCCACACCTCTCTTTCACTCATGGGTTGTTTTCCCCCAGAACAAATACATCTGGGCTGGCCCATGGGCTCTGTTTTCTTCCTTGGGCAGAGAGTTGTGCCAGCAAAACAAAGTTTCTTCCTTATCCCTCCCCTTTCTAATTGTTTCCGTATGGATCCAATTTCACCATGTGCTGGAGCAGGCTTGGGTTCCCTGCTTACATAAAGTTGAAAACAAGGGGTGAGGCACCGGCTGTTGGCAGCAGAGTGTGTTCTCCCTGCATTGCCCTCAGAGCACAGCACAGCCTCCAGGCTTGGGTCTTCCAGGTGCCGGAGACCTGTGGTCCTTCCTCACAGAATGAAAGACTTGGAAACCTTCTTGGTGCCGAAGCAGGGCTGGGAAGACATGGCTGTGTGCTGAACTGAGCCCTGGGCTGCCTGACTGGGCACCATGATGCTGGCACACCTCCCATCCCTTCCTATGGACTCTGGGTCACTTTTGCCTGGACAGCCCTTGCTTGGGTTTCCTGGTGCCACCAGCATCCACATCTGCCCTGCGGTGGATTAGTGGGCTGAGAGCCAGTTAAGGTTGGGATTGGGGTACACTTTCCAATGGGGTTTCCTGTGGTGTCACCTCTCCCCCCTGCAAGCCCTGGCTCTGCCCTACCACAGAGCTCAGATGGCCTGGCCATGTGATGGCCCCAGCAGCTCACCACATCCTAGAAGAGAAACAACAAGCCTGTTTGGAAAAGGCTTGAGCCTTTTTGTGTCTGGTTTCTCATCTGGTTTGGCCTCCTCCTGGCATGTGCTGGTCCTGGTGTGAGTCCTCGCAGAGAAGGTGTCACTTGGCAGCAGGAGCTGAGGCACACACAGCAGACCAAGGAATAGGGTGCAGCAGCCCCCAGCTATGCATCCCAGTCCAGTCTGGCAGTGTGACTGTGCAAAGATGGTCCTCCCAAGCCATGGCCATGCCCTTGCCCTGATGATCACCCTGCTGTTGAATGGAGCCAGCTGAGACATGGTGGTGAGGACAGGCTGTCTCTGGGAGCTGGCATGCCAGGTGCCAGTTACAGGGTTCACGGGGGTCTTGTGATGCTGCTGCCCAAGCCTGTCTGCTCCTTGCCTGCCCTTAATGGCCATGGAGAGAACTTGTCCTTTTCCAGGTCACGATCTGGCAGCATCCACTTTTGTTTGCTTGAGTTTAGGGGAGCATTGTGGTCCTCTCTAAATCCTGTCTCCAGAGAGAGCCATTGTTGCACCAGCCCTCTGCACTCTGAGTCTGGATGCACAGTAAAAGCAAGCTGCTGTCTCCTACTCACTGGTGACCTCGTGCTGTGCTTGCCCAGCTCTGACATGACTGACTGTGGAGGGGTGATGATGGGTGGGTGGCACTCCGGAGAAACCCCACATGCCATGTCTCAGTGGCAGCAGGCCCCTGGGGTGCTCTGTGCTGGGGGTCAGCGCTGTGGGGAGCCCAGCAGGTCTGAGTCTGTCACAGAGTGAGAAGCAGGTGCTGCTGGTGTGACTCAGTGGGTGCTGCCTCTTCTGCTCGTACGCAGCACGTAGAGGCGCCAGGCTGGCTGTGGGGTGCCGAGCCCTTCCGGAGTGCAGCTCAGGAGACCATGAGGCATGAGTCACACCAGCGGGAGACTGGAGATGGGGCAGAGGAGGGCTTTTGGGATGGAGCAGGGATTTGGTGAGCCAGCAAAGCTGCGGAAAGCATCTGGCTCCTGGGTCCCTGGCCGCCTGAGTGCCATCCAGCCTCCCAGCACTTCCCATGCACTGAGCCATCACACAGGCCATGTCTGGGATGGCCCTGCCATGACCTGACTTCAGGGGAGCCCAGCGCCATGGCTTGGGCTGTGCTTGGGGACCCGTGGTGGCTGTAGAGCTTGGGTGCTCATGGCTCACAAAGGCCTTTCTGTCTGAGGAGGGCTCATACTGCGATTGTCCCTGTCCCAGATTCAATGCCACTGCTTGTCTCTCCAGGGCAGTGAAGGGGCCTTTGTGTGCCAGCACAGTGGCTCTGTCCCCGTGCAGGGGCTGTCCCTTGCTCCTTGGATCATGCTGCTTTGTTTGTACTGCGTTTGACCGGAGCATGAAGTATCTTCTCACGTGCACCCATCCTCCTGCCAGAGCTGCCTAGGCTGGCACTGCCAGGCAGGAAGAGATGCTTGCTGACTGTCAGGTCTGCTGAGAGTGCCCATGTCCCCATAGTGATGTGTCCCCTGCATCCCCACAACACCATGGGCCAGTACCTCTGCCCGTGTCCCCACAGAGGAGTGTACCAGGGTACAATGGCTTTAGTTTTACTGAGGGAGAATTTGCCCTGAGCCATGAGTTCCAGACCAACCCACCCAAGCAGCATCACAGGGCTGGGATTGTCCCCAGTGTCTCTGTGGGGTATGTGGAAAAGCCAGGAAGTTGAAGCAGATGCAGTCAGAGATGACGGGAAGAGAGAGCTAGGGCATGAGGCACAACAGGAGAGCAGGCTTGGAGGGAGACCAAGGGACAGGTTTGTGCTAGTAGAAGAGGCTGTGAGCAAGGAAATCCCCTTTAATTACCCAGTTTGTTCTGGTTGTGCTCAAGGATAAAGATCCAAAGGTTTCCCTGGAACATCATCGCTGGCTCCAGTACACGGTGTCCACCTGGGGCAGAGCCCTGTGGGGCGGGACTAAGTGGCACCATGCTGGGCACAAGGCTGGGTCTGGATGCCCTGAGCCCACACACCTGTTCTGCCTGTAGCTGGATCCCAGGGATCACACACCCCTGTGAGAGTGTGTGTATGCACGTGTATGCACACATGCCCTGTACACATAGCTGGATCCCACAGGATCTGAATGCCAGCATGAGACTGGGTGTGGGTGTTTGTGCAAGCACGCTCCTATGCACAGCTCAGCCCTGCGCAGCAGTCACTGCAAGGCTGTTCTATCTTCTGTTATGCCTTGACTGTTTTTTCTCCTCAAACTCCAGCATTTCTTGGTTTCACACCCCAGGAACATCACTGCTTTCTCCTGGCAGCCCCACTGGTGCCCTGTGTGGGGTGGGGAATGTGCAGAGCTGCAGGCATGTGGGTCCTTCATTACCCCTTTGCTGTATGCATCCCATTGCTGGGGTGATGTGACACATGTGTGGGCTGTTTTGGAAATGCCCATCTAATGGAGGCACATTCCAAGAGCTGGTCCGGGGAACATTGTGTCGTGGGCACCATGGCTTTTCTGTGGCCAGAGGTGAAGCCCTAGCCCAAAGCGCTGCACCCCTGCCCATCCTTGGCTAGGCAGGGCAGGAGGAGGGAGCTGGGATGCCAGCCCTGCTTCAGACACTGCACCAAGGAGAAGGAAAGGCTCTTTCCCAATATCAGCCACATGGTGCTAGTTTTTAGTGCTGCCTTTGGGGAAGAAAACCACCGGCTGCACACCTGTGTGCCAGCACACTCTGCAGCCCAGCTCACCCTGTGCCTCAGTCCACCCTTGGCCCCTGGCTGCAGCTGTACCTCATGTGTCCTCTCAGGTCTCCTCAGCCACCAGGAAGTGTCCAGCTGCAGCTCCATGACTGGTGGGGCATAGACAAGGCCCCTCTTTTTGGGGGCATCTTGCAACCCTTCAGCACCCATTTCCTCTCACCCCTCCTGCTCTTCCTAAAGGTTTTTCCTTTATTTCAATAGGCAAAAGCATCCACCTTCCCTGCACCTCTCCAGATCCCAGCTGTTATTCCTCTTGTTTTCAGCCAGCTACTATCCTGGAGTTAAAAATAACAAGGAATTTACAGCCCTCGACCTTGAACTCGGCCAAGCGCAGTGCTCCAGCTTTTGCTGTGTCAGCAAAGTGCTCAATGGCTCATCCTGGGTTTTCCTTGCATCTCTGCAAGTCCTTTCCCCAGGACACAGCATTGGGATGCTGGCCAGACTGGCACCAGCTGAGAGGGATGCTGTGAGCTGGCCTTTCAAGAGGGGTGGGACATGCCACAGAAGCACGGGAGATGGGTGAGAGTGATCCAGGGAGTTCAAGTCCCCACAATGTCATGGGATTTTGGTTTTTTGTCACATCTTTTCACTGTCTCTCTAACGACATTTCCCTTGCAGACGTTATTAGCACAGATTTAGACAAGTTCCCTGGGTTTCTCCACCATAATTGGGAATGCAGGAAACTCGCTGCTTTGATGTCATTGTTTTTAAAAGGAAAACTTGGATTGTCATGTAACCCCAGGACTCCTGCAGCCACAGCCCTCATGATGGTCCCTCCAGCCCAGGTTTGCAGCTCAGAGCTATTTCAGGGGCATGATGAGTATACATGTCGTCAGCCCTTCACATGCCTCTTGTGTGGGGCAGACCTGGTCTGACTCGACCAGGATGCTGTCACAAGGAGGGTATGATG
This sequence comes from Myrmophylax atrothorax, assembly GCA_026770055.1. Classification (NCBI taxonomy): domain Eukaryota; kingdom Metazoa; phylum Chordata; class Aves; order Passeriformes; family Thamnophilidae; genus Myrmophylax; species Myrmophylax atrothorax. The sequence continues at coordinate 19,830,592 of JAOXXN010000025.1, read as the reverse complement.
AAAGCAGGGAGGTGCCACAACTCCACAGCACCCACAGAACACAGATGCACCTGCCAATGCACCAGTGGGGTGTGTGACACCCAAACCCCTCACTCTGATTTTGCTCCCCCCAAAAGAGGTTGTGGCTGGTGGGCTACATATCAACCCCAGAAAGGGATGGAGAGGACTGACCCTGGACTGTCCATATCAGCATGGGCCCGAGTGGGCAGCAGTGCCGCTGCATGGATGGACCAGCCTTTGGGAGCACCAGCCCCTTGCCAAGGGTAGAGCAGGGACCATTTTCTGACCAGGAACATGCTGCTCAGCTTCTCCTGCTTTTGACACTAATGTAAGCCATGATATTGAACTAGGTGTGTATGTTCATCCATCTGGATGGATATGGTGGAGCGTGACTCAGCCTTCCCCTTCCCATGGTAACCCCAGTCCTGCCAAGGCGTGCTGCCAGATTCCTCAGTGTCCTACTGTGGCACAGGACCAGTTCCTACTGTACAAGGAACAGCATAGCACTGTGCCATCCTCTCCCTGCCCCAAATTAGCAAGCAGGCCACTCGATTGCTTCCATGTGGGATGAGTTTGGAGACCATTCATCATCCAGAGAAGGAATATGCTGACATTTCTATGGGCCGATGGTACAATCCCTCCTGTGACAGGGAAACCCGGAGCCTCTCGGCAGCTCAGTGTGGGCTTGGACAGCACAGCCTGCTGGGCTCTGCCTGGACATTGGGACACAAAGCTGTTTTCTGTGGGTGCTGCACGCAGCCACCCTGCTGTTCACCATTCCGCTGCCAACATCCCGGCTGTCTGGGCTGGTGTCAGCCGTGCTCTGCCCGAGGCCATCACCACGGCCTTGGGTGTCAGTGGTTCCCCAGGAATCTGGCCCCACTCTCACATGGTTTTAGCCAACAGCAGCCAACATCCTCAGGGGTGGCTGCAAAATTGAACCTGCATTTTCCTGTCAGGCCTGCTTCCAGGTCCTGCTGTCCTCTTCCCTGCTTGGCCTGGGGAGGCTGAGAGAGGAGAGCTGGAGTTGTCTGCCTGCTGTGGCTGTGGAACGCCACAGAGTCTGGGGATGTGTCACCAAAGTGCCAGGCAGCTCCCAGTGCCCTGAGATGTGGCTGGGGCTGCTGGGCAGGGTGGAGGACTGCGAGGAGGGGGCAGGCAAGTGCTGATGTTGTGGCTCAGAGGATACTGCCAGGTACTTTTTGTCTGTGTTTTTTCCCAGAGCAGGGGCAGTGAGGCTCAGCTCACAGGAAGGGAGCCCACGGGGAATGGGAATGACTCATCAACTGAATTAAGCAGATTTATGAGGCTATTTCTCAAATGTGTGTGTCTTGCCATCCTGGCCTGGCTGCACCACAGCACTGCTGCCAGAGTAGAGCCTGCCAGACCTCAACCCTTTCAGCAAAACAACCCTAGTGAGCAATAAAACCTGGATAAACATGGCAGCACTGGCTTGGTCTGTGCAGGAGGCCATGCACCCACACTTTCTGGGGCTTGGCTGCCACTATCCACAGTCACTGACAAGTCCTGGGCACAGGGAGGTGGCAGGGACCCACCAGGGCTCAAGGAGTTTGACCCACAGTTGGAGATTTCAAGCTGTAGAGTAATTTGCAGGGGAAAAGGTGTGATTTCTCCTTACTCCCTTGTCTTGCAACATCTGAGTTGCTCAACCAGGAGCTGGAGACTACTGCCCTGCAGAACAGGTGTCCCATAGGACATGCCATTGGGGCCACAAATGGTCCAGGAAGGTTGCATCACTAGAGCTGTCATGTCTGTGAGGGGCTGGAGAGTGACCATGACATTGTACCAGTCCATGCGCCCCAGCAGGGAGAGTGGGAAGAACCCAGAAGGTCCAATGCCTGTTCCTGGGACAGGGTTAGAGGACTAACACCTGGGACTGGGCTTGGGTCATTCTGAGGAGTGTCCATGCCTGAGCAAAGGGCACTGTTTCAGGATGGTCCAAAGGAAAGCAGCCAGGCAACATTTCACAGGTTCAATTCTGCACCAGCACCACCTCTTAGCCATGAGGATTAAGCTCAGGTGTGCATCCAGGCTCGCAGGTGCTGAGATTTTCCCATTGCCAACAAGTTCCCCCCAGAAAACATCACCCCTCCACTTGATGGAGTATCAGTGTACTCCCTGCCATACCCCCCACACCTGGGGCCACCAAGGCCAGCCCTGTGCCACCCCCAAAGCAAGGACAAGCCTGTGTGAGTAGACAGGGGGTCCTGTGACCTTCTTGCCTGAGATTCATTTACTGAAAGAGGTTAAAACCTTCCAAGAAATGTGTCTCTGGGAAGCTGCCCAGTGGGAAAGAGGGCAGACCCAGAACATCCCAGCAGTAAAGGAAAGTTGAAAACAAGCTAGGAATAAAAAAAATGACTATATATATAAACACACTGGGCAGAAAAGCCAGTGCCTCAGCATGTGTTCTTTGGTGGTTGTTGTTGTTTTTAAAGCTTTGACTTGGAAACTTGCTGCTATTTATAGCCCTCCCCTTTCCCCATAGTGGTTACAGCACTGATCCCTTCCACATGCTGGTTCATCACAAGCCTGTGCTGGGGGGGCTGTGGAGAGTCATGGATAATTTCGCAACATTGCAAAATTGGGGATAAGAAGGGGTGAAGAGCCTCAGTGCTCGCATGTGGGCTCACAAAACACATGCTGGGAGTGAACCCACATGTGAACCCTGCTGCTCACCTGAAAGGGCAGCTGCTGGGGAAGGATTGCTCCTGGATCTGTTCCCCAAAAGGATGGAGGAATCCCTTATCATACACTAATGCAGCCCCAAGGAACACCAACATCACTTCAGGGCTTGGATGCGCCCTTGGCAGCTCCCTGTGTGGGCAACTGGTCTCTGGGACATCCCTGCCCTGCCAACATCTCTGCCCACTTCTGTCAACATCTCTCCCCACCTCAGAAGGTTGAATTAGTTTTAGGATTCCCACGGAAAATATGAGTCTGGGTTTCCCTGCCCATAAGGAAGGTTTGTGGTGACTCAGCGGTCGGTAACCAGGGCAGCAGCACACAAACAAGGCAGTGCAGAGCATGTGGGGGGGGAAGGGGATCCCAGATGGAGCAAGGCGGGTGCTGGGGACTTGCAGAAGCTCGAATTTGTCCCTGGCTCCTCGTGTGGTGATAAGGATGCTCCATGAGCCTATGCTGTGGTTCTGCTCCATGGTGGGGTGGGAATCCAGAGCCTGCTTGGGAACACCCAAGGAGAAGGTACCCAGTGGTTCAGGGGAGCAAGATGAAAGTTTTTGGGAGCCTGATGCTGTTGTGGCCTCACATGGGCACAGCAGAGCTTCCGTGGGACAGTCCTGGCCCGCCCAGCTGAGATGCTGCAGAGCCAGCTGTTCCTTTGGTTGGGTGCGCTCAGTGGGCGGCAGTGGGCGGCAATAGGGCAGCTGGGATTTTGGGTCCTTTCGTTGCCTTCTCAGGAAAACTGTTCCTGAAAACCATCACAGCACAGCTCTGGTCTTGCATCCCCTGGGACTTCCCTGTTTTTCAGCTTTAAAACACCTTTAGCAGGTTCTGGGTCTGTGCACTGGGACAAGCAGGGAGACCCCAGGGTACCTGGCCAAGGGGGAGAGGAAACCCTCCAGGAGTGCTCCCATGCATTTGGCTCTATGAGAGCATCTGTGGGGACAGCCCAGCCCGGAGACTGGTCCAGTACTAGAGCTAGGGGAGCTGGAAAGAGAGGTCCTCCCGCGGTACAGAGCTGGAGGGACAGCAAGAACTGGAAACAGAGTGTTTTATGTAATCTGAGTTTAATAGGGGGGGATTAGCATTCCCTGGAGATGCTGTGAGCGTGTCAGAATGGCTTATCCCAGGGAGGGACAGGGCAATTTGCCCTGTGTATACCTGGCTTCCCCTGCTCCCGCTTCCCCCAGTCCCACTCTGCCTGCTGATGAATCCTATGCACCTCTATCTCAGCATCTCCCCTGAATGCTTTTGCAGCAGAGTAGGATTAACCTGCGGGCACTAGGAAGCATTTCACTTGTGGAGAGGATGCTTCAGGGCAGCAAGCTTCTGGTCCTTGCTGGATGCCCCAGTGTGCCCAGGACAGAAAGGGAAGGAGGCAGAGGAAGCTTGAACAGAGGTGGTACAGCGAGGACAGGCAGGATGGGATGTATTGACTAATCCAGAACAGGGCTGGAGGGATGGGGACACCCCATCTCCGCACCCGAATGTTTTGATCGTGACCCAAGTGCCACATCCTGATGGGTGCTCTAAGAAAGCCAGAGATGCCCAGGCGCGGTGAGAGGAGGAGGGGGGAGGCCAGAGACCAGGCGGGGCCGGGGCGGGTGGCCAGCTCTGAGTCACGGCCGTGGCCACGCTCACCATCGTACTGCAGGCTGATGACGTCGTGTCACCCCATTTTGCGGGAGGAAGCCGCAAGCGCTGAGCTGCTGCCACAGCAACAGCTGTTTTTCTGTTGAGGAAATGATGATCCCATGGGATGTACGTTTTTGGGCTGGTCACTCTGCTTGCTCACCCCTCCCTTGCACACTCCTACGTCTTCCTCAGGGTACTGGCTGGGCTGAGTGGGCAGCGATATTTTAGGGCTTTTTGAGCTATTTTGGGCAATGCTGTGAGACACCATAGGCAAGCAGAAGCGCCAGGTTTTGGTTCATGTTCCCAGAGCAACGGTTAGATTGGGGATGGGGATGGCCAGGGCAGGGCAGGGCGGAGAGAAGAACCGGGATGTCCACAGAGAGCAGCCAAAGGAGAGCCCTGGAGCTGTTGTGGTCAGAAGGGCTGGGAAGATGGCCATGGCTGTGTAGAGTGGTGGGGAGCTGTGAGGGGTTGCTGGGGATGCTCCCCAACACTCCCCAGGAATACTGCCCTGGTGCAAGGGCTGTAGGATCAGCTGCGGGAGAGCAGCCACTCATTGCTCAGTCCTGAGGATCTTTGCACTGTGTTTTCCAAGGAAGGGAAAGAAGTGGGTTGTTTTCCAAGAAACCCCCATGGCATGAGCTCCACCAGGCAGGCATGCCAGGGGACATTGCCAGCTGTCAGTTCGGAAAGCCAGTGGTGGACAGGAGGCACAACCATGGCACTGGCAAGGGGCTGCATAGGTTAACACATTAGGTAAGGACAAAAGGAGCTGCTGGGCTGATCCTGCCAGGAGTGGGTAAACCAGCCTGAAATTACTCACTTTGGAGCAGCACACCCAGGTCTGCCTCTGCCTCTGCCTCTCTGTGTGAGCCTGGGCAAGTCCCTCTCCAGAGCTTCCCACACTTGGTGGAGTCCAGCAACCTCCTGCTCCAAAAGCAGAAGTTGTCCCTTGCCAGGGACACAAGGATGGGAGTGGGTGTCAGGGGCAGCTGCACATGGGGGCACACTGGGCACTGCACGGCTGCCACACTGCTGGCCTCACACTCCTACTGCTCCCATCCTGCTCAGTAAACAAGTCCTGGGAACAGAGATCTGAGTCATCCACTGGCTCAAAAACACCCAAACATGGTCACAGCTGAGCAGCACCTCCTCCATGGGCCAGAGCTCAGAAGGCCAGGCACAGAAGGGGCTGCTGGAGTGGGGCAGTGCCTGGGCACAGTGGGGTTCTGCAGCCCAATGCTGCAGCCCTTCCTGGAACAAATCCAGTCAGAGCCATGGGTGAGACAGCCAGTGCCTCAAAGATCTCTGGCATCCCATGGCTGTGAAGTGCCCAGCTGAGCAAAAACTGGGATGGACCAATCCTGCCAGTGCTGCTGCCACATCAGCCCCTGCAACACCAGTGGCACCTTCAGAACGTGCTCCCTGTCCAAGAAGGGATATGACAGACATGGGAATGTTACCTCCATGGCAAACATCTGAAGAGACCAGCTTTAAATAAGAAAAAAATAAGTCCTATTTTGCATGACTGCATTCAGCAGCAGCATGACACCGCTGGGGGCAGAAGCTTTTTGGGTGTCCTAAGGCACCTTGACCTGGAAACCCAGAGTTTAGAGGGTCTGGAGTGGGATCCAGCTGGCTGTCTCCAGCTTCTAAAAATACAAGGCAAGGCACATCTCAGCTTTCAGCCCAGAGGCCCTCCCCACCAGGCTCCTTCCATGCCAGTGAGGCATCATCTGCGGGATCCATTAGACCTGAAAATTGGGAGATTCCCAAAAGAAACAAAGTTAGCAGAAGCACAGTGCCTGTTTCCAGGTTTATGGTAGTTAAAAATACTCAGTCCTGCCTGATGCAAAAATTCATCTTGAAACAGGAAGAAAATGTTCTGGTTTTGATGTGTCTGGGAGCTGATCCTTCCTGGAAGTGGTTTGGGCTGGAAAGCCCCTTCAGCTTCTCCCTCAGCCTGCCCCAGGCCCTGTTGTCTTGGTCAGTACATGTGGAGAAATATGTTTCCCACTTCCACACAGTCTCTAGCCAAGACACCTGGGTGAGATGAGGGGGGTTCAGGGTGTCTGGGTGCTTTCAAGGGGTGCAGGCTCAGGTCTGGAAAATGCCCTGGAGCAGGCTGCTCTGTGATGCTCATGGAGGGTGGCAAAAGGTGGGAGAGTTGATGAGCAGAGCCAGGCTGTACAGAGCAGCTCACAAGTTCATGGGAGGAGGAGGAGGCTGAAGGCTGAATCCCATCAGGATAACCCACCAATGATGGGACCATCCCAGGAATGGGATGTAGTGGGAGAGGCTGGCAGCAGGAATACCAGGTCTGCTTCCGGGTTTGGTTTCTCACCTCAACCTTCCCTATGAGCTTCCAACCTCCATCCATCCCATTGCCCTAAGGAAGTAGGAAAGTCATTTTTGGTCTGGTGCCCACTTGCCACTGCAGTGGGAACAGCAAGCAGAGAGCAAATGTGCTGGACTTACACAGAGCACTGTACCTGGCTTTTGGCACTTGTCTTCTGGATGGCACAGGGATGAGCACACTGGGCAACTGCCCTGCAGCTGGGGTGGGGGTCAGATGACCAGGCACCTCCAAGCCCCCTGTGGGCCATGAAGCTATGCTGTCACCTTCCCATCCCTAGCTGCTGGCCCTTCTTGGCCACAGGGGCTGAGCTGAAGTGTCCCCAGGGTAGCGATAAGGGTCAGGGGTTGGTTCTTCCAGCCCTAGGCAGAAGCGGGTGACCTCAAGCTGTGAGGCAGGGATGCAGCCCAGGGGTGGGCACACTGACTGCCAGACTCAGGCCCTGGTTAGGCATCCACCTGCTGCAGGGGCATTTTCTCTTTTTATCTGAATCCCCACAGCCCTGGAAGGTCTATCCTGGCCCTAAGCCAGTGCCTGGATTAATTAGTATTGTGGCTTTCCCATGCTGCAGCAGTGCCATTTGCAGCAGCCTCTGGCTGCCTAATCACACCCAGCGTGTGTGCAGAGTCACCCCTGCCCCTGCCACTGCCCCTGCCAAGCTTTGCTGTGGTGCCTGTGGGTTACTAGCCAGCAGAGCTTTTGTTTGGGGGTGGACAGAGAGGAGCAAAGCCAGGTCAGAGCTGTTAAAATGACACGTTCCTTCCCTGTTTCTCCAGTACAGGAATGCTGAGAGGTCACAGCCTTGGTGATTTGGGAACTGGTGGGATGCCCAACCCAGTCCTGGCGCAGCGTCTCTGAGTGTGCTCACATGTCCCCACATGTGTCCTCCTCCTCCACGGAGGAGGGAGGGAGCGGCGGGAGGGCTCCAGACGGACCTGCTGCTCCCACAAGCCCCTTAGCATCATCCAGGCCGGGCTTGGAGCACAGATTTGCTCCCAGGCTGAGAAGAACCTTCGTCCCCCTCTGCACGGTGACTGTGGTGGCATTTGGCAGAAGAGGTGTGAGCCCCATCACAGCTGCATTGAGCACAGTGGGGCAGTGCTGGGGTGGCCAGAAATGCTGCAGGGTGCTCCTGAGGGGCTGAGCCCTGCTCCCGCATGGCATCCTGAAGGAAGCAGGCAGCTGGAGGCAAAGCAGGAGCAATGGGTGCATGATGGCTGCAGGCTGCCCAAACTGGGTGTCCATGTGCTTCTCTGAGTGTGAAATTCGGGAAGAGTGAGCAGTTCCAGGAAGTTGAGGAGTATTTCCCGTTGCCCAGGGCAGCTGGCAAGCTTTTGGGCAATATTGGATCCCAGGCACTACTCCACTACCCCAGGAGGTTTGGCACCCCTGTCTCACTATCTAATACAGATGGGAGACCCAGACATGCAACAGGAACCCTGCAGGACCTGGAGGTTGAGGATGGGCAGGTGACATGGAGGGAGAGAGATGTGCAGCATTCCTGCTCCATCTTCCCAAAGGAGCAGAGCCCAGGCAATGCCAGCTGGGCTGGGCTCCAGCACTCTGGGCTCAGCTTTCCAGCTCCTCCAGCTCAGGCTAGAGAGGTACTGGCACCAGATCACTGTCCCAGGGTAATCCCTGGCCCTCTGCAGCCCACAGCCCAGACCTGCTTGCTGGTCCAACCCTTAATTCCCTAATAATCCCTCCAGTAACAGCAGTGTTTGCTGGGGTGAGAGGATAGCTGGGAAGCCAAATGGGCCCTTTCATGGGCAGTGCATCCTCCTTAGCAGAGGCAGAGCTCTGGGCGGTGACACCCACTCTGGCTGTACACCAAATGACACCCTGCCAGGTCCTAGGACAGGGTGAGCTCCTGGCAGGGAGCGACCTGGGGAAGAGGCACAGGCCCAGGATTCAGCAGGGTGCTTTGAAGCTGTCAGCGCATCTCCAGCCCCGTCTATCCTGTTAAGTCCAGACACCTGCAGGGAACAGAGCAGAGTCCTGGGCTGCGGGTCCCTGGACAGAGGGACAGACTGCTGTGACTCCTCTCAGAGACAGACAAACTGCAGGACAGGCTCTGGCTCAGGCGCTTCCTGCCCTGGGGCAGCACTTTCCCAGTGTGATGCCAATGATGATAATGCCAGCAGTGATGCAACAGCAGCCGGCAGTAGCTGTTGCTGTTAATGTAATTACAATAATAACAACAATAACAATAATTACCCGCCTGCGGAGCCCGCAGCCACCGCTGCTCAGTGCTTTGCCATTCAGGCTCTTTGTCTGGGTCCCAGCCCTGCTGCCCTCAGTCCCTGAGCCGCTGAGCTGCGGAGGGGCCAGAGCTCCGCAGACTTTCAGCACCAAGGATTTCCACCCCATGTCTGCCTCTGGACCCAAATTCCCATACTGCCGTCGGAGCAGCTGAACTGCTCACATGCTATTCCCTGCAGCAGGGTGTCACCTGCACCTCTGGAGCCTTCAGCCACCCCAGAGGCTGCCTGCGGGTCCCACTGAGAGTGGAGCCAGTGCCACGGGTGCAGGGCTGAGTGTGTGACCCTGGGTGAGTGCAGTGTCCCATGGTGCTGGTGGCACCAGGGCCAGCAGCAGCACCGCCACTGCCACACAGGCTTTGTCTGCCAGCTGGCCCCAGCCCATGCCTCACCTGCCCCCAGCGCTGCCCCCACACCACTGGCCAGCATAGGGACCCCAGTGTGTGTCCAAGCACTGTCCCACCCAGTCTGGGACACCTTTGGGTCTGTCTCCCTGAACTCACACCCCAGGAGTTTGCTGCATCCTCCTGTTAGTGCAGGTCCCTGCTGCCGTTCTCTGTCCATCTGTTCTGGGCTTGTGAGAGTGCAGTTCCTACGCCCACCCGCTGCTGCCCCTGTTCCCAGCCATCAGTGCAGGCTGTGCATGAAAGCCTCACTCTGGCCCCTGCTGCATTCCCACCTAGATGCTCCCATCCATACTCCACTCCAGCCACTCTGAGTATCTGTTATATGCTGGGACTGAGCTTCAGTTGCTGGAAGAGGATGCCTGGAGTGGGAAGGCACCCTTCTCCCTGGCAAATCCCCAAGCCCCAGCCCCACGGAGGCCCTGGCCCTACCTGCCCATCTTCTCTGCCACTCCCTGGCCAAATCCCCTCTTTGTGCCTGGCTGGGGTGGTGGGGAGCTGAGGCAAGAAGGGCTTTGATGTGCTGCTCTGCTCGGCGCCACTGATCCTGGGCACAGCAGGCTGGCACCGGTGGGACCGGACCAGGCGGCAGCTTCAGAGGTGCCTCCAGCTCACATCCCAGCATGGCGCTGCCTTGTTTGCGCCTGGCAAGGCCGGGACAGTCCCCGGTACTTGGATCCTGCTGGGATATGTTCCCAATAAGGCTTATGGAGAGCAGAGGGGCCAGTGGCAGCGCTGCCCCAGGGGATCAGGCCACGTGTTACACAAGAGAGCAGGTGCTGCCCCGGGGATGGGGAGGGCACTGGGGGGACAGGGAGACCCTGGGGGTGACCCAAGGGGCCGCACAACTACAAAGCCTCCAGCTCCTGCATCACTGAAGCCGTCCAAGAAATTGCTTTAATTGGGAGCCTCCATGGGAGGAAGCCAGTCCCGGCTGGAAGCTGTGGCAGCCGACATGTAGCCGTGGTGGCTGCGGTCCCTCCCTGCGCCAAGCACAGGGCAGGGGCTGCTGCCCTGTGCCCACACCTGCTCACCCTGCACTGGGACTGCAGGGGTCTGATGCCCCTGCTTGGCTCAGCTGTCTCCCTGAGGAGGGCATGAGTGAATGGGAGAGCTGAAAAGCGCCTCCTGATGTGTGGACTCCACTGCTGCAGGAGATACTTCAGCCCCTGAGTAGTGCATTCACCCCAGCCCTGTGTATGGGTGTTCCCTGCCTGGCAGTCACCTTGCTGAGGGAGGCCAGACAGACGGAGCCCAGCTTGAACTCTGCCTTTGCCCCCACCCTCCCTGAGCCTCGAACCTTCCATGGTCCAAAGGTTCCCTTCTGGAGAATGAGTAACAGGGTCCTGGCAAGGCTGCAGCCACCATCCCCATGTCCGGCCGCAGCCACTCCCTGCCTGCCCTCCCACCATGGGAGCATCCCCCCATGGTGCCAGCCCACCTGCAGTGCCCCTGCCACCACATCAGCTTTGTCAGCCTGCACTGTGAGGGGCTGCAGTGGGGGCCAGGGCAGCTGAGGGGCTCCAGCATTCACAGGCCTTTCTGTCTGCATCACCCCAGCTCACGCATCCTTGGGGGCTTCTCCCAAGAGTGCAGGGCTGCTGGGGAGCAGCAGCAGCTCTGCTATGGGCTACACTTCTGCCAGAGTTTGCTGCTTAAAAATGGGGCCATGCTGATGTTCCAAGCTCCAGACCTTTGGCATGATCCTGGTGTGTCAGGACCTCCCTTTCATCCCTCTGGGACCTCTGGGACAGCACCTATGTTTGGCTTAGAGGTGGCCAAGGACCATCTTTAGGGGAAAGGCTGGAAGTGTCATGCTGCTTTGCACTGTGCAAGTACAAACAGAGCCCACAAATCCTCCAGGAGAGAGGTGGCTTCTTGTAGCCCACTTCTTTCTATCTTCTCCAAGCCCTAGGTGCCTTTAGTGCCTGCTGGAGGGTGAACCTTTCACCTGGAGACTCCTTTTCTGAAATGCCAGGAAGGCTGCACAGCAAAAAGCAAAGACCAAAACTCCACAGCTTGTGACCCCAGAGCCAGGGAGATCTCATGCCTCAAAACTGACCCTTAACCCCAATGGGGTTGCAGCCACTGGCTGCAGCAGGCCAGCCCAGGCAGTGGCAGCTATGTGGGGCAGAGGAGGGCTCAGACACAACAAACATGCTTTGAATACTGCATGGCATCACCAGCCAGGACCCTGACCTCCTCCAGTGCAGGGGCCCGTGATGCCTCTGCCATCCCCACTGGGAGCAGATGGGCCATCACGGCTGATCCATCATGGTGATGAGATCTTGTCTTTGCAGGGGCAAGGAGGGGGTCATGCCTTTGTGGGGTCCTTGTCTGTCCCACTGCAGCAGACCACCCTTGGGTAGTGAGGAAGTGGGATGGCCCTGCGTGCCACAGCTGTGTCAGCAAAAAGCTGTGCAGAAGCTGTCGGGAACTGGCACCCTGCCCTGGCCAGCACAGTTGGTGTTTGTCTGGGGATGTTGTCTCTGCTGTGTTACTGCCCTGGTGGCTCTTGGGCAACCTCTGTCCTGGGTAATCATTGACAGGGCTGGGAAGGCTGATAGGACAGACCTCAAATGCCAGCCAGGGAGACCAGAGTACTGAGCTCAGGGGAAAATGTCCATGGAACCATCTGGAGATGGTGTAAGCCTGGCACAGGCCTGTCCCCAATGTCACCCATATCATGGTCACCAGCTGCCTGTTCTTGCCCCAGCACAGGCCTGCAGGCGGCCCTGGGCTTAAGTGGCAGTGGGACATGAAGGGACAGAATGGAGAGGTCAGCCTTGCCCAGAGTGCAGGTCAGCCCTTGTCCCTCTGTTCTGCCTCTGGGGCTGGGCAGTGTGGGCAGCTGGGCAGGGCACTGGACAGGGGGCTGGGGACATAGACAGGCCATGAGCAGTCCCCAGTGGGTCAGGGGCAAACCAAGCTGATCATCCTCAGGAGCCTCTGTGCCCCTTCTGCAATGGAGACAACTCCTTCATGACTTGTGCCCTCTTGTAAGCCCCAGCAAAGTCCTCCCAGTGCCTGGCGCCCGGATTTCCCACACTGATTTTCCCGGGGATTATGTTGTTTCTAATGATCAATTAAAGCAAATTGGCCAGGTCCCCCAGGCCCCTAAATCCTGGCTAATCCCTGGCACATTCTGTAACTCCAAGTGCTCATTCATTAAGTGGCAGTCCCATGGGGAAGTGTTTGCTCCAAGTGTGGCTCTTCCCACATGAAACCTTCCGGGTCTGAGTTGTTTGTCTGGGTTCTAGAACTTGCTGTTTCTAATTGAGTTGTTTGTTCTGGTGCTGTTTGCTCTCAAACAATCTCCCTTTCTTGGCTGGAATGAGGAAGTTTACTTTCTCGGGAACATTTACTGCTTTGCTGCCTCCTTATCGCCTCACGGAGCTGTTGCCCTGGTTCTGGCATGGACAGGCAGGAGGCATCTCAGGTTGTTTATGTGTCTTCTGCACTCTTGTCACCCTCCTGCATGACCTGGCTGGTTTTCACCCTCCTCAGCAACTTTTGTCTTTGATGCTGTTGTTCGACAGCATATCCCACTTGTCCCTAACACAACCCTCACACAACACATCCCTCTGCTCTCCTGCTCCTCTAAGCTCATTTCCTTGGGGCTGTTTGGCCTTGTTTCTATCTAGGAAGCTGAAATCCGTTTGCCACAGCAGGTCCCTTGACTGTCTCAGTCCTGGGAAGTGTCTATGCAGAGGATCACACACAAAGCCACCTCACCATGGGGTCAAAGCTGTGGCTCCCCATATGTTGACCCATGGTAGACTGTGGGCAGATGGGTCCTCACTGAGCTCCCTGTTCTCCAGCTGGATGGGGATGAAAGGGCAGCCAGCACTTCCAGCTTCCAGAAGCATGACAACTCTGTGCCACAGGCAGGGACCTTCAGTGCCAGCTGGACCCAGCCAGACCAAAGAGGCACAGAATCCCAAAATGGTTTGGGTTGGAAGAGACCTCTAAAGGTCATCTATTCCACCCTCCTGCCAAGGGCAGGGACACCTTCCATGAGACCAGGTTGCTCCAAGCCCTGTCCAGCCTGGCCTTGAACACTTCCAGGGATGGGGCAGACACAGCTTCTGTGGGCAACCTGTGCCAGGGCCTCCCCACCCTTACTGTAAAAACTCCAACCCTGTATCTAATCTAACCCAACCCTGTTTAAGTCTAAAACCCACCCCTGCCTTGTCCTACCACAACAAGCCCTGCAGACAAGTTTGTCCCCTCACAGGGCTTGACCAGGCTGGGAACATGGCTGCAGCCCACAGGTCTCAAACCATGCAGGTGTTCAGTGCATTATTTTTACTTTTCCCAATGGGAAATGATGCAGAACGGACACCTGAGGGTGGAGAGAAGGAGCTGGCGTTCCCCTTAGGCACCCCCAGCAGTCCCCAGGGCAGGGAGAAGTGCTGTGCCAAGGACAGGTGGTGGTGGTGGGGTCTGGGTGGGAGTGTGGTGCACCCTGTGTGCCTGGAACACTGGGGTGGCTGCGGTCTCGCTGCCAGGCGACTGCCTGATGTTTATTTCACTTCCTGATACCAACAAATGCCTGTGGGTGGGTGTCAGGGCAGGGTGCTGGGTACACAAACCGCAAGGGAACACTGTGTACCCATCTGAGCAACCCTGGCCCTGGCCCCCACCCTGACACCAAGCCCCTGACACATGGGCAGCACCTGCCCTACATGGATGGCGGGGCTTGGTCCTGCAGGTCTCCATCCCACCAGGGCTGGTGGGTGACAGGAGATGGCAGTAGCCCTTGGAGTGGGGAACAGCCCCCTGACCTGTCAGGGGACCAAAAGCCCTACAGGGGCTGGCAGCTGGCACTGCTAGGTCCTGTCCCAACCCCGAGCAGAGGGTGCAGGCCTGGGCTGGCTCCCCACAGTTATGTAACAGTGGCACAGCACACACCGGGACATCAACAAGGACTTCCTGTGCTGTTCTGGGAGGCACTGCCTGTACCCCACAGGTGCCAGTGCCCATAGGCTGATAGTGTTGGCAAAGGGCACAGCTGCAGCGTGCCCATGGCAGGCAGCCTTGCCAGCTAATCCTGGCATGCATGCGCACTGGGAACAGCTCCTGTCCCTTTGCCTGAACAAGCTCGGAGCCTGGGCCTGCCTGCCTTGGGGGCCAGCAATCCCATCTCCAGTTGGGACTGTTTGGAGATGTGCTGGGGCTTCAGCCTGGCCCTGCCTTGAAAAAAAAACCCTTCCCAGGAGACATGAACACTGCAGAGGGGAAACTGAGGCACAGCAGAAGTGAACTGTGGGGAAGGAGACAGGCTAGACAAGGACTCTCAAATCTGCAGCCAGAAATGCAGGGCCCCCTGTCTGCCCACTGCACCCGCCTTGCTACGGAAATTCCTAGGGGCAGGTCCTGCAAGCCTGGCTTGTTGCTGGCACATCCTCATGCCACATCTCTCCCTCTCCAGCAGTACCCAGACTGGGGGGTCCCAGTGCCCATGCGACACCCGTGCAGGTGTCCCAGAGCGGTGCAGACAGATGTTGCACCCTGATGGCCTATGTGGGCTCTGGCCAGCACTTGTTGCTGCCATGCATCAACCTGCATGACACCAAGATGTGGCTTGCTCAGGGCTGGCACCACAGCTTGGCAGCTCTAGCGGGAGCCTCCGCTGCACAGCGTGACTTCTCCTTCCAAGAGGAGTCCCCAGGCCTGCAAGTGACCCCCAGGGAGCTGCAGTGGGCTGATCAAGTGAGCTGCAAGAGGCCAGGGCTGATCTGGATCCATGGGGGTGCTGGGCTCTAAGGACTTCGTGGAAAATCCCAGGCTCGCATCTGTCTGCGAAGCTCCCGCGGGGCTGGGCTGGGCTGGGACACAGCGTTCGGTTCGAGGAGCAGGGAGGGAATGTTGCATAAGGCCCTTCTGCCTGGCTGGAGTGGAACCTCCCCAGGAGAACCCGGCAGAGGAGCGAAAACACGGAGGGCCAGGGATTTCTCTCCTGTACCCTGACCCTTGGGTGGACCCCCAAATCCTGTTGTTCTCCCCGTGCTGCTCCAAAACTCCTCCCAGGCTGCTGCTCTCCTGCACTCCCTGGGCTGAGGATCACCTACACCGGCATCGCCCTCCCCCACTGCAACAACTCACTCCCCGAGCCCTTTTCTCCGTCGCGCCCCAGAGCTGAGCCAGTTAGGGGTGGGCGCCGGGGTGCGGGACACTGCGGGTCGAAGGGGGCTGGGTGGG
>JAOXXN010000025.1:19789827-19803910 GCA_026770055.1 Myrmophylax atrothorax | reverse complement strand
TACTGCACCCCTGCACCCCACTGCCGCCCCTCTGCCCCTTCCAGTTGCCCCTCCAGCGCAGCACAGCCCCCTCCCAGTGCAGGACCCCCGCCCCCAGCACTGTGTCCCCCCCTAATCTCCACACCCACACACGCTGTTGCAACCAGAGTCCTGGCACCCCTGGCACCTCATTGCAGCTGCTCCGCAGCCTCAGTACCCCTTCCTGTGCTCCCCATATGTGCCCAGGACAGCAGGGAGGATGCACGCAACTGCTTGGGGGACTGGGAGAAGGGGTGAACCCTCTCTGCGTTTGGGGGTGCAGCCTGCATGTCCCGCACAGTGGGGCCCCGCGGCTGCCAATGGGAGGCAGGAGGGGAAGGGGGAGCCATGGCTGTGCAAAATAGGAACGGGAGTGAAAAACAGAAAAGAGGAAATGGAAAACAAAACAAAACAAAAACTGGAGGTGCATAATAGAAACGAGGGTGCAGAATAAACAGAAACGGGAGTGTCAAAACAACAGAAGCAAGAGTAGAAAAAAACCGCGGGCGTGCAAAATAACCCCGGGAGGGGAAACCCAAAACCTGCATGCGGTGCAAACACGGGGCGCAGAACCAACCTAGGGTACAGAAAATGCTGGAGGAGAAGAACAACTGCGGGGTGCAGAAAAAGCCCGGGGTGCAGAACTGCCCCCGGACACAGAACGAGTTCAGGGTGCAGAACGAACTCGAGATGCAGAACCAGTCAGGATGCACAACAAAAAATACGGGATGGAGAACAAATTCGGCTTGCAGAACAACAACCAGGGTGCAGACCAAACCTGGGGTACAGAACAAAATCGGGGTACAGAACAAAACTGGATTACTGGTCAATACCCCTGCTGTGATGCAGAACAGTCCTGGGGTACAGAACACCAGCACCACTGGAATGCAGAACTCCGGGGTGCAGAACAAATTCGGGGCACAGAACACGCTCAGGGTGCAGAACAACAACCAGGGGGTGCAGACCAGACCTGGGGTCCAGAACAAAATCAGCTACAAAACAAACCCAGAGTGCTGACCACCATCACCCCTGGGTTGCAGAGCAGTCCCGGGGTAAAGAACAACACCCCCCAGGGTGCAGAACAACCCGGGGTGCCAAGCCGGGGGTACAGAATCCCAGTGGGTGCCCAACACGCCCTCGGCCGCGGCGGCCCCGCCCCTTCTTGCATAACCCTCACCGGGAGGCGGCGGGACCGGACCGGGGGTCCCCCCCGCGGGCACGGATGGCACTGCAGGGGCTGGGGCCGGGGGTGCACTGGCCGGGGGTGCCGGGGGGCACGGCCAGGGCCGGGTGTGCGCTGTTTGCACGGAGTGGCATCCCCATGTGTGCACACGCCTGTGCAAGCCCCGGGTCCTCCACAGCGCTCGCAGAGAGACTGGCACATAGAGCAAGCGGAACTCCTCCGTGGGGTGGAGGCAGGGCCGCTAAAGCGCCCCCAGCATCCCAGAGACTGGAGTGGCACTGCCCACCCGGGTGCTGCCCCCCTTGCTCTCGGCTGCTCGCTTATCTCTGCCCTCTGGAACTGGGCCTGGCAGGACGTGACCCCAGGGACTCTTCCCCTAAAGGCTGATGCTGGACAGGACCCCGTGGCAGAGCTCACACATGGCGTAGCATCCAAGAAAATGTTAGAGTTGGCAGGGCACTTAAAGCAACCTTAAAACACTCATTCATGACACACATGCACCCCAGGGATGCTGCAGAGGATCCCAAATGCCCCGATCCAGGGGGTCCTGAAGGCGCCTGGCACCTGGCTGTTGGAAGAGACCAAGAAGACCTGAGTGACAGGTGTGTTGCCAGACCCCTTTCTCGGATGGAGAGGGGGAACAAGATGGAATTTCCCCATCAGAAAGGGAAACTGAGGTCCAGCACAACACAGCTGCTGCCAGGAGCAACAGCTGGCCAGGCAGCTCTCCACAAATCCCACCAGCCTCCCAGGGTAGGGTGAGGACCATGGGGTCTCGTGGGGTGAAGGACAGAGAGACCCTGCATGGGACGCTGCACTGCCCGCAAACCACAGCCAGACACGCGTGGGTGCCCTGGGAGACACGGGTTTGATGAGGGGATGTGAGAGAGAATTTTCTGCCCAGTGGGCCCGTCTGGGACCTGTGCGGGAGATGATGCACATCCCCCTGTGCCAGCACCAGCCCAGCCCATGCAAAGCTGCTGGACAAGGGCTGAGGTGGGACTGGTGCTGCAGAGAGCAGGCAGGGGTCTGTTCCCTGAGCCACGGGGCTGACGCGGGTACCCTCTCTGCCCACACCAGGCTCTACTCACCAGTCCCTCCTTCTGAAGAGGCTTGGGGAGTACGGTGGCTGGAAGGCCATGCTGCCCCACGGCCCTGCTCGGGCCCCTCTGCTCCTCGGTAGTAATGCTGGCTCTGCCTGTGGCCGTGTCCCCCCAGCTAGCGATGGCAGAGACAGCCTGGGTGCCGGCCGCATCCAGGGGCAGCGGGCACGGGGTAAACACGCTGGGGGATGACCTCAGCTGTGCTCAATTGGCCCTTTCAGGGCCAGTGGCCAATGTGCCACCCCGAGCTGTGCGGTGCCCCCCTCCATGGGCAGATGAAAGGGCACTTGTGTGCTTGTTCCCGGAGTGGCTAGTGGTGGGCTGGGTAGCAGCCCCTGGGACACAGCTCGGTCCCCTCACTGGCACAAGTCCAGACCACCCACAGCAGAAGTCCCTTGACTCAGTTTCCCACTGCAGCTCAGGGAGGGTGCCGGTCTCACTGCGAAGAGGGCAGGAGAGATGGGGAGAGGTGTTTTCTCCCACGATTAGGCACATCACTGGTTGTGCCACCTTCTGTCTCCTGCAGAGAGGTGGCAGCAGGAGGAAGATGGGATGGGCAGACCCCAGCCTGCCCCAACCCTGATAGCTGTGCCTGTTTTTCCACCTCCTGTGCTAAAGCTCCCCCCGCAGTCCTGGTCCAGCCTGTTTCCCAAAGGAAGCCCTAAATCATTACTGTCAGGGATCAAGGGCTCCAGGATGGGCAGACCAGAACCTGGCTGGTGGCCCATGTCCCACAGCTCAGGGGTCCCAGTCCCAGTCTGCTCCCTTCCTGGTACAGCACTCAGGCACTAAGGACTGGGGAAGAAACAGCAATTTCCACAGCTGCTGGAGCAAAGCTGGAAAGCGCTTTCAGGGGAGATCGCTTCAGCTCTGCCACCTCCAATATTTTTCCCATGGAGCTGGGACTACTGCAAAAATAAACAGTATGTAGCTGACTTCCCTGCAGCCCCCTCAAGGTCTTTCCACCCAGCCCTGCCCACCATCATCACTACTCAGGGTGCAAATTCCCTGCTCCAAGGCTGGGCAGGATGCTGTCCTGCCTCCATGAGACCCCATGGAGGGTTGCTCTGGAGGGATGGAGAAGCAGCAGTCTCTTTCCCTCAGCACTCAGTGAATGAGGGATTTCTAGGCAGCCTGTGGCCAGGGCAGGTCTGGCTGAGTAGGGGACTGCAGCCCTCCCACAGCCCCGTGCCCACTCTCCCACTTAGGGGAGGGGGCTCCTGGGTGTGTCGCTGGGCACACACAACCATTGCGCATCTTGCAGCCCCTACATTCCCACACGTGCATGCAAGTCCTGCTGGCACAAATGTGTGCACACATACACCCTCTACACACAGCACACCCACACACCAATGCCCCTCACACACACGTTTGCCAGTGGACACAGGCGTGAGCCCTGCACACAGGGGCACACCCTGCATGTGCCTGTGCACACTCGTGCATCCTGCTCACACACGTGCACACGCATTAGTTTAGCACCTGGAGTCAATGATCTTGTTGGTCTTTTCCAACTCAAACCCCTCTGTGTCCCTGTGACATGCACTTTGCATGTGTGCCCAGCAAACACAATATGCCACTCCATGTGTGTGGGTGTATGTGCACTGCCTGCACCCCCCCACACACTGCCCTAACTCACAGCTGACGCACAGCCCTGCCTGCACAGCCGGTGTCGGCAGTGAGGGGTGAAGCAGCTCCGTGGTCCTCTCTGCAGCAGGGGGGCACACTCAGGCCACAGGGGTCACCTGCAGCCCTGCTGGTGCCTCCATGCCAGGAGAAGCAGCTCCTAGCTCTGCTGTACCCTGCTTTGTGCCAGCTGTCCCCAGGAGCCCCTCTTGAGCTGCCCCAATGTCCCCACAGCAGGATGGTCCTATATGGGACCTACATGGTGCCCCGAGTGGTGGGGGAGCCCTTTCCCAGCCCCACCACAGCCCTGGCTAATGACCTTGCCAGACTGCTGGCAGATACCTCCTCTCCCACCAACCACACCTGTCCTCCAAGCAGAGCAGGGTGGGCAACATACCCCCTTGTGCTTCCTAAAGAGCAGGAGGCTGTGGACTCGCAGCTACCCTGTGGCACCAGAGGCCAGAGTGATGGGCGTCTTGGAGCAGGTGGGCGAGAGGGGCCAGTGCTGTGAACTGTATCCCCGGGGCAGCAGCATGGATGGGAGGTTCGTCAGGCTGGGTCTGGCTCGTGCCTGTTGTTATGCTGGGAACAGCAACAGTAGCCACGACACAGGGTAATTGTGACACTAATTGTTACGCTCTCTGGGACAAAAAACCACCGGCAGCTGTAATCGAGCAGTGAAGAGAGCTGGTGACACCAGCCAGCGGTGGTATCACCCCAGCAGTGGCCCTGCAGGACACCTGAAGCTGCCAGCAGCCCCTCAGCCCTCACACAGCCTGTGCCCCAGACCAGGAGATGCCAGCCCCTCTGCTGGGTGACATTTAGTGACAACCTCCTCCTCAGCAATGGGATGTGGAGACCTGCAGTCCCCACAGGGCTCTGGCTGGCTGGAGCAAGGGGTGACAGGGAGCAGGATGAGGGGATCATCCCTCACTGCCTGGCTCTCCACACCTGCACAGTGTTGTGGGTCAGGGGACACGCCCCTTGCCCATGGCCCCCGGGACAAGATGTGCTGTTGCACTGAGCCCTGTGCATTGGATCCATGCCAGGCACTGCAGTGACACCCACCAAAGGATGCTCCTGCCCCAGCAGGACTGTTGGGGCTGCAGAAGCAGCCCTGGCTTCCCAGTCTCAGCTCTCCCCCTGCTACAGGCTGTGCTCACAGCTCCACAGCAGCGTTCCTGGCTTGCTCTCTCCCAAGGACTCAGCTCAATAGGAGGAAGGCCCATCAGAGGGTCTGAGGCGTGGGAAATGTTTATAGCCTGGCCTCGGAGACACTGGAGAGCAAACTGGGAAAGGCACAGAGCCAAGGCTGCCCAGGCTGCTCTGCAGAGCCAGATCTCCTGCTCCAAGAGTCAGAGTGGAGCGGGAGAGGGAAAACCACTGCTTACAAACACGCTAAGAAAACTCTGCCTGTCACAGCCCAAAGTCCTGCAGCTGTGGTGGTGCTGGCCAAGGGACTGGGGATGCCAGCACCAGAGTCAACTGTGCCCTGAAGGAACAGAGGAAGCGATGGCCAGGGACATTAGTGATAGCTGGAGCCTGTGGGAGTCCATGGAGGGGAGGGCTGGGAGTGGAACAGGGCTGAGGAACTTCTGGTCTTGTCCAGCAGCCCTATCCTGGTGCTGGGAAGGGAGGGGGATTTCCAAGGGCTGCCCACATGCAAGCAGGCAGCTGGGTCATCTGCTGTGCCAGTCCCAGCATCCTGAACTGGAATTGCCTGCTCTGTGGAACTGGCATGGGAATAATGTGCCAGGCCCAGCATCTGGAACTGGAATTGCCTGCCCTGTGGGAATGCTGCTCCAGTCTCAGCATCCCAAACTGTACCTGCCTGCCCTGTGGCACTGGTGTGGGGCTGCTGTGCTAGTCCTGAGGGCTAAGGGGCTAGCATTGCCAGAACATACCAGTTGTCCAGCTTTTGGTTTCCTCTTCCTGAAGATGCCCTGACTGAGCTGCTCACTGAGGCCTGGCACTACCCCTGGCTCAGCCAGTGCCTTCTGGGAGCTGTGGGGGACACATGGAAGCCCCACACAACCAGAGGCCCTGTAACATGGGGACCCAGGTCATGCCCACCAGAACCCTAGAGGGCTCATAGATTCCCCAACCCAGGGCATGTGCCCGGAGCAGTGGGCAACCCCTTCTGGGCACACCTCTAAGTGCCAAGACAGGGGTGCAAGCCACTGCCTGCAGAGTTGGTGCTGCTGGCCTTACCTGGTCCCAGTCCCAGGCCAGGGGACACCAGAGTCACGTGGGAAGAGCTGCACAGCAATGGTGGCCCATGCCATGCTGGGGAAGCCCAGGGAGGGTTTCAGAGAGGGAAAGCTGATGGGGAACCTGTCCTTGGGGAAGGCTGATGAGGAACATCCCTTTAACCCCAGTGGAGGCAGAGCCAGCTCTGTGGCTGCGGGCAGGGAACACAGGTGACTTCCCCCACCAGGCAGCAGGCACAGACAGGGGTTGCACTTTGGAGACTCCAACCTGTCAGGCTGGAGGTGGTGTGGGGTGGTGGACAGAGCCCTGGCAGGCTCCTGCGTCCAGCTGTGGGGCTGCCTGCTTCCTCTGATAAAGGTACTTGGCTGTACTCCCAGTTCTGTTTTTTTCTTGCGTGCGAGTGCACACCCCAGAGCCAGCCTGCTGAGAGCTGCAATTTTTCTTTCTCTAACTTTGTCGCCAGACCCTCTTCTTCCTCCTGTGCCCTGCAGTAGCAGCTGCCTCCCAGCAGCAGTGTGAGGAGGGGAGGTCAGAGAGGATCCAGCTCCAGCTGAGCCCTTCTCACCATGCTGTAAGAAGCCCCCAAAGCCACGGCTTCCCCAGACATGCTGGGGTAGGACAGGAAGAGGCAAAAGGGCTGATCTAGATGTTACCAGCCCCAGATCATGTGGCCCAGCATGTTATCTTGCTGGTGTTTGTCAACACCAGCCCCACAGTGCTGCCAGCCCAGTCCAGGCTGCCCTGGTGGGCACCCTGCCAGGGGTCATGGGACACCCGTGCACCCCACCATCCCCCCAGAGGGTCCCACGGCCACTGAATGCTGAGGCAGGGTGTCCAGGTGTGGCACAGCCCAGTGAAAACCCCGTGGCATTCCCAAAGCATTGTGCCTGGCTGTGGGGGGAGCACAGCCACCTGCTCCTGTGGGAGGGGATACCCAGCCCAAGGGAGAAAGGCAGGCTGAACCCTCGGCAGAGCTTTAATCCACAAATCTGTCTGCAAAGTGTTTCACACCCACACAGGCCCAGGGTGGAGTCCTGTCACTGAACTCGGTGTTATCACCTCCCGGTTGGTTACCCATGCCCTGCCCTGGGGCTCCTGCCAGCCATGGCTCTGAACTCCAGAACTGTCCTCGTTTCATGGCTTACTGTGCCATTCTGGACAGTGCCGGCTGGATCATCCCCAGGTACTGGCTTCCCTTTTTTGGTCCAGTTTCAGGAACCCAGGGACAGAGTGGAGGTGGCCGTGACACTCAAGGGACACCCCGCAGCACAAGGGCGACTCAGTGCCCTTGAACCACACGGCAGGTGGGCAGGGGGCTGCCAGCCTGGGCTCTGCCTCCCCCAGCCCCTCACTCAGCTTTGCAGGGATCCCCAGTCTGAGAGAGGAATCCCAAGCAGGGCCTCTGGCATCCCCCTAAAGCAAACCCAGGCCCCCCTGCAGGCAGGAGCAGGCGCTCCAGAGCCCCGCTGGGCGCTGGCAGCTGGCTGCCCTGCGGCATTCGGGAGTGCCCACTCGCTAATTGGGAGGCAGCTCATTATGTAACGAGGAGGGAGGCTGGGGAGCTGTGAGCGCAGCGTGGCACACCCCATGCTACCCAAATCTGCTCTTCCAGCCCAGAATAAGCCTTGTTTACAGAACCCCCCTGAGCCCTTCACCAGCCCCTTTCGCAGGTGCCGGAGCCTGGCGCTCTCCTGCTTGGCCCGATGGGGATGCTTGGGTGGAGTCCCAGCAACCCCACAATGCCTGGGGGGTGGCTGGACCCCGTTTGGGGTGTGAGGCCCAGACAGACCTGACCTGGTGGGGGTTGGAGAGGAGAGGAGCTGCACTCAGTTGGTGCGTGAGCCAGCACCCGCAGGAGGTCAGGCAAGGACATGCAGGGCGGCGCAGCTTCAGCAGAGCCGGTTATTAATACCCCGCCTGGCCTTTGCAAGGAATCCCGGGCATTTCGAATCAGGGACCTTCACTTAAACCCTGCCCTCACTGACATTTCAGAACAATAACAACATGAAAGACAATCAGCTGCTGGCGGGACATGTACCTACATAGCTGCCATGGCACTCAGTGTGCTGGCCTCAGTAGCCAGCCCTCACCTGGCTTGTGCCAACCCTTGGGGACAACTTGAGATCATCCTCTGCGTCCAGACTGCCCAGAGCAGTCCTCCATGTCACAGCAGGATCATCGTGAAGGTCTCACTTGAGGCCACGGGGATGTCTTGTCCAGCCCTATGGCATCAGCCACCTGCTGCCATCCCAAGGGAATCACAGGTGGCAAGGACTGGACCCCAACCTGACCCTGAAGTCTGGGGGACCCAGGGCTTCTGCTCTGCCACTGGAGTCATTCTGCAGCAAAAGCCTCCTCAAATATATACACATAACTCAGGACACAGACAGAGGATGATGATTTGCTGTCCCACAGCCAGCCATGGCATCACCTGGATAAATATAACTTAGAGCTCATTTGCCAAGTATTGCCATTGGGATCAGTTGTAGTCTCTATTGCCTCTCCAGCCCTCTCCTCCCACACACACCCCAGGGTAAGGCTGGACTCGATGATCTCAGAGGTCTTTTCCAACCTAAATGATTCTGTGATTCTCTGCCATGTACCAACGGGGTCTCAACCCTTCCCAAGGGCAGGATTCACCTGGACCCCCATTCCCCTTGGCAGTCCCTTTACAGCATGTGGACACAGCCACATCCTCTGGGCACACACACAGCTGCCAGGCTCTGACAACATGCATCTCCAGCCCCTCTAAGCCCCTTAGTCCCATACAGGTCACAGTGTTCCCCCAAAGCACAAGGGTGGCTTTAACCCTCCTTGTGCTGGGCAGTGGCCAAGGAGGTGGCATTAGGTCCCAGCAGAGGCCATCCAGGATCAGGCCATGTCTCACCAGGAAGGGAAAGTTTGATGCTGGAGGGAACTGGCATGACGCTGGGACCAGGACAGACCCCTGCAGCCTACTGCAACTCCACCTTCTTCCACATTTTTAAAGTTCAAAGCTGGAAATAAATCCTGGCCAGCCTTTTCCCCATAGGGCCTTGCTGTCATCCCTGCCTGACCTTGGGACACCTACCCCTGCCTGTGCCGAGCCAGGTGCCTGCTCTGGCAGATGGGCAGTGCCAGAGCATCCTCGGGGGATGGAGGTGATGGGCTGCTGAGCAGTTGACATTGGCATCACCAGACTCTAGCTCAGCTGTGCCAGCCCCCTTTGCCATAGTCTTGTGGTCACAGGCAAATGGTTCTGTCCCAAAAGGTTGGAGGGGCTGAGCAAGGCTCTCCTGAGCATTAGGGAATGTTGGGAATCTCCTTCTGCAGGCAACTGGGTCTTGCAGGAGCAGGCAGGGACAGGCACAGTGGTGTGTTCTGCCACTAGCCCTGCCAAGCCATGCTGAACCCCCTGTGCTATGGCAGAACCAATGTGAGCCTGGCTTGTGGGAACATTGCTCCAAAGTCTGTTGGATCACATGGTAGGAATTTCAGGGTGTCAGGATGCCCATGATGGAGACCAAGGTGGGCTCAGCTGGCCGCCTGTCTGGCATCTTCCCAATGGTGGGAGGATTTGGGCACACCAAGGTCAGCACCTCCCAGCAGTGCAAGCTACTGCCACTGAAATGAAATCTCCCCAGCACCTCAGCAGTGCACAGGGCTGGCAAACCACGCTGCAGGCCATGGGTCAGGCCACGTGAAGCTCTGTCCTTTGGCAGCAAAGCAAACAAATCCTGTTGCATGGTCTTGGTGGGCAAGGGGGCCCTCCCAGCCCCCTCCCTGGCACAGCTGTCCCAGGGCCAGAGCAGGGAGAGTGGGACAGCTCCGCCTCACACCCACACCTCTCTCACACTCACTTGTGGGCCCTCTACCCATGAATGTGTCCTTGTTGCTCCAGCCCACTCAGACGGCTGGAATGTGCGCCTTGGCCCCCCCACCCTGGGATGCCCTTTATGCCCTGGCTCCTCTCCGCCTGCATTGCTGCTGCAAAGTGACACCTGATGGACAGGAACAAGTGGTGCTGTGATAAAAATGCCACCTTGGTACCACTGCCCAGGCACCTCTTACTTACCAGCCTGATGTTACAGTGGGAAAGGCAGTGCTTCCCTACTTCTCCTGCCCAAATTCATCCTTCCCCCAGCCCCTCACATCTGACACTCCCCTGCCTCCCTGTGACTCTTCCCCAGGCTCAGCAGAAGGTGACCCCCAGCCCCTTTCATGGCTCAGACCAAAGGCTGGGTCATTGCCCACCCCATTGAGTGGAGCAGCAGGTCCAGCAGCGCCCAAAGATTGGCTGTGCAGAGGCATCCCCTCACTGCCTGGAGCAGGATAGGCACAGGCTGGCCAGGCTGCCAGGTGTTGCCCAGGAGAGGCTGGGCAGGAGTGCTGGCACAGCTGGCCGATGTGGGCGAGCAGGCTGGCACGTACCTTCTCTCCCCACCCGGAGCCAGGCGGGGCCCTGCTTCGATCAGGCGCCAGCACGCACCCAGGGTGCTGCTCCCCCCGCAGAACCAACCCCCTCCCACGCCACTGGCTCCCCTCACAACCCTGCCCTGCCCTGGGGAAAGGTGTCACATGGTCACTGGGCTGCTCTCCTGGCCCACACTTAGCTGGGTTCATGCCTGACTCTGGGACGAGCAATCCTGAGGTAACACTGGCATTGCATAGGGATGGGAAACATTTTCTTTCCCTTCTATATTGGCACCTGCGGGAAGGTGCGCCCAGCCAGCATGGTGGCAGCTGCTCTTTCTGTACCTGGTACTTCTACATGAACTTGGCCCCATGGCACTTCCAAGATCTCCCTAGAAAACAGTCTGTGATGCCCTGTGCGAGGGCACGGCAGGGAGAAGCCCTTTGGGCACAGGATCCCATGCACTCCTGGAGCAGGAGGGCTTCCTGCAAGAGTGCCAGCCCTGAAGGCAACTGGTCCAGAGCATCCCTGCCTTGTGCATCCCTGACAACATCCCTGACATGAGGAGAGGGGCTTGGAGAGCCTAGCAGAGACCATACAGCTGGGAAAACCCACAAAGACAGGTCAGACATGCTGAAAGTGTGTTGTCCAAGATACACAGCACTGATTTGACCCTGACTAAGTTGTTTCCAGCCAGCCCCAAAGCCAAACTCGACTCCAAGTGCAGCAGCTTGGTGCTCCTGTGTGGTGCTGAATGTTGAACACGGATGAGCGTGTGCATCCATCCGACTTCCACCTCCTCCTGTGTCATCATAGGAGGACATGAGCCAAAACAAGGGGTACCAACTGGCTTGAGTTCCCTGGTGCCAGCAGCAGGGTACCCTTATCATGCCTGTTATTGGGGTGTTCCTCTGGCACCCACAATCCTCTGCTGTATATGCTATCTCTTGGGTGTTTTGGCTCATTCCCCAGGAGGAGAAAGTTCAGGCTGGAGCAAAACAACCACAAACACAGGTGTGGGCACACCTGGCTGCAGTGCCCGGGGCTCTGTACCCAGCTCCCCTCCATGCCATGACAGGGGATCACCCAGGCAGCCTCCAGGCCAAGGTGCTTGGACACTGGGTTGTGATGGAGGGACATGGCTTTGCCCCACACTGTGGCACAGCCTCTCACAAAAGGGAATGCCTGGAGCCTCTTGGGACACAACACACACCAGAGCATGGAGGACAGAAAGCAATGAGCACTGAGGGGCACATATAGGGAGAAACTAGTTCCCTGGCACCTCCACTCGCTCCCTACTTCAGCAGGAGCTCAACAGGTACTAACCAAGTGCTCTTGGGTCCTGCTCCAGCAGCCCGACATCACCGGCCTCTAGTCCATAGGCACTGTCACTGCCTGCCCCAGCGAGCAGTTTGGGTGCTTGGCTCCAACCCCAGCCCTGGCACCCCGCTGGGGACGGCTCTCACTTCCCCCCTTTCCTTTCACCCATGGTGCCAACTGGCTGCAGCCTCCCAGAAAGCAAGGGAACCTCTCGCTCCCGTTTCCTCCCAGCTGGGTGGGTTCGCTGCTCGCCGTGCGGGCTGGGTCCCGGTGCCTTGGCGGGTGTCCCAGCTCCTCCCTTCCCACCTGAGCGGCAGCTCGGCGTTATGTAAGTGCAGGAAGAACGTCGCCAAGACCGGCTCGAGGCAGCAGCCTCTCGGCGTCAGACGCTGGCTGGGCGAGGGGGCGGGCGCGCGCCGGGGTAGCTCGCACGCGTGGGGCGGCCACGTGTGAGCCCACGGGCCTCCCGCGCCGGGCGAGGGGCCGAGGGGAGGCTCGCCCGCCCGCGCACAGCTCGGGAGCGCACCCACGGGTGCATGTGCCTGCAGGGAGGGAATGCGATGGCGAGGTGTCTGTGAACGCGTGGGTGCAGCCCTGCGTGCTACGCACCTCACGGCGGAGCAGTGAGCACCAGAGCCACTGCCTGACCTGCTAGCCATGCAGACACCTGCCCTCCGACGGTTCCCTCAGCCCTGGAGGTGGGGAATGCGTCCCACCTGCTGAAGCCACAGGCAGCCTCAAGTGTCCCTACCCTGTGGCACCGCCGGCCCATCTCAGCTCTCCCAAGCTGAGCTGGGAAGACCCAGACCTGCCGGCCCCAGAACAGGGTGCTCCCCAATAACGTGTCACCAGCTCTCCCGGCTGCTGGGCACCAGGGCCAGCCGCACAGAGCACCAGTGCAGGACCTCAGACAGCTCTGTCTACTCCTTGCACCTGGGGTCCACCTTCTCAGGGCTGGGGACCCTGCGGAGTGGCAGCCCCTGGGACCTCCTGTTCAGTCTCCTCTGCCCTCACTGCTGGCGTTGGGGAGCAGGGTGGACCCTGCAGTACTGCCTCCTCAGGCCCCCAGGGAGTGGATGGGAGCAGCCCTGAGCACCTCCCGCTGTGGGGGCACAGGTAGCCCATCCAGAGCAGCCCAGAGCCCAAGGAGGGCAGCTCGGTCAGGGCAGAGACACTTTCCAGGGACAGGAAATACCACCCGGGCCAAACCTGTCTCCACTCAATTTACTCCGGGGAGAGCCAGGGGAGCTGCTGAAAGGGCAGGACCTGGCACTCGGACTCACGGGGTCCCTACTCAGACTCTCACTGACGCTCAAGGTGGCTTTCGAGGCAGCACAACTGCTTCCCAACGAACCTCCCGCCCCCTCCATGCAGGATGGGGCCAATGCCTATCTGTCGCTGGACACTATCTGTGCCCCTGCGGGCACTGTCTGTGTGGACAGAGGCAGCCAGGGAGATGAACACAGAGTCCAGCGGCCAAGACACACAGCTGAGGGTTGTTGTCACTGCCCGGCAGACACAGGGCACCACGAGAGGGGTACGGTGGAGCAGAGCCACCCAGACCGGCACCCAGGGACAGGCTGGCACCACCCACGGGCTCCATGCCACGTGCGGCCGCTCGTGCCTCTCCCCATCCAGACCCCACCGGCGCTGCCACCCTCCAGACTCGGGGTCACACAGGTCGCTGTCCCCTGCCAGTCTGGGGGGTTGCAGGCCCCACGTCTTGCCCCTCACTGCTGACAGCTCCCAACCCGCTGACAGCTCCGGGGCGGCCGGTCCCCGGCAGCCCCCCGGCTCCCAGAGGTGACACCCACCTGTGGAACAGGAGGAGGATGGAGAGCAGGGTCTGGTCGATGTTCCTGTTGCAGATACCCTGGTTGAAGAGGTAGCAGGGGTCCCGCACGACGGGCTCCAGCGAGTCCTGGCGCATGATGGAGCTCAGCTTGTCGGTGTTGAGGTTCTGCCGGACCAGCTGCTCCCGCAGCTGCCGGAAGCTGCTCACGGTGGGGCTGCCCGGGTTGTTGTTCTCGCCGCCGGCCCCCTCCTCCAGCCCGCTCCGGTTGGCCAGGTCCAGGCAGCAGCTGCAGCAGTCCAGCCCCACGGGCGACCGGCACTCCTCCGCGGGCGACGAGGACATCCCGGGTGTCCCCGCACCTGGCCACGGCGGCGCCGCCGGGGCCGCTCCCGGGGCGGCGGAGGGTGAGCGGCTACAGGACGCGCCCGGTGCCGAGC
>JAOXXN010000025.1:19741976-19789727 GCA_026770055.1 Myrmophylax atrothorax | reverse complement strand
AGCTCCGCCCCGGCCCCGCTGCACCCGCCTTCGCTTCGCTCCGCCCCGCCCCGGCCCCGCTCCGCCCCCCTCCATCCCGGCCGCGCTCCGCCACAGTCCCGTTCCGCCCCATTCCGCCCCGCTCCGCCCCACTCCGCCCCATTCCGCCCCATTCGGCCCCGCTCCTCCTCCGCTCATCCACCGCCCAGCGGGGCAGCCGCCCCCCGACAGCGCCGCTCATCCACCCGACCTGTGGGGCCGGGAGAAGTTGGCAAGGGGTAACATGGGGTAACAAAGGGGCACGGTGGCCCCTTCTCGGCGGGGTCCCCCACCCCTCTCTGTGCTTGCCAGGGACAGCGAGGGCTCTCAGGAGGCTGGAGCTGCCCGCGGCATCAGTCGCCGAGGCATCGACGGGGGCAGCCCGCGTGGCTCCGGGGCAGGAAACGGGGAAAAGGGGATGAAAGGCCCTAGGATGGGGTAAAAAGCCAGGAGGGACCTGATCCCACCGCTGAAAACATCTGGGAGCCGTCTCGCCCAGAGCCAAACCTGGCGTGGGTGGAACGCACGGAGCCGGGGGCGCCATGGATGTGGGGCACGCTGGGACTTGCTGTCAGGGCTCGGGGATATGCGACGGGAAAAGGGGATTTCTGAGGGGGCGGGAAAGTGGCTTCCCTGGCACTGCAGCGTCCCAGAAGGAAGGTGTCTGCCCCCAGTGACCCGCGCCGATGGGCTGGCAAAGAGTGGCTGGGGCGCACTGTGCTGCCCTGATGGGGTTGGGGCATGGGACAACACCACAGAGAGGTGGGGACGGCCGGGCTGGGACCCTCAGGTTGAGGGACGGGAGCGTGACGAAGTCCCGACTTCAGACGACACGTAAGAGATGGGGTGAGAGGGCGGCCGCGGGGCTGGGCTGCCATCGCTGCCGGTCAATGAACCCTGCGGGCCAGCCCGGGGATCCCTCACCCTTTGGAGAGAAAAACAACCGGGAGCTGGTAGGGAAGGGCTGGGCAAGGGTCCTAGGGAGCAGAGCTGCCGAGAGGGGGAGCAGGCAGTCTGGGGAAGCCCACCACGGGTAGCCGGGACGTGGGGGCAGCAGGAGGGTCTGTACGGAGAGATTGGTAGAAGGAGGTGCAGGAAGCAGCCATCGGAAGATTGCAGCGTGTCTGAAGGGCACGGGATTGATAAGCAGAGATAAACCAGGTCAAAATCCGACAGGGCAAAGCCATCAGAGCACTAGGACAGTGTGTGTGGGGGGGGTCCTGGCGGCAGCGCAGTGCCCGCCGGGGATTTTAACGGGGTAGCTGCTACCACCGAAGGAGCGGCAGGAATGTCTAATAAAAATTCCTGTTCCCTCTTTGGCGAGAAGGAGGAAGATGCATCACATGAGGATGAAGCAGTTTCCAGGCTAGTAACCAGGGAAGGCACGAGACAACGGCCACCACGGAGCCACAGCTGGAAGAGTGGCCACGGCGACCTCAGGCACTGCTGCCCGTGCCGTGCCAGTTCATCCGTCCAGGGGACGGGCAGGATCCGGCTCCCAGTGGAGCTGGCACCAGCAGGGGATCCAGGTGTGGGCTGACAGTTCCGCCCGCCCACACCTGGATGTTGTGATGTTGAAAACAGGTGAATTCCTGAAGGAGGGCCGTCCCATAGGCTGTCACAGGAGTGTCCCCTCCCTCTGTGCACTGGTAGCTGCCAAGGGCTGTTTTTGAGGTGCTTCCTCACCCCTTCCAGTGGGCGATGAAGGAGGGAAGGGGGATGAACCTTATCCATCAGCCCTGTGTGGGGTGGGAGCAGCCTGTAAGGGGGCTATTGAGGGCGTCCCTGGTGACCCCACTGTTGTCGGAACCCGCTGGAGCTGAAGAGCGCAGAGCTCCATCTGGCTGGAGAACGGCCCCCTGGTGTCCTCACCGCGCCCTGGGCTGCGCCTCGGGCGGAGCTGAGCCCCACGCCGGGCTCCCTGGGCGTGTGCCCGCAGGACCGCGGGAGGCTGCTGCCATCCCGTGGGCACAGAGGGAAGGACACGGCGCACGGGGCTGGCACCCCTTCCCCGCTTCCAGTCCCCCATGGCTCTGACCAGGGTCCAGAAGTCCTGCCCGTCCCCGACGGCGCTGAAGGTGGGTCTGGGTGCAGGTCGATGGCTTGTCCAGGCTCCTGACCTTTGGCTGTGCCCCGTGGCCCATGACCCCTCCAGCTTCACCAGAGCTGTCACTCTCAGGGCTCAAGGCAGCCCCAAGGCCAGCACTGGCCATGGACAGGGTTGCCCCACACCAGCCCTGCTGCTCCCCAATTCCTTGCTTCTCATCCACAACCAGCACACATTCTCACATGCAGTCCCTGACGAGCTCCCTAAAGCCCTAGATCTGGGAGCCACGTGGTGGTTCGAGGTGATCAGCTGGGAGCAGGCATCCAGTCCTGCTGCTGGTGGCAGCAGCTGGAAAAGTAGGTTTCCTATGTTTAGCTCTGGCCTTTTTGGGTCCCACTGTTCATGGGACTGGGACAGTGCTGGTTTCTGCACATGCACTTCCCTGAAGGGCACCCAGGTGCTCCGTGCCCAGATGTGACATTGCCAGCCCAACTTGCGTAGAGTGACATGCCAGAGGGAGTGGGAACTCGGGCAGGGCTGGGGCAAACTAGGAGGGCAAGGACAGCTTGGGCCCCAAAGGGCATCACATGCAAAGGGGTTTCGTATTCCTCCTTTGGCACTGAAAGGGATTCTCTTCTCCTGGCTGAAGGGCGGGATGCTCTGCTCTCAGCTCAGGGCAGGGACTCCAGTGCTGCCTCGACTTCTCCTGCAGTTCTTCAGACTAGAGAGGGTAGTGGATTGGGAAGGAGAATGCAGGGAGAATGTGCAGGCCTGCAGGGACCATGGACCCAGCTACATACCATGTGTCTGTGGAGCTGCGGGACTGGCCAGGTCCTGCAGCCACAGCCCCTTTTCCTAATGCTCACTTTGTGAGGGCCCTCCCCTTGTAGAGTCTGGGAAAAGAGACTGCACTGTGCCTGATTCTCAGGGGTCTCCAGAGCACTTGGTCTCCTTGCAAACCCTGCTGCAGCTGGGTCAGTGCCAGGCAGGGCTCTTGGTACAATCTGCCTGTGCTGCTTTCCCTGTTCCTTCCCTGTTGGTGCTTTGGTGGGAGCTGGCTCATGCTGCTGGGCCATCTGCTCCAGGGGAGCCTGCTGGTGCCAACCCCCCTGCCAGGCTACCCCCTGTGTGCCTTTCACGGGTGCTAAGAATAACCAGTGCCGTCAGCAGCCATGGTATTTGCAGGCACCGCTGGTGCCACCCCCACGCCAGCCTGCTGGGCACAGGATCCATCTGCTGCCTGACGTCAGCCACCAGCCAAGCAGGGGGACAGGTGGGCAGTCTGGGGGGCCACGTGTGGCTGTGGAGAGGGAGCCTGTCACCCCTACCTGAACAAGAGCAGGGATGCTGTAGTGGGACATGGGGGTATTGCTGCCCTGCACATTGTGGGGGGACCCAGGGAGCTGCTGCCTTTCTTTTGTCTTGCTTTTCCCAGTGTTCCACAAACACCCTGTTTGCAGCTCTGCAGCACCCCTAGGAGATCAGAGCATCCCCCAGGACTGGGTGACCGTAGTTCTGATGTCCTGCCTGGGCCTGGCTCCATGTGCAGGGGGATGGGGACCCAGCAGTCTCTGTCAATTGGCATGGGGTCTTCTCCATTCAGGGAGGTAAGACATCCCAAAGCTGCTCATCACAGTGCAGAACAGTGTATGGGGCAGCTCTCCTGAGCACCAGAGCAGCCCCCTTCCCTTTGCGTGGGGCCACAAGAACCAATGCAGCTCCCTGAGCTTCATGTGTGGTGAAGCCCTAGATTTGCACCTGGCAGAGATGGCAGTCCAGGTGCCTTCAGCTGTTGCCACCCTGTTTTTAGGAAGTCCCATCTGGACTATTGCCTGGAGCTCTGCCTGGCTCTGCCCTGACCACTGCCTGCTCCTTTCCTCCCAGCTGCCCCAGATGAGAGGGTGTCACCCTGGTGTGGCCATCCCATGCCTACCTGCCTCAAGACAATGACTCAGATGATGAGAAACCAGGACTTTGCAGGGAAAATAAATAATCTCCAGTCCTCCTTGCCAAGGTTTTCTGGAGCTTCTCCCACATCCAGCATTTCCTAGCCTGGGTCACCTCCTCTGTGTCCACCCTGCATGTCCCCCATGCAAACACCTCTTCTCCTGGTCTGTCCCCCATAGTTTGAGTATCTATGGCATGGCCACCTGGCACAGCCCTGACATTCCTGAGGCTGTGGTCAAATGTTGAGATGCTGCTCCTCCCTTTGGACCCATGAGCTGCATTCACCCCCACGTCCAGACCACAAATGGGAGGTTCTGCCAGGACACCGTGCTACTACCAAGGGCAAGCGCGGCCCAGAGCCTTCCTCAGAGGTGGTGATGGTGAGTCGCACCATGCCAGGTCGGGATGTTTTGCTGTCTTTGAGAAACTCCAGAAAATCATTTAAAATGTCCTGACAGCCTGGGCTGAGGTGCCCTGGGGCAAGTGGGGCTCAGAACATTGCCCTCCTTTCAGTGTGAGGACCCACACAGCCCAAGGACACTGTTGAGGGATATTCCCTATGGGAACAAAGGACGGTGGGCTATTTCAATGCAAGACTTTCCAGCTCAATGGGAAGGGAATAAAACGAAATTTGCGTTTCCATAAAGTTGATGCAAGCCTGGGGTTGTCTGGAAGTGAAAGGGCGAAACTTTGTTTTCACCCACACAGTGAGCACTCATGGGCACCGAGGAACCATCCTAAGGATCTTTGAGGAGCATGATGCTTTGAAGTGTTAGGGAAGGCATATCATTGGCACCTCAGAGCCCAAGGCAACCACCTTGTATCTTGGTCCAAAGCTCAATCATTCCTTGACATGAGTGGGTCTGGGAAATTGCCATTTTTCAGCCAAGAATTGAAGATGGACGAAGATTCCTCCCAGGGAAAAGGTGCCAGGACAGAAAGGGATTGCTGCTTTTAGAGCGTTAATGGAGCTGCATCATTGGCACCTGAGAGCCCAAGGCTGCCACCTTTTATCTTGGTGCAAAGCTCAATTGTTCCTTGGCACATGCGGGTCTGGGAAGTTGCCATTTTTCAGCCAAGAATTGAAGACGGACGAAGATTCCTCCCCAGGAAAAGGTGCCAGGATAGAAAGGGATTGCTGCTTTTATAGTGTTAATGGAGCCACATCATTGGCACCCAAGAGCCCAACTGGGACTTGTGAGCTGCCTCCCCCTGGCAATAAACTCCAGCTTTGAGCATTTTGAGCTATAAGCAATGCTTTTGAATGAAACTTCATCTTTCCAGCCCTATTGGAAGGAAAACACGTGTCCAGATGGAAAAGCCCAAGTAGGAGGTTTGTGCACACTGAGGCAGCTTTTTGACAACCTGTGGGACAGTGCCATCAGTGCTCTTGTGTCTCCTTATATCTACTGGCAGAGGATGTGCCAGGCACACTGGGGTTATTTCACCTTGGTAGTTTAAGGCACATGTTGATACATGGTGGGAGATGGACAAAGCCTCTTCTTTATATACCCATGACTTGAAACCACTTCCTTGTTTACAAGGCTGTACAGACCCTACGGGGATGATCACAGAATCATAGACTCATGGAAGAGTTTGGATTGGAAAGGACCTTAAAACTCATCCTATTCCAATCCCCCTGCCATGGACAGGCACACCTTCTACTAGACCAGGTTTGCTCCAAGCCCTGTCAAACCTGGCTTGGGACACTCCCAGGGATGGGGCAGCCACAGCTTCTCTGGGCAACCTGTGCCAGGACCTCACCACCCTCTCAGGGAAGAATTTCTTCTGAACACCCAATCTAACCCTGTCCTCTGGCAGTGTAAAGCTATTCCCTCTTGTCCTGATTTGGCCCTTGCCTTTGGCCATTCTGGAAGACAGAGAAGCTTCTCCTTCAGCCCCCACTTTCCCTCACCTGTGCTCCTGGCACACTTGCACCAGCCAGGGACTGATGTTTGTTTCTGGATGACCCCCCAAAGAATCCCTGGGGCTGGTGAGTATCCCCATCCCTCATAGCCTCTCCTGTGCAAGTGGAAGAGCTGCAGTGTTGACAGTCACTGCTGGAGGAGGTGTGACACAGCAGTGGCACTTCCAAAAACACCTAATTTGGGATATTAAAAAATGATCATCCCTGCAAAGTGATTAATTTCTCTGGAAAGCCCCTGCAGTTTCAGAATCATTTCTTCCCTACCATTGCTAATTTATGGGAGACATTATAAGTGTTAATTTATGGGGGAGATTATAACTCATCACAACGAAGAAGCAGCACAGCCATGGTTATAATTTCCAGCTCCACCTTTAATTAACACTGGTGATGGGCTACCCAGCTGTGGCACTGCCAGGAGCTGCCACACAGTATATCCCTGCTTGGAACACTCACTCTAGTGACCACAGAAATTTGGACTTCATTAATATGAATGAAATTGCTTTATGTTCGATTGAATATGGAAACCAATTTAATTGTGCTCAATGCTTGTCCAGTTGGTGCCAAAGTGGGTGGACAAAGTCTTGCTCTTGCCAAGTTTCCCATGGTAAGAGGGTGAAGATGGATGCTGGCCAAGATGTGGAGGTGCGCTAAGCCTATTTTGAGTGCAGGGATCAAACAGGGACCTGTGACTCCAGCTACCTGTCTGAGTGTCCTTGGGTGATAGGGTCTGTGGGGGACAGTCCTGCTCACAGCCTGGCCAGGGAAGAGCAGACCTATCACCTCTAGATCCTTCTGTGCTGGGCTGGGTGGTATGGGGCAATGCCATGACAAAAGAGGATCTGGCTGCACCAGGGCAGCTGGAGGGTCACAGCAGCAGCAAGGGTGGACAATCCTTAGAGGTTACAAAGAGAGGCAGCTATACTAATTAGTGGCTCTGAGACAGGGACATCCCCGTGCTGCCTTTGGGGAGGGGGTGAGTGAGTCTGCCTGTCCTGCCAGAGTAGTCTCCCATCTTGGAGATTCCCCTTGTCATGGCTGAGAACAGTAGCCGGCTGCCATCCCCTTAGCCATGACACCAGGATGCACATCCTGGAAAATGGGAAAGAAGCAGGGGCTGGAACATGACACACACTCTGAGCTCTCTTGTGAACGGTACACCCTAAACCCTGCATCCAGCTGCAGAGCTGTTGTGGAACCAGTTGCGGGCCAGTGACACTCACACAGCTGACCTGCCCTGTCCCCCACCCAGATCCCTCTGGGAGAGGACATCCTGCTCCTGTGCCTGCCTCCACACCTCACTCAGGGCCCCCCATTGCAGGTGGTGAGATGAGCTGTGACCTGTGACACCGAGCTGGGGTGGCAGGTGCAGGAAGGGCTCCTGTGCTCACTGCTGCTGGGGCAGGGTGTGATGGTGATGGAAGCCACCAGGCCCACTGGCAGTTCTCAGAGATGATCAGGGAGGACTGTGATAGAGCAGGGCTCCTGGAGCATTTCCATGTACAGGGGGAATGCTGACCTGAGGTCTTTCCCTTCTCCTTGTCTGCAGCTGGGTGGCAGCTGCATGGAAACAAATAGAAAAGGCTCCCAACACATCACAGTTCACCCACCATCAGTTACGTGGAGCCTTGAGAGGGACCAAAGATGTCTCAGCACCAGTGGAGCCGTGTGCTTGAGATCAGGAGCACAGCTCCACTGGAGCAGGGCTGGTTCTCCCATCGTTGTCATGGCATGGTAGGCCGGGAAAGGCACAGCCACAGTCTGAGCATCCCCAAGAGCCTGCAGACCTCAGAGAATCACCTTGTGATGGCCCAGAAACATTCCAACTCAAAGGATAAGGCTGATGGGGAGGATGCTGAGGTCTGGGATGGATTCTGGCTGCCAAGGGAGGATGCTGAGCTCAGACAGGCTAGATTGAGATGGGTCCTGGCTGCTGGGAAAGAGCTCTGGGATAGATTCTGGCAGTCAGGGGATGATTCTGCGCAAAGCCAGGCCAGATCCAGAGCCTGACTGCCCTGTCCTGTTGCCAACTCTGCTACTCTGAACAGTGGTCCCAGCTTCCACCAGAGCCAGCCCTGCTGCCTCCTTGTGTGCACTGGGCTCAGGCTCACACTGAGTGTGTG
The DNA here is from genome assembly GCA_026770055.1 of Myrmophylax atrothorax. NCBI lineage: Eukaryota > Metazoa > Chordata > Aves > Passeriformes > Thamnophilidae > Myrmophylax > Myrmophylax atrothorax. The sequence goes on along the minus strand of JAOXXN010000025.1, from coordinate 19,781,668 downwards.
ACACTGAGTGTGTGACGCTGAGTGTGTGACACCCAGTGAGTGATGCTGAGCCACGCGGAGGGGACAGGGCAGACACAACGAGCATGCCCGTGCAAAGCGATCTGCTCGTGCGGTCCCGCTCAGCTGTACCTCCTGGCTGTGCAGATGCCTGTGCACATTCACCTGCTCGTCCTTGTGTGCACACTGGCTGCCTTGGCCACTTGCAGGGGACCAGGTCCCTTCTCACATGCACCCTCAGAGCACTCGTGGGCAGGGACACAAACTCGTTCCTTTGTGTGCAGACACTGGCACGCGTGTATGAACAGACACACACGCGCGTGGGCTCCGTTCTGGGGCAGCTCAGAACCCAGTTTCCATCCCCGCGACAGCAGCCACTGGATGGCAGCAAGTCCCCAGCGCAGCCACCAGCGCTACCGGGATAGGGGAGCAGGGCTGGCTGCTGCCGGGCAGAGCGGCACAGGGTGTGGGGAGCAGGGATTTGGGGAGCATGTGGGGAGCAGAGAAGGGCATGTGTTCCCGGAGGGCAGGCGGGCCCGCCGGACGGTAGCGGGTGTCCTGGTGCCAAGGTGTTCTTATGTGTAACCTGGTGAAATCCGAAGGTGAGGGATGACTCGGGCAGAATCAGGGGGCAGAGAGAGGCGGGGGACAGAGACAAGAGCAGAGCCCCGAGGGCAGGTCAGGCGGGAATGGCACAGGTCGTGCTGCACAGCCCGGCAGTGCTGGATGCTGTCCCAGAGGTAGGGGCACAGCACCTGACTGCCTAAAGGCAAGGGCTGCAGGTACTGCAGAGTAAGGGGTGGAATCACAGAATCGTGATTTAGGCTGGCAAGACCTCAGAGGTCATCGAGTCCAACCATTATCCCAGCACTGCCCTGATGCTGTTTGGCCCACAAAGCCTCTTGAGCCTTTGATCCTAATTATTGTGGACTTAATTAAAGCACACTGGCTGCCATCCTTGTGCTGGCTGCTTGTGCAAACACCATGGGGAGAACAGCCCCAAGGAATTAAAGTATTCCAGCAGATTCTGTAGCAAATGGCTTCTGATCCTAAAGATGCCCATTGAACAAGAGGGTGCCCTTGCACAGGAGTGAGCACGACACCCTGGCATGATCCCAGGTGTTTCACACCTCTCTGGCACTTCTGAACTTGGCAAGAGAAAATCAAGTCCCAGGCTCTTGGCTGCAGGAACCCAGAGGAACATGGAGCTTCCCTGGAACTGCTTCTAGCAGATACAGGTTGCTGCTGGTTCAGTTGCAAAGAAGGCAAAACCCAGAGGGCTTTGTTTGAGAAAATGAAGGCCACAGACATCTTTGCACCTATTGAAATGTCCCAGAGATGATTCTGGGGTGATGAGATGCTCTCACAACTGAGAAGGATCAGAAAAGCATGCAGGGAAACTGGATCTAAGGACAGTGAGGACAAGAAGGACCCAGGGCAGAATGGCACAGTTGGTCCTGCAGGCAGCAGGGCCACGTGTTCTCATGTTTTTGAGGTCAGGAAGCCAGCTCCAGGGAGATGGTGGGGAGGAAACCAAGGAGGAAGGAGCTTTGAGCCACTGAAGTTTTTTGTTCCCACCTGGATTTCTGATCCTGCTTGGGCTCAGGGAGGTGCTGTAGTGCTGTTCCTTTAGAGATATCTTAGGCTTCAGACAGGAATTAATAGGCTCTCATGAATGGAATGTGAGTCTGAGGGGATTAGAGAAGGCTGTGAAGAATGTCACCTCTAACATCTGGCGTGGGAACCAGACACCTGAGTGGCCACAGGAAGGTGGTGGATGGGGGAGCCGGCAGAGTCCAATCTGGCTGTGGCTGTGTGGGCTTCACAATTGCCCCAAAATGCTGAGGAGATATCTGGGACACTGAGGGGAACGGCACATTGGTAGCAGCCCGGGGATAACAAATTCCAGGGCAAAGTAAGCCAGGTAGCAACAGGCTGTGCCATGACAGGCAGCTAGGAAGTGCTCATCAGAAAGCTGGGGCAGAGCAAAAGAATAAGCAGCATAAATAGCTTAGGAATGAGATAAAAGTTTGTTATAAGTTTAATGTAATTAAGGTAAATTAGCCATTACATAATGGTGAGACATGCACATGTAATGAGGCCCTTTGGGCCTGTATGTGTGTGGCCTTCATGAGTAAGAGTTGCTGGGATCCCTCCTGTGGCATGGGTGGGTGCATGAAGGGGACAGCACCTACATCCTGACCAACTGGGCTTGTATTCCCAAGCATGGCCCCTCTTGCTCTCTGGCAGCCAGGCTGGGTCTCCCCAGGGAGAGGAATAGTCTCAGCACAAAGCAAGAAGGCAAGGCAGGATGCTTTTCTGTCAAAGCCTCATTATTCAAATTCAAGCTGCTCTTCAGAAAACAGAATGTCAAGAAACAGCACAGCTCCAGCATCAGTGGTCTCCCGGGAGAAATGTTAAAAGTGGGATCTTAAGCATCCAGTTTCTGTAACACAGGAAAGCCTTGGGTTGGTTGTTCTCTGACGGAGTCCCCAGGCTGACTTCAAAGGAGCCTTTCCCCCCAGCACCCAGCTCATCACCCAGTGTGGGGTTTCATCTGAGGAACCAAACCCCAAGGGACAGAGGGGAGCCCCTTAGAAGTTGAGGGTGTTGGGAGGCCTTGGGGGGTGTGTTTTTGGTGTCAGCAGCACGTGCTAAAGCTCGTGCTCAGCCCTTGCAATTTGGAATGCTGTGTAACAGCCTCCCTCACTTCTGTGATGCCAGATTGGCCTGAGTAGCACGGGGGTGTTTGGCCAAGGGGGTGGCCCCCAAGGTGGGCACTCTTGGAAGCTGGAAAGGTCCTTCCATATCCTGAAGAGCTTCTTTCCTTGGGCACTGCTTTGGGAGATGTGTGGGCTGCTGGTGCTCACCATGAGCAGGGAAGGACAGTCCTTGTGCCTGTAAGGACAGTCCTGTCCCTGCAAGGACATCCTTGTCCTTTTAAGGACAGCCCTGGTCTCAGTCCCTGTCCCTGTAAGGGCATCCTGCCTGCTCCCTGTTTTCTCCCTGGGGTAAAAATAGCCCTGTCTCCCTGTTGCAGTCTGGCTTGTACTTGACATCTTGCAGGGCCTCAATTTAAACATTGAGGGACCTCAGATCACAAGCTGACACCAAAGAGAGGACAAAGCTCGGCTGAGCTGGGCTGTGCAGCCATTGGCAGGATCCTGCCCTCGTGAGGCTGCTCGGGAGTGTGGAAGTCAGGGACAGCACAGAATGGAGTTGTCTCATAGGCAGATGGTTGTTTCTATGGGTGGATGGAGTCCCCAGACCCAGACTGGTACTAGGGCTATGGGCACTCCAGGATCTGGTCTGGACCCAGCACTGCTGCTGCCCACAGTAAGGACCCTGTCCCTATGTCTTTGCTTGCATGTTTCAGAGCTGCTTGGTTTTAAGCCCTTGTAATGCCTGGCTGGGAAATGAAGGTAATTTTTCTGCACTGTGTTCCTGTGCGCTCCCAGCACCCCATCCTAAATTCCCTAAGGGTCTACACAACAGCAATGGAAAAGGGCAGAATTCAGCTCTATGATCAGAAAGGGATGTTGCTCCAATACACTGCCAAGCATCCTCAGGGCTCTTCAGGGGTGGCAATAAGCTGGTTTTTTCCCTCCCCAGCACTTCCTCTCCATTAGCATCAAGCATTAACAGTGTGCCAGCCCCATGAGCATGGCTCCTGCCATCTGGGCTGCTCCTGTGGCCACGTGGAGCCCTGCTAAAGCTGAGCTGGAGGGGATCTGCTGGCAGAGCACAGGGACAGGTACACAAGGTGACTGCAGACATCTTGCTGAGTGAGGGCTGCCCTTGGCCAATGTTTGTTCAGCACAGTCTGTTTTGCCCATTAATTGCTGGTGCATAACCAAGGCACACTCAGCATCAGGTATATCCCTCTTGAGGGACCTCCGGTGATGCCAATGGACCTGACACTTAACAGATTGAGGAGACCCAGCCTGGTCCCTCTTGCCCCCAGTGATGCTGGTGCACGCTTTGGGCATGCCCTCGCTGTCTGGGATTCCTGCTGGTTCTCCCACATGCTCTGGTGCTGAGGAGGGTGTCAGCAGAGTGCCAGCTAGGTGTTCCTCCTGTGTGCCCCAGCTGTGCCCCACTCTGGAGGCAGACTACCATCAAGGACAGGCTTAGGAGGAAGGAGATGTTGATGCCAGGATGGAGACACCAGCTGGTGCTGCCCATCTGACCCCTCAGCACAGCCAGGACATGGCACCAGCTCCCAGTCCTGTGCCCCCACCCCATCCTCCGGCTGGGCTCCAGTGTAACTTTCAGGCTTTTAATTAAATCTCCATGAAACACCCATTTGAGATGCTTAATTTAAAGTGAGAGCTAATTAATTTTATGGGCCTTGGCTACGTCTGTTTCATTTCTGAGTTAATGCCTGGGCTGTGCTGGCAGAGGTGCAGAAAGGAAGGCAGCCACTGGCTCCTGGGGCTGTCTAGACAGTCCTGGCTGGCTGTGTGGCTGGTGGCCCTGTGTGGGGATGGTGGCTCTTTGTAGGGCTGGTGGTACCTCACTTAACCTCCTTGCCAGGCTGGCTCTCACTCCTCCAGCCAAACTGGGCAGGAAGAAAACAGGGAGATGCTGAGTTGGACTGGTCATGTGGTGCTGGACCCGCATCCAAGCACCACATCCCAGGGACAGGCTCTGCTCCACAGCAGTGTCCTTGTTTCCAGGGACCAGCTCAGCATGACATTACCTCACCATGTGTTTGACCCCCACCTTGCAAGAATCTTTTCCCACACTTCAGAGCAGATTTAGGGCCAAAGCTTTGCTTTCTAGTGCTTGCCTCTCCGAGACCACCAGCACCACTGCAAAGACCCTCAGGGCCATGGGAGCTTGGTGGAGCTTCTCTAGCAGCATCTGCCCAGTCTGGGGATGCTCAGACCAGTCTGCCCAGCCCTCCCATCCTGAGGTGTTCTTGATGCTCATTCCAGTGGGAAGAACAACGTGGGAGTCAGCCTCCACCTGCCACCCACACCTGCAAGCCACATGGCCACTGTGGGACAGCGGTGGCCCATGGCACAGATCCATGCTGCTGCCTGCAGGGAGACTGGGAGCCAGCACATGGGACCTGGGGAACAAAGCTCCTGCCATGGAGCAGCCCAGGGCTAAACTGACTGGAGTAGGGAAGGGAGAGTATTCCCTCCTGGAGCCAAACCCTGTCCCTGAGGCATGGAGGGGATCTGTCTCTACCATGCTTCAGATCCACTGGGAAAGGGTTACAGGCAGTGCTGATGAAGGTGCTGGGGCCCAGCTGAGCCCCTTGGTACAGCAACTCCATCCCTGTAGAGCCACATGTGCCAGTGCCTGCACCGCAGGGAACCCAGATGGGTTGTTTTCGAGGGCCTGGCAGACCTGCAGTCTCCTGCTTTACTGCTGACTCTAAAGGGCCTGGTATAAACTGTGATTGAAAACATGAATCATCTCGCTAATTAAACAGAGTTGCTCCATGCCAGGAAATCTGTCTCTTTGTCAGGATCTTTGTTTTTAAAGGGGCATAAATCTCAGGCAAGGCTAAAAATTGGCTCCTGGACCCTTTATCACCCAGCAGCAGTGATTTATCGTGTGATTTACCCTGGCACCAGAGAAGGAATAGAATTAATAATAAATATTCATTTCTAAACCACAGTAAGCTGGGAAGTGCCTAAACACCCACCAGAGCAGCATTACTATTCTGCAAAACCATCTTGCTTTGGCTCTGAGAGCATCTTGCTCTGGTCTAGTGGGGTGGGACCAGGACATTCTGGGCACTGCTGGCAGGCTCAGTCAATGAGGGTTGTGTGCTCTCTCCACACCAGCTGGTGAGGATGGACAAGGAGGAAACACAGTGACCACAGAGAGACCTGTTTGTGCTTCAGGACTTCACTGGTTCTTGCTGATCATTTTGGGTGAGGACTCTGTGCATGGCCTGGTCTGAGGTGGGAAGGAGGTCCCCTGGATAGCACAGGCTTCAGGAGGGGTTGCAGGTGCCCCAAGTCTTTCTCCTGACCAGGTCTTGGTTCACTGTGGTCACAAGCCTTGTCTGCTGTGGCCGGGAGTCCTCTCTCCTTCTCCCCAAGGCAGGCTGAGACTCGTGCTGTCCACATTCAGCGGTGTGGTGGACCCACACAATTTGCAATGAGCCCAGGTACTTGTACATGATGGTAAATCCCTTAAAAAGCTGCTTGCAAATTTCTTTCTAGTGTTGGAAGAGCCGAAGGACCATGTCAGGGTGTAAACATCACAATGGTAATGTCACCATGGCTGCAGCATTGTCCAGGTGCAGCTGCCCAGGGTGGACTCTTCCTGCCCCAGCTCCTGCCATCTCCCAGCCCTAAGGCTATGCCTGGATCAGGGCACAGGCTGTCCTTCCAGCTCCTCGGAGCAGCCTCATCCCTGATTCCTGTGCCATTTGCTTCTGGTGCCTTGCTGGTATTTACAAATGGTTCCCAGGGAGTAACCTCCCATCCACAGACCTGTGGGTCAACATTGACAGAGCCTGCATGAACAGGGGGCGAGGCACTGGCAAAGAGTGGCAAATACTGCAACATGTTCATGCAGGAAGATTCTCTGAGCTGTATTAGCAAATCTGCACAAGGCAAGAGTGAATGTGGAGCAGCTCAGAGCAGTGGGTGCTGCAGCTGGAGCCAGATGTTCATCTTCCTACAATGAGGAGGAAGAAACTCCAGCCCTGAACCTCCTGCTCCTCAGCCTTGTCTGTCTTAGAGTGGATTTATTTGCATTCACATCTTCACGGCAGCTCAGTGGAGCAGCCCACAGCAGCACACCTGCAGTCATGCAGAATGGATGCAGCAATGCCAGCAGAAAGGACCATCATGGTAGTATTTGCCCCTGGGATGCCAGAGAAAGCTGCTTACAGCCAAGGCTGTGGCACAGCTATTGCAGAACACATTCTCAGATCAACTTTTCCACTGCAGATGTGGCCCCAGGGCCCACATCCAGGTTTTCAAAAGGTACCAAATAGGGATGTCTCTGCTTCAAGACTGTGAAGTTTACCAGAATGCTGATGGTTCACACTCATGCACTGCTATGCCTATGTCTATTGCTTCCTGAAGGCTGTGGAGTGACCAAACCCCTCTCAGCTCTGTACAAGGCTCAGGGCTTTGTGAAGGAGGTTCAAAGGGCACCGGGGAAGGTGCTGTCTTCCCCACTACCTGCTTCTCCCGCAGCAAACCAGATTGTGATCTGTTCCCCACAGCCTAGGATCCCAGAAAACCTTCGGATAGTTTCTGCTGGTTTCAGGACAAAAGCACTAGGAGGGAAGGATGGAGAATTGTCATCGGCAAAATGCCATTAAATTGGCTGCTTAAACTTCCCTCTGCAACCCAGGGCCACCAAGCCACTCCAATCCCGCCAGGGCTTGCAGGGAAAGACCCGACCTTTCCTCGAAATCTGGGGTATGTCTCCATCCCTATCCCAGGAGGAAGACGGGGAGCAACCAGCTCTTGTCACTGCCCTGGGGGTGACTGGGGACCTTGTGGATCATATTGGTTTCTCATTCACCAGCCAGCACTGGAATTAGGGAGGGGTGTTTACACACCCCCTGTACCACCACACACACTCACACACACACACACATGCATGCATGAGCGATTTGTGTTGTGACAAACCATGCCCAGTGTCAGGGACAAGCACGTGCCACTGGGCAGAGGGATGAGTGCATTTGGCTGCAGAGCTTGGCTGCCCCAGGGCTCTGCAAACCAGCTGTGCCATTCCAAACATGCCAGGCTTGCTATGAGTGTCTTTATCCAGCAGCAGCAAACACTGATGGGATAATTAGAGCTAAAACATGGAGTGCAGCAGGAGAGCGATGCCCTGCGCTGCGGCGCCGGGAGCTGTGATGTGCTTGGAGTTATTCTTCCCACAGAACCAGGAGGTCTCCTGCATATGTGCTGATATAAAACCTACCAGCTCCCTGGGTGATTTTAAGTGAGTGACAGGAAGAAAACAACTTTATTGCCTTGAAAAACCACCAGCTCTCATCACTTCTGCCGCAGAGCAGATGGGCACTGCCAAGAGTGAGAACCAGCATGGGAACAGCCAGTGGCCAAAGGGAACCGGAGACAGAGTAGGCAGTGCCCCAGGACAGTGGATCCATCATCACCAGTGCAGGGAGATGAGGGTCACTGGGTTGTGACTGGGCTCCCCAGAAAGCACTTCCAACCTTACTTACTCCCTTTCAGACTTCCACCCAGACTTAAGTCCACAAATTGCAATCCTGCTGGATGTTTTCTCCTGCTTTTAACAAGGGGGTTTCAAGGAGATGAGTTTCAAAACCCAATTAGGTAGGAAAGAGTAGTAAATGAGGATATCTCTGACAGGACAAAGGGGCTGTGGGAGGGTGGGAATGCTGCTGGGAAGGGGTTTTAGGTGAGCAAACACTTGGGATTACTTTGCCAGTGTTTTCAAGACATCTAACAATTATCCAGTGGATGCTCTGGGTCAGCTGAGGGGTCCCTGAACGGCTCAATTCCTGCTCAGAATCCCCCAAACACACTAGGGGATTTACTAGAAAGAGTTTTAGCAAACACTTTTGATAGTATTTTGATGGTATTAACCATTTCTGACCAGAGAGTCAGGCAACACAACCCACATTTTTTTGTTGGCCACTACTAATGAACAGCGAAAGGGTCACAGTAACCAGAGGGTCACTTGTGTTGCTCTGACATGGGGTTGTGGTGGAAAGGAGGTTTGGGACCCTGGGAGTGACATCCAGTGAGCTGGTGAGAGCTGTGAGGGCTGGGGGGCCATATTTTGCCAGGGATGAGTGCTGTGCATGGCTGGGGATGATGCTGTGCTTGGCGAGGGGTGAGTGCTGTGCGTGGCACAGGGGGGATGTGGCTGCAGAACCAGCCAGACTGGACTCCCTGGTCTCAGGGCATGGGCAGTGTAGTCCTGCCCTGCATTTTGGGGACCTCTGCAGCCCTGTGCTTGCTTTCCCCCCTTCCCTGTCTCCCCATCCCATCCCTGCTCTGATTCTGTCAGTCTATGGCTGTTTGAAGCTGCTTTTCCAGGGTGGGCTGTCAGGCTGGATGTGGTTTGAAGCAGAAGCTCCTGACACACCATTAGCACGTGGCAATGAGGGAGTCTGCAGGAGCAGTGGGAGCTGTGGAGCGATGCTGTGGGGAGCAGCTTCAAGCTGGCAGCAGGCTGGGAGACCCAGGAGTGAGGAGGGGGCTCCATGTGAGTGCTCCAGCCCCTCCATCCCCTCAGCATCCCAGAGTAGGAGCCAGCTGCTGGGATGCTGGGGCTTGTGGAGGAGCTACAGCATCCATAAAACCCCAGCACTGTCCTCTCTGTTGGTGGGAGCCCTTACCCTTGCCCTCACCTTTCCCCTACACCTGGCTAAATCCCTGTGGGGGCTGGTGGGAGGTAGAGGTAGCTTTGCCCTAAGATCAGCACTACCTGGAGGCAAAGCTCCTGCATCTGCAGCACTGGGCATTTTGCTGCTGTATTTCTGTGCTCCCAGTGGGCACCGTGGCTTTCTGGAGCAAGAAGGGTGGCTTATGGTTCTTCTCATGCCCCTACACACAAAACAGAATGGATCTGGGAAAAGTGGGTCAGTGAAGGGGTGAGATGTGTTGGTTTCTCTCTCATGGGCTGCAGCCCTCAGCAGGTGGGGAGCGCCGGCATCCTCCGGCAGCCAGAGCCACCAGTGGCTTCTCGCAGGGTGGGGGGGATGGAAGAAGTACTGCAAGTTCCAGATTAATTGCAAGTTCAATGACTGCGTACATGAATATTTAATTATCTACATCGGTCATGAATATGCATGATATGCAGATGCCGGGGGGAGGCAGCAGGAAGGCGGGCATAGGCAGGAGCACAGAGGAGCGCTGGCAGTGGGAGGCAGGGCAGGCACCAGCAGCGCCAGCTCCTTGGGGACCCACTTGTCCCTGCGCTCTGGTGCACAGGGACCCCAAACAGAAGGAGCTGTGGGACTGCAGGTGACAGCCTGGGGCTGGCAGCTTGTCACCTGGGGTGGTGTGTGCCCATGTCGGTGAGACCTGCCAGCACATACACACCTGTGTGGTGCAAGGTGGGCTGGGTCCTTGCAGCAGGGAGAAGCAAGGACACATTGAGGACTTCCTTCTTGTCTCAGAACATATTTCCCAGTACTCCCTTGAGGACAGCATCTCTCAAAGAGCTCCAGAGGTGCCCCAGGTCACCAACAGACAGCAGAGGCCCTATGACCCTGCACCCCACCTCAGGGCATTCCTGGCAGATAGGAATAATCTTGTCACAAGAGGAAATTCTTCCATGAGAGTGGTGAGGTGCTGGCACATGTTGCCCAGAGAAGTTGTGACTGCCCCACTTGAACTGACCACTGTTCAAGGCCAGGCTGAATGGGGCTGCAGCAGAGATAGACACAGAGTGCAGGCGGGCAGGGAGGCCCTGATCCTGAGTTACTGTGGGATTGTTATGGTGATTAGTGTTGCTGGGGACAGGCTGTCAGAGTCAGGTACTGGGGTGCTGTATATCTGTCAGCACAGCGCTTTTTATGACTTGTAATTACAGCATGAAATAGGGTTTTTTTTATTTTGGCATTAGGAAAAGCCATTATGATGTGGGGACAAGGCTGCTACTCTCCTTAATTTTCTCATAAAGAGCACTGTCAGTAGCTGCCGATGGCTCCTGAGGCACAAGGGACATGACTGGGCCAATAGAGCCATCTGTCCACTGTCCCTCACCTCCCCCAAGATCCCCCACAACCCCCAGGCACTTGTGTGGGCTGTGACACCCCAGTGAGAGGACCCTGTGCCAGCCAGGTCTGTGCCACAGGTGATGCTGCTTTACCTAAGCTTTCATGAAAGCTGTTCAAGAGGAAGAAAATATCCTGCCTCAAATTTTCTGGAAAGATTATTTTGGTTTAAAATAGCATTTCACATCCAAATACATGAAATAAGTACTCTGGATCTTCATGACCTCCCTCTGGAGAAGACACACAGGTACCAGGTATGCAGGCTAAGGGATGCCCTCCATCCAGCTCCCAGCATCCCCTCAGAAGCCTGAGCCAGGGGTTTTCTGGCTGTTGCTGAACATTTAGAGATGTCAGAAATGGCTCCATGGTTCTTCCTAACCCATAACCACCAGCTCTGAGTTGGTCATCACATAGCCCTGGATAAAGCTGTTTTTCTGTAGGTGCAGTCAGGGATACCAGCCCGGGCAGCTGGGATAATATAATCCACACAGTTCATAGAATCACAGAATCTCCTGAGCTGGAAGGGACCCACAAGGATCATCGAGTCCAGCTCCTGGTGCTGCACAGGACAGCCCCAAGAATCCCACCATGTGCCTGAGAGCCTTGTCCAAATTGCTTCAACTGGATTCACCTCCTCTTATCAATCTGCTGCAGACACCCATGGATGTTCCCACCACCTGTGACAGCAAAGATCAGCACAAAGAAGTCTCTGATCTTCCCTACTGTGGCCACAGCATCCCCAGCCCCTGTAACCCTTGAGCCACCACACTGACCCTACCAATTCCAACACCTCTTCCTTTCTGTGCATTTTTTCTATTCGATGCTTTCTTTCATTTCTTTATAACTCATCTAATTTTTACATAAGTTTTCTTTCCTAAAATCGGTCATATATACATCGGATTTCTTTGTCTACACTCTTCCTCTGCTGTGTTAAACTTAGCTATACCCTGGTCCCTGCTACAGAGCAGTTCCCCCACTGGCACATCCCAAACCAGGTCCAGAACAGCACCTTTTCTAGGGGCATTTAGACAGTTTTGTTCAAGGATCATCATTTGTGCCAAGAACATTGTCTCTGTACCTCTCTCCACCTGTCTGCCCTGACATGACACAGTCAGATCTGTGCAGAGGAACTGCAGTCCCTGCTCTCACCTTCCACTGGAAATTCACAGTTTCTCTAATCCCAGACAACTTCCCCACATCAGTCCTATCATTATGGCAGGCTGGGATTTGCCCCCAAAGGCATCCTGGTTTCCTTGCTCATTTGTTGCCATGGCACGTCTCGCTCCAGGCTTTCCAGAGGCACACTGAGCTCTGACTGTATCCACCCACACTACACCCATCTGAACCAAGGACCCTTCTTGCTCCCTCACAGTGTCTCCAGTTTAAATCCGCCATCCCCAGGCCTTCCCTGGTGCCAATTCAGCTTTCCTGGCACTCCAAAAAAAAGATTTCCCAGAATCCTTCTTGTTCATTCCTTCATTCTTCATCTCTTCTCTTCAACAATTCCCACTGACATCTCCTCTGAGTGAGAGCATGAGCGTCTACACAGACTTTGAAGTCCTGGACAGTTTGTGATGGAAAAATCCTGGGATCTGAAGATTACAGGTGTGTTTTGCTTTAGGTATTATGGGGCTTATGGGCTTGGAAACTTATGTCTGCTCTGAGCAGTCCAAAGGGAATGAGTTATCTCCCATTACGGGTGTAGTCAGGCTGATTCAGAAGAAGTCTCAGCTCCCCTGGCAGGGCTTTAGGCAGAGCTGCTCCCTCCAGCCTCCCCAAAAGGGCTCAGAGAAACAGCATTTAACAACCTTTGGGAAACATTTAAACCAGCTGAGGAGGCTTGAACCCAGATTTTCTGCCTGCAAATGATCCAGGCAAGGTGAGTGTGAGCATTGTGTTTGTAGCATGAGCAGTGTTTGCATTGGCACCATGGCTGCACCTTGGAGAGTCACAGGTGACAGTCGGGGCTCAGCTGGGGACATGGAGCCGATGGCTGATTCATGGACCCCTCCTCTGCCCCAGACTGGCCCTTCCCTCCAAGATGTGAATTCAGCTGTACTCACCATGTCCCTAGAGGAGCCATCTCTGTGCCTTTCAGCTTCTCTCTCCCCAACAAGTCTTTGTTCTTGTTATTTCTCATCCAGCCAAAGGCTGGAAATATGGTGGAAGAGCCCTGTTTATGTGGCATTTCTGATTTAAAGGGACTTACGTGGATTATTGCCTCTGTTGAGCACTGAAGAGACCAAGCCTGGACAGTGGATCCAGTTTGGGACTCCTTAGTCATACAAGTCTGGTTATTCTCCCAGTCCACACCCATGGGAGAGGGTCACACTGCCTCCCAAATGCAACCCAGTTGCCCATGGCTAGTGGTCTCTGGCAGCTCTGAGGACAAGCCACAGCCCCAGGTCCCTCTGAAATTTGCTCTCTGCTGAGCAAAATCACAGGAGATTCTTTAGAGCTGCAAAGTTAACCTGGCTGCCATTTGTTATAAAGTTAGAGGTGGGCATCTGGCTGTTTCTGGGAAAATGTGCAGACTCCTGCAGCAGGAGATAGCATTGACCACCCCTTAATCCCCCTCAGACAAGGATTTGTCATCCACAGGCACAGCACGTGTCTCTCCTAGTGATGGAGCCCACAGGAAGAGCGAGAGGAGTTCACAGGGAACTGGGAGCTGATCACTCAGGGCTGTCCCTGAGCTGGTGTGCTTGTGCCAGCAGCATCCTGGGATGTACTGGGGCAACCACAGGGGCTCCAGCCTCCCTGCACCTGCCCCATCCTGTCTTTTTACTCCTGCTCTGGTCCTGTGGACATGGAGACGTGATGTGCTGATGTGTTCCCAGGGCTGAAGGAAACCTTCTGGACCTCTGTGCAAGCCTGAGTTTCACATGCAAACCTTTCCTGAGGGGTGAAGGGGGCTGGTCTGTGAGCATTCCAGCTCTGCTGCGCTGCTTTCCCCTCTCCAGCCCCTGTTGGAAGGGATTAGCTTAAAACATCAAAAGCACTTGCTTTAAATGGGCATTTGATGTTCCCTCAGCCTGGCTGTGTTTGAGTGTACAAAAGAGGGAACACCTGTGTGGCATTAGCCCCTCTCAGCCTGCCATCCTGCTGGGAAGTGTGTTCACTCCATGGAATCGGCCACATCCACTCACAACTGAAAGAGCAATGTGAGGGTTGTGTTGGAGCTCAGGCTGCTGCCATGGCAGAGGGTCCCACAAATCCCACTGTGGTCCCTTCTGCTGTCCTCCAGCCCCTATGTCCCCCAGTGCTTCTGGGGAAGGCGTCTGATGGATCATTGCCAAAAGAACTCTTGGATTAGGTCTCCATTTCCATGCTGCTTTTGCCAAGTTGCAGTAGGCATTACCAGTATCGAATGCATTTCTTGGATTCTTTTAAATATTTTGTTCCCCTGCGCTACACAGATTGCAGCAATAATCCTCTGTTCTGAAAACTCATTTAATATTTCTGAACCCACCATTCCCCCAGATTTGGCCTCTGGCATCCTTGCCTCCTGATGCCCTGTCACTCATGTCATTTCTGTAGAACAAGGGTCTTTGAGAAGGAAATAAATTGCATCCTTAGAGTTCCTTAAATAACAGAAGTTGTTGCATGGATTATGGGATTATATCTCCTCCTTCGAGGTTTAAACACAAAATGCTGTTGCCAAGTGATTGGCACAAAGGGGAAAAGGTGTTTGCCCACAAAGCGAGTGCCTGGCTCTGGCAGCAGCTGCTCACAGGATGAGCCCCAAAGGGCTCAGGAAGACCCAGCAAGCCCAGGGATATGGCAAAGGCAGGGCCACAGATGCCAGCAACAGCATCCATCAGCTCTGTGCAGTTACATGAGCCCCAAGCAACGTAAAGCCCAGATCGTTGCAAAGCTTCACCACTGAAGGATGTGGGGACACCTTTCCCTTTGTGAAATGCCTGTGTAGCCTTGTGAGTACCCAATACCAGGAGACTCTGGAGTTAGAACTAGCCTTTCTGCTTTGTCCAGTGAGATTTAACCCAAATCCTCCACAGTCTGGTTTGGGGCACAGCTGCACACCGATGGTGCAGCCACAGGGACATGGGGAGGGGACAGGCAGGAGATTGATTGCTGTCAGTGACGATGCTCGAGGGGAAACCTCTGGCCTGAACCAAGGACTTGTAGCATTCAGCATTTGAGCTTCCCCACAGGGAAAGGAGGAAGAGCAGAATTTTGCAGCTTCTCCTGCTTTTGCAGCTTCCCTTCCTATTTTTGCAGATCTGGGTTAATAAATAAATCAGTGCAGCTGATTTTCTAGCCCAGATCCTCTGGCGCCCTGGTTTGCTGCACGTTTCCATCAGCAAGAGCTGGGAGGGTAAGGGCCTGGGGGACCATATTCCCTGTGTGCCCAGGGCAGCAGAGCCCTTGGACCAGAGAAGCAACCCAGGATGTGCTCAGGACAGTGTGACATGGATTAATAGCATGGCCACACTGAGATCATGTCTAGGGCAATGCTGTTTTCCATGTCCCTGTCTTGGGTACCAGGGTGTCCATGGGGCCCTCCAGAACCTTATGAATGTGCAACATCATCTTTGGGGCTCAAGCAACACTAAAAGGACAAACACAAGTTCTTCTGCTTCTGGAAAACTGGAGAGGAGGGAGACGTGCTCCTCACTAACCTCTTGAAGGTGGTGTGTGCAGACCTACCTGCAGTGGTACCCCAGAGAGCCCCCCCCCCACCATGGAACCACAGACCCCAAGGCACTCAGGGAGCTCACCAAGTGACCTGTCCTCGCTTATTGGGATGTGGGGGAACAGGGCTCCCACCAACTCCAGCAGCTTCCATCCTTGTGCCCAGAGCTGTGCTTCCAGCCCAGTGCCACCAGCCCAGTTTCACCAGTGTGCCAAAGGCCAAATCCATGAGACATTCCCTAGCTGGTAGAGCTTGCCTGTGAGCCTGAGGGCATTGCACTGGGGGTACATTGCAAGGGCACACCACAGGACCCTCACCTTGACTCGGGGCTGCCCAAGTGCTCTGTCAGTGATCTGCAGGGAAAGAGGCCTTTTCAGGGGGCAATCCAGGCAGCTGGAGTTTCAAACATCAATAGAAACAGAGCAGGTGGATGGCATGGTGGGGAGCCAGAGGTGAGCAGGGCTGGCCAGCAGTGTGGGTGCAACTCCACTCTCTGCAAGAGGATCCAGCTGTTCCTGCCTTTGCTCCAGAGCTGGGGGGTGTGTGCCTGTGCATGGCAGGATGCCGAGGGGTTGGGAGAGGCTTAAAAGCTGATGACAGGAGCATGGGGTTGTCAGAAGGACTTACCTCAGTCTGCAAAAGCACGGACACACCAGGCAGGATTGATGTGCCAGGGGTTGGCTGCAGCTTGTTGCTGTGCTGACCATCTGCTTCATCACTTCCAGGCTGCATCCAGCAGCATTTTCCCACTGCCTGTGCCCACACTGTCAGACTCGCCTCCCAGTTATCTCTTCTCACTGAAGACCCATGGGCAGAGGCCTGCTCAGCTGGAGCAGCAAAAACCCCTGCTCAGGGACTGCAGGACTCTCTGGAAACCCATCCTCTGAAACACAGGAGCTGCATGCAGAGCAGAACTGCTCCCTGCTTCCAGAAATCATTCCCAGGAGGAAGGAGCAAGGAGCTCGTGCAACCTTAGCGCAGGGAGAAAGGTTCTGACAGGTCTTGGGAAGGGGCTGACACATGAAAAGAGCATCTCTGGCCCCCAGTAGCACCACATTCTCTCACAAAGGTCTTTAAGACCTTTTATTCAGAGGTTGGAGCCAGGTTGTTGTCCACTGTACTGTCAGGGGAGGGTCAGGGGAGGCAGGCGGGGTGGAGTCCTTGGCAGGAGTGGGAGACACTACTACCATTGGTGCCATTGGTGCACAGGCCAAGGGGCTCAGGGCACAGACAGCTGCCCTGGGTCTGTGTTGTGCTCCTGGTGCAGCAGCATCAGGGTCAGCAGCTCAAATGGTCTCTGTCTCTCCTGCTGTTCTCTCAAAGCCAGTCACTGTCATCAGAGCCACTGGCACTGCGAAAATCAAGGTTTTAGAAAGTGCTTGCCTGGAAAGGCTGGGGATGCTGGAGGGAGAAGGCTGGGGATGATGGTGGGAAGTCTAGGAATGCTGGTGGGAGTGATGGGGATGCTATGCACCACAGCCCCTGCTGCCAGGCTTGGCTGCCAGTGTGCCCCTGGCACCACCCATCCAGCTTCAGCAATGAGCCACTTCAGTGCTAGGTGAAGGCAGGAACAGATGGGACAGAGTGAAGAGGAAGCCCCACCTTGGCCTCTTGTGGGTTAAAACACATCACAAGTCCTCAGCAAACCTCTGCTCCCACTGACCATCACAGCTGAGAACCTCCATGGATAAATCAGTGTCCTACCACCCACAGGTCCCATCACCTTCCATCACATTTTTTGTCAGGCAAGGAGCAGGAATCTCTTGTGAGAGGCCATTAAGTACCTGTCAATACCAAAACCATCTCTCCTTAGAAGCACACAGCACATTTGTTTGCAGCTCCCACACCAGGATTGACTGCCAGTGGTGTGGTAAGAAGAGGTTACAGATACGCAGGACCAGCAGCCATGAACTGCCCAAGTAACTAAGTCCCTTCACAGCTGCCTCTCCCTACAGACAGAGGTAGAGGTGACCTTTTGCTCCGAAACTGTCAGAGCTGGGCCCAACTCCAGCCCTTGGGCAGCTCCCAGCTCTGGACTCTGGGCTGCAAATGGTCCAGGACAGGAGAGGACAGAGTCAGCCTGGAGCAAGCTGTGCTCACAGTCCCATCTCCTCCCTGTCCTTGGACCGAGCCAGTACAGAATGAACCCAACTGAGAAATCAGAGAGCTGAAAAATAACTCCTTTCTTGTCTTTTTTTTTTGGGGGGGTTATTTCTCAGCTGGATTTGACCCTGCTCCAGTTCACAATGCTTTACCCCGCAATAGATCACAAAGGTTTAGGGACAGAAGAAGAACAAACTCCTCGGACTGTCCCTGGGGCCATGGGAGGGCTGTTGCAAGCTGTGCTGGGACAGACAGGGGCAGGGGCTGGAGACCAGCACAGTCACCCCAGCGCTTTCCAGCCTGGCTGACATCCAGCGTGTCCTTCAGACAGTGTGGGAACACAGTGGGAACTTGGGAAGAGATGGGAGGCTCTGGATCCAGACTGCAGGCAGAGCAGCCCTTGGTTAACAGGTGACAGACACAGCCAGAAAGCTTTGGTACCCTGGGGTTTGTGCCCTGGTGCATTTGAAGTTGTGGCTGTCCCATCCCTGGAAGTGTCCAAGGCCAGGTTGGATGGGGCCTGGAGCAACCTGGGCTGGTGGAAGGTGGCCCTGCCCATGGCAGGGGGTAGAATGAGATGAGCTTTAAAGTCCTTTCCAACCCAAACCCATTCTGTAATTCTATGATTCTGTGACTCTCTCTGTACCCTGGGGTATTATTTGTACCCTGGGATGTTGCTGTCAGAGTTTTTAGACATCCAGCCTGGAAATGGGGGGAAATTTAAGTGCTCACCATCTGTTAACAGCAGCATTCTTCCCCTGATTGCCTGTGGCTGGTGCTAGTCACCAATCAACCACACATCATGAGTGACTCTGATGGTGTGCTGGGCTAATTTAAATGTGGTTATATTTTATGGGATGAAATAATCCTTGTGAGGTTTAATTTTCCATCAGTTTTTGCAACTTCAAAGACTTGGTCAGGGCTGGGGAAGGTTTGAGGGAAAGCAGCAAACATTGTTCTCTCCCTCCTAGAGCCCAACCTGCCCTGAGCTGGCCCAACGAGTCCCCAGGGTAGCACAACTACCCACCTCAAACACCCAAACAAAAACCAACCAGTGGTTACCTGAGCAAAGCATCTGCCCAGCTGGGTATGGGGTGGCCAGGTTTGTCACTCAGACATGAGATGTCTCCACCAACCCTGACCGAGAGATGCTGACCATCCTGCTTCAAGAGAGTGGCCAGGCTGGGGACCCAGGGAACTCCTTGCTCTGAGAGAGTAGCCAGGCTTTAGAATCCGGGAACATCCTGCTCGGAGAAGGTGGCCAGACTGGGGACCCAGGGAACCCCTGTCCCACCTACAGAGCTGTGGAATTTCTGACATGTTCCAATGTTTGTATTTTTTCAGAGAATTCAGTGAGTGGGTTAGGTGTGAAGGATGAATCTGCCTTGGAAAGGGAGGTGTTACCAGGCTGACAATCTAAAAGGAGTCAGCAGAAACATAATCAGAAACCAGACACTAGAATCAAATCCAAACCTTTTGTTTTTAGTCCCTAGGACTGGCATTATGCTGCAGGGCAACTGCTGTGCCATGGGTAGCAAGGAGTCAGCCTCCTGTATCCTAATGGAGGGGTATCACTGCCAGGATCACAGCAGCACCAGTGAAGATGACTGGTTTCTGGACTCTCACCCCAGTTCGTTAATACTGAGTGTTCTGCTAAACCAAGGACATCTAATCTGAAGACAGGGACAGCATTTCCAGCAGGCTCCCTGTGCACTGGGAGCTGTTCCCGAGGTTCCCTGCCCTGGCCCTGGCTCACAGCATGGATGTGTGGGATGGTCAGTCTGACACGGCAGCTCTGGGTCTGGCAGCAGCTCTGTATCGCTCTGTATCGCTCCATCTCGCTGTGCCAGGGCCCAGTGTACAGGAAAACAAACCCAGCGTGGGCGAGCAGCAGAGCAGCGCTCCTGGTTTTTGCCTTTGATGTGTGTTTGTTTCCAAAGAATCTACATTGAAGTAGAAAACATGGACAGGGGAGAAAATGTTTTTAATTGCAGTGGGTTTGATCTGTTCTGGTATTACTGCCACTGGCAGAGGCTTGATCTTCCATGCAGACTGCCCAGCAGACTCAGAGCCCTTCCCATTCCCTAAGCCCTCTCTGGTTCTAGACTTATCCTTTTCCCTGCTTTTCACTGTCCCAGCCCATGGCAGCCCCCATGCCAGGCCATGCCCACACACAGAACCTGCACTCCACCTGAGCCACACTGTGTTTCATGTTGGCTCTGCAAACTTCTACAGCAAGGACTGATCCTGTGGGAAGAGTCTGAGCCCATCTTTCAGCAATAAGCTGGAAATAAGTTGGTGCACCAGCTGTGGGAACACTGTCCTCACTGATGTGCTCCACAAAGAAGGTCACTGCCACAGAAGTGGCTGCTCCACACGAGGAGTGAGGCCAGTACCATACCTTCCACCAGGATTCCCTCTTCTGCTTTCTTTCCCTGTATCTCACTAATCCCTGCCTGTTTTTGAGTGCTGTCAGCTTCCAGAAAGGATGACTCGACTGTTTTGTATGTTATTTCTCAGGATCATATGTGTCTGTCCCACTGCTCTGCATTAGCAGCTGCTGCTCCCACCACGCCTTCCCAGGGATAACATCTGTGCCTCAGTGCTATGTCTGTCCTCAGGGCTGCAGAAACTGTAATCTGTGAAAGGCACAACCCAGGGCATTAGACCTCCCTTCTTCTCCTGAGGTTCTGTCTCAGAAGGGAGGTTCAGATGTCCCTTCTGCTCCCAGAAGCTCTTGGAAGGCGTTGCTGAGGGAGCAGCTGTTCTTGAGTGTGCTACTGGAGCAGACAAGAGTGTGTTTATTTTCTTCTCCTCCAGGAGAGATCCAGAAGCTCATGCCAGGCTTTTGGCATGCCTCCGTGGAGAGGAACCTTCTTCTCTCAGCTTCCTCCTCCTCTTGCATCCTTCCTTTGCAGCAGCATCCCAGTTCGGCAGGATCACACTTTGGTTCCCAGTGCCACATGCCAGCCCAACTCTGTGTTTGGCCATGGGGGCAGGAGCCCTCCTTGGGAACAAGTGACTGAGTCTCTCATCCCTGGTGGCATTGCCTGCCCCATCCTCCTCCTTGCAAACACTCATATATTTTCCCCTTTCCTGGGGTGTCCTGCCTTCCTGCCCTTCAATGAGGGTTTCCAAAGGCTTGACAATTCACTACCTGCTAATAAGGACTTTTTCCCTGGCCCAGCTAAAAATTAGACCTTTCTCTAATTAGCACAAGAGAGGCAACACAGCTAGTCTGGCCTGAGTCTTGAAGACAGCTTCCCCACTGCCCCAAGGAGGCTGGGGAGCCCCCTTTTCTTCCTGTACCCCCTGCCCCAAGGAGGCCTGAGCCCAGGTGAGGGTTGTGTTCACACAGTTCCCCAGCCCACTGGTCACAGCTCCCCTTCCCAGACCTACAAATCTTTGAGCAACAGGCACAAATTCATTTTTACATCAATTAAACCCCCACTTCCCCATGTTTTTTTTTTTAGCTTGTAGAGAAACATCAGCAGCAGCGCCAGGAAGGTATGTAATTATGGCTCATGATGGCAAATTTTACATCCCCAAATTGGAGTGTTTAATTCAATTAGATGTCATAAAGCTCTTGTTATCCCCTTTGGATGTTAATAAACTCAAGAACTTATAACTCCCTGTATTTGCAGCTTTTGCCACCCCAAACTGCTGTTATTTATACATTTCTAAGCTGTTTCTAAACAGAACAGATTTTTATTGCTTTCTGGCCATATGCCCAGAATAAGCAAAGTTTGGGGGGGGAAAAATTAAAAACTGTAAACTTCTCTTTCTCTTTTTCTCTCCTCTGCCCCTTTCACCAAGGG
The DNA here is from genome assembly GCA_026770055.1 of Myrmophylax atrothorax. Lineage (NCBI taxonomy): Eukaryota > Metazoa > Chordata > Aves > Passeriformes > Thamnophilidae > Myrmophylax > Myrmophylax atrothorax. The sequence continues at coordinate 19,760,388 of JAOXXN010000025.1, read as the reverse complement.
ATGCATGAGCTGTCCAAAAAACATCAGAGATTAATGCTGAGGGAGTTGTGTCCAACACCATTGGAGGCTACTTAGGAATGCTGGAGCATCCTGTGGTAATTTAATGGGAGATGCTGCCCTTGGTCCACATCTCCCTGCATGGTACTGGTTTTGTGAGCTCTTTCTGAAGATGGGTTTTCTTTGATCCCTTTGGGAGATGTGCTGTTAGGTTGGTGCTGTGGTGCTGAAGGGGGAATTCTGAGATGATGATGGGGCAAGTGCTGGAGTGCAGATGATATTTGTGGTGCTCATGTGATGAAGACATCAGCTGGGGAAGCACCTAACCCTCTGGAGTAGGGGACAAGGGGCAGGAGGAGCCTTTTTAGTGCTGGTGGTGGATGACATACATGGGCCCAAAACTTCCATAAACCCTGTTCTTTCCCTATTGTGATGGCAAAGGAGCCTTGGGGTGAAATCATCATCAGGATCAGGTGTCTCTGCAAGGAGTTGAGAGCAGGGGAAGTGTCACAGCCTCCGTAACTCCACAGTGGGACCTGCAGTGACCTGGGAAGGTTTTACCATTATTTTAATCTGAAAGTTTCTGGAGATTTTATTAATAACCTCTAGGTCCTTGTATCAGACAAGCATAGAATTTCTTTCTCCCTTTCTGCACAATCACAACACCCTTTTAACCATTCTGATGACATCTAAACAAGTGGAATTTGAAGATTTATCATGGTGTGCATATGGTGCAATCTGAAGATTAAGCCACAGCAAATGTCTTTTGGCTAGTGCTTCCTAGGAAGCATTTGCACAGCCAGTGCCTTGAACTGGCTTAACTGGGAATGCTGCAGTGATGATGGTCTTTTCCTCCCTCAGCCTCCAGCTTCTCAACTCTGATTCCACAGCCCACACTGGCAGAGCTGGAAGCAGCCAGTTATTCATGGGCCATTTAACACTGAACATCCATGAGGCTCACCCACTGCTGGAGTCAGTGTCGGAGGTGTCGCTGCCTCTGGCACATGTCACAGAGAGGTGGGGATGTCACTGGACATCTTCATACTGGAAAAAACCCTTCTCATTAGTGGTGGAGAGCCAAGAGCATCATCACTTGCAGCCCCACTGCAACACCTGCTGTGGCATTGCCTCTGCCCTGGGCTCCTTTCTCCTGACACTGGGCAGAGGGGAGGGTGGTACTCACAGCTCTGCTCCCCTTCTGGGCATGGAAGAGTCAGGCATGGCAGGGATATGCATGTCTTAAAAATCTCATTCTGTGCAATTGTTCTTGGATAAACACAAGAGCAGATTTGGAGGTTGTGCTTGGTTCCTACTGTCTACATGGGTTATGGAAACACTGGGATACAGCACTGGCACTGGGGGCATCTGGCAGAGACTCCTAAACCCTGTTCCAGGGGCCAAGTTCCCTTCTGGTGTATCTGAGATCGCCAAGTGTTCCATGCACCCCAAGACTGTGAGTGGCTCAGGAGGAGACAAGTCCTGCCCAGGAGTGCTGACAGCATGTGCAACTGTTTCAATACATGTGGTGTTCATAAAGGCATTGGATTGCTCCTAATCTCCATGTTTTCCAGTGATTAATGCACATGTCAGCTGTGGAAGGGCTTATGCTCTGCTCCTTTAATTAGCAGGAGGGGAATTTTCTCAGCTAGTTAAACCCTGGCTGTAATGAGCAGCTTCATGCTGGTGTTAACTGTTCCTCATTCTCTCTGTGATGTGTTGACAGCTACCTGCAAGGAGGGCTGACACAGCCTGGAGGACCCCCAGAGTCCCGCCAGCTTTCCCAGAGCTCTGGGATGACCCCTTCTGTTGCCCATCACCACTGGATGATGGGGTCCAGGCTCTGGCTGCAATTTGTTCAGCTCTGTTGCAGTTTTTGTCACATCTCACCTGCCTGCACACAGGTTGGTCTGGCTGGGCTGGAGCAAAGGGTGACATGCTGAGCCCACAGTTCAACCACACTCTCCACTACCCAGGTCTGACTGTGAGCTGACCTATTCCTCATCCTCCCCACGCTGAAATCCCAGGGGAAATTTTGCTCCTCTCAGCTGTCCCAAGGCAGAGGTGATCGCAGCCCTCACCACACACAGACAGTGCCATTCAATGCTTGAGAGATCCTAAACCCAACATGCCCACCTTGGTCCTGGCGCAGGGGGTAACAGGGACCCTCAGGAGGGTGTGTGAAGCTGGGCAGAGCTGCAGGACAGACAGACACAACTCAGCCCTGCGAGTGCAGGGGCTGAGGCGTGATGGAAAGGTTCAGTAAGCAGGATTGTCAAAGCACGTGTTTGTTCACACTGTCTGTGGATGTTGGCTCAGCAGCCAGATCCCACAAGGATTTTATTTGCAGAGATCCAAAATGACCGTAGGGTGATCTCTAGAGTGACTCAGAGCATGCTTGGCCAAACCCAGACAGCCATACCCAGTTGAGCTGCTGCTGTCACGAGATACAGTCCCTGAGGTCTGAGTTGGCTTCTTGCTTTTACTTGCAGGAAATCAGAATAACTGGGGGAACCTGGGTTTGGAACCAGCTGGTGATGCCTCTGAAAGGCTTCCTGCTGTTCCCTATGACTCAGGACACCTTGTCATGTCCAGTCCCCTGGTACACACACAGCAGGTGCAGCAGATTGCCCACAGATGGGCACAGTCAGCACCTCTGTCACCCCACAGGAAGGAGGTGCTGCATCAAAACTGAAAGAGGGCAAATTTAGATTAGATATACGCAAGAAATTCTTCCCTGTGAGGATGGGAAGGCCTTGGCACAGGTTGCCCAGAGAAGCTGTGGCTGTCCCACCCCTGCAAGTGCTCAAGGCCAGGTTGGACAGGGTTTGGAGCAACCTGGGCTAGTGGAAGGTGGCCCTGCCTGAGGCAGGAGGTGGAATGAGATGGGCTTTAAGGTCCCTTCCAATGCAAACCGTTCTGTGATTCTGTGATTTTATGATTCTCTTTCCCCAGAGGCATGGGGATGATGAGAATTTTTGAAGACCACCTGTCTCACAGAGATTTTTGGAGCCTGGATGAGCTTGGTCCCCAAAGCCACAACCCATGCCAGCCACGCGTGACTCAGCGTGGCCTCTGGCTTGGTCTGTGCTTTAGAGCCGAGTCAAATGGTGGCACATATCCCAGGTCATGAGGCCACGGGCAGGTGTCAGGGCCAATAACATGGGGAGGATCTGCCATGTGCCAGCACGGAGCCCCTGGGCAGAGACTACCCACACAGCCCCACACACAGATCTGGGACCAGCATCTGGTAGAGCAGAGCAGGCGACTGGAAATCTTTTATAATCAACGGCAGTGGAGGAGATGAGGAGCTGGACACACATTGCTTCAGACACATTTCTGATAATGCTCTGACTCCAGACTGTTTTAACTTTAGCTGAAAAATGTCAAGCTATTAGTTCATGGTGCAGAACAGAGCTGCCCGGGGCTGGGTGAGCCAGAGGGATGATGTGAAAGTTAGAGAATTATTTTGCATGCGTGTTCTTTTTTCTTTTTTTAGTCTTTTCCCAAGTCCCCTGAGGCTTTTCAACTTTTAAATCTGTGCTCTGGTGTGGCAGTTGCATTGACCAGCTCTGTCATGTCAATAACCCGTGTCACGCAGCAGCCTGGAGAGCTCACTGACGTTGGGGAAGGCAGCAGTGCATTCTGCTCTGGGCCTGTCTGGCACCCACTTCCAGGGATATCTTCTAAATAAAATTGATTTGGGTACCCAGGGTTGCAGCAGTGGGGATACTGAGGAGTAGGGAAAAGGTTTGTTGTCACAGCAAGCTGAGGATCCAGGGCAGGAATGGTGGTGTTGCTGCAGGCAGAGCTCAGCCAGCACTGTTGGACAAATTCAGCAGCCATTAGCAGACAGGAACTGAGATGAACAGCAGGGCTGCTCCAGAGCCAGGGCTTGGACAAGCACATCTGGGACAGGCACAGGCTGAGGGAAGTAAAAATAGGACCACAGAGAAGGTCAGCACAGCTGCTGGGGGGCAGAGGCTGCTCTTCCCTGACCTGCTTGAAAAACCAATTCTTCCCTGACCTGCTGGAACCCTTCTGTGTTTCAGTGGCCATTGCAGAATGATGGTCCCAGCAGCAAGACTTAGCTGGGCTCTCCCAGGCTTGCCAGGTTCCCTCAGATGAAAATGGTGGTGGAGCCTCAGTAATCCCAAAGTGACTGATGAAAGGCCAGTGGAGCACCAAACCAGACCCTCATCCCCATTGCTATGCAGGGAGACCTTGGACTGCCCATCCCTGAGCCCCTCAGCAGGGCCCATGGCAGAGCCCAGTGGCCTGGTGGTGAGTGCCTAAAAACAGCATCTCCATCCTCTCCAATGTGTATAATTCCCCTAGTGCTGGTACAGACCCTCCCCTCTCTGAAGGTCCACATTACATGTGCATATTCTTGATTCCTCTCTTCCCTGCTCCTGCGCATGGAGGCTTTGCCCGGCCTGGGATGGGATATCCCAGATGTGTGGCAGGTGAGACAGAGCACATGGGCTGGCAAGAGAGCAGCACCAGCCCTCCCACCCACATGGCTGGCAAAGGACGCTTCTCGGGCTGCTGCCTGGAAGTTTGTTACCCCACCCTCTCCCCATGGATTTTCCCCAAGGATGTGGGCTGCAGACCCCCACACAGAGGCTATTCCCATTGTACAGAAGCAGCAGATTTGAGGCCACCACATGCCACTGCTCCCCAGAACACGCTCCCAGATCTCCTCCTTGACCACATATGTCCCCAGCTGAGACACCCCAGGGACCTTTCCTATCTGTGACACCCTCTGCCACCAACCCAGCGATGTCAGCCAGCAAAATCAATGTCACCTTGGAAAGGCACAGCCTGAGTTCTCCTCCAGCAGGTGCCCACCTGCTGTCACTCACCCACAGGAGAGCATGTTATGACCAAAGAAGCACAGCTGCCTACTGCTGGCTAGCTCAGGGAATGTTTAGGTTTGACAGTGGGAAAATTTCTTCTCCAAAAGGGTTGCCCAGCCCTAGCACAGGCTGCCCAGGGCAGTGGTGGATTCACTGTTTCTCAAGGGATTTAAAATACATATAGATGTGGCGCCTGAGGACGTGGGTTAGTGGTGGCCTTAGTGCTGGGGGCGTGATTGGACTCTGTAGTCTCAGAGGACTCTTCCAGCTAAAGTGTTCTAGAATTCTATCCTACAGTCTTATCACTCCTAGGATATTTCCCTTTCACACCCAGCTACCTGTGATTCTCCCTCACCTTTCAGCTCTATTGGCCAAGACATCGTTTTCAGGGCTTACAGAACTCAGCAGCTGGAGAAATCCCAAGGCTAGGTTAGGATATCCTGCCTATCATTCCCTGACTGAGACATGAGCTGTAAATTTTAACAGACCTTCTCATCACAACACTCAGTGCTGTCACTTGGGCTGAGAAGTTCCTGGAGAGCAGAACACATCAGATGTGGGAGAGAAACACCAATCCCATGAGGGTGTAAGGGAAAGGTCCCACGTGAGCCCAAGTGGTGTGACAGAGCATCAGTGCTGTGAGAAGAAGCTGCAGAGAGGGGCTGGGATCCACAGGAGCAGAGGGATGTGCCAGTCTCAGCACAGCGAGTACTTAGACAGGCACTGACTGTGCCTTGGAAAGCCACTCTCCAAGGAGGAGGCACCTGTGCCACCTTTGCACCCATGTTTAAGAGAGGGAAATCTCTCTGAACCGGTTGTGAACTGGTTCAATAACAGGATCAGAGCTGAGGATGCATGTCTGGGCCTGTGATGCGTTTGATTAATTCAGGCAGCTATTCTGTCTTCAGGTTGTCAGCAAAAGAGCTTTGATTTGCAGAAATTCCTTCATTATTCTCAATTATTCAGAGTGCATCTTGCTGCCTCAGCACTGCTGCAGGTGGTCCGTGCAGCGCTGGCTGTGACAGTGGCCCCTGTGCCTTCACAGGGTCTCGGGTCACCTCCTGACATGGTCCCTGCATCATGATTTCTGACCAAGACTCCAGTGCAGTGAGGGGCAGAGCAGCAGCATCCCAATCCTTCCCACAGAGCTTTCCTTGGGGATTTCTCACACCAAGAAGATATGACCAAGAGTTGACAAATGGCTGAGGACCTGCGTACCTGCCATCACCACAAAATGACAAGGTCAGGTGGCTTTCTGAAGTGGGAAAACTTGCTTTTACAAGTATTTCACAGAAGGAGATCATCAAGCAAGCTGGGGATGTGCGTACATCTACCTCCCAGAAAAGCAATGGTTGTTCCATCCCTGGAAGCATTCAAGGCCAGGTTGGATGGGGCTTGGGGCAACCTGGTCTAATGGAAGGTATCTCTGTTCTTGTCAGAGGGTGGAACAAGATGGGCTTTATGGTCCCTTCCAACCCAAAGCAGTCTGTGATTCTGTGATACCTGGGAGGGTTTTTTCCCAAATCCCTGGCTAGTCCAGTCAAAGCTGCCATCTACAGTCTTGGCATGCGCAGGGTGAGGGATTTTTAAATGAAGAGAAGAAAATATGCATCATGACCATCACTATTCCCACATCACATGTCAGCAGCATGACTTTGAATCCCAACCATTGCCAGATGGACCTGGGGCAACCTTGGAGGCTGGCATCACACACCCACATCCATCTCCATCCTGAGCATCCATCTCTGGTTTGGGTGAGGTCCTGGTACTGTTTTTACGTTGTTTGCTAAGGAATCCCCTGCAACAGAGGGCTGCCCAGAGTGCTGGCATGAGTGGCTCATGGGCACAAATTCCAACACAGCCAGGCCAAGATACTTGGCCATGAGGGCTTGAGCCACCTGTCCCACCTGCTCCTCCTGCCCCATCTGCCCCACAGAAGGCTTGAACCTGCCCAACCTGCCCACACATCTTCCCTGAGGGTCAAACCCTTCTGCTGAAGCCCAATCATTATGTATAGTTTTCAACACAGCCATGAGGACTCTTGAAAATCCTTTTCAATGGAAACAAACCCCAACATTTTCATTTTAATTTCTTAGTGCCATCAAAAGCCACTCACTGCTCTATTTTTAGCTCTCCCAGAACAAGCTGCATGAGTTGGCAAAAGGAGCAGCATGTTGATGAGGGAGGTTATCACATCCCAACCTCCCACCACTCCCACATGGAGGCTGAGCTGAGTAGGGGCCCCGGCTGCTCATGCTGGGGGTTCCCCACCTCACAGTGCCTGAAGATGGGATGTTGATCCCTCCTTGCTATGACCACAGAATTCAAGTCTGGCAAAGACCTTGGAGGTGAACTAAGACCTGTTGGTTCTTCAGTAGCATCTTTCTGTTGGGCCAAAGCAGCTGCAGCACAGCCTGACATGCCAGGGAATTCATGGATGTGTTCAGTCTCTGCTGAATTACATTTGCCTTTGGCTCAAGGTTTGAGCCCAACTGTGCTGGGAGAAACTCCCATTATGAGCTCCTGTTTGGTAAAGAACTGCTCCATGGAGAGTTTTGACCCAATGAATCATCCTGGAAGGAGATGGCAATGAGGCACGGCTGGACGGTGGGGAAGGACAGCACTTCAAGCTCCCTGGAATATACTACCAAAGGAGGAATAAGCTTGACCCAGATACATGAAATAACACAGTCCCTGGCAAAGCACTGCAGCAAGAGCCAGAATTTTACATTCATTAAAAACCCAACTCACTTACTGTCCACAGATACACAGAGCTTGGAATTAGGGATGCACTGGGATGAAACGGCATCGGCACTGGCTGAATCCTACCGACACAGTGCCACGGCTCTGTGCTGGGGTTGTGGGGCAGGAACACTGCTGCTCCACCCCCCTCACTGATATCTGCCTGCCTTTACCCACCTTCCAAGGTCTTTCTGTGGGGCAGGCAGCTCCATTGCTTGTGCTCCAAAAGCTGGAGGTATTGCTTTGAGGAACACTCTGTCCCTGGATGCACCAGCCCTGGCAGACTGCAGAAGGGACATGGGTTGTGCCACACCAGCAGTGGTGTTGGGACACTGGGAAGGGTGTGTTAAATCCTGCTGTCAGCTAAGAACAAGGGGACTGTGGGGACCTTCTCCTGGCAGCGCCTGGTCACCAGGGCTGATCTTGCCCTGCCAGCAGGTTGTGCTGGCCCTGCCTGCTGGGACAGCTCCATATGTGGCCTGCCACATGGGAAGGGGCCACCACACCCCACAGGTCTCTGTATCAAGGTCCACACTGTGTGGGAGGATAGGGGGCACTGGCAGTCTCTGGGGGACCCCTTGCCCAGAGTTACTGGTTAGAACCATTGCTCACATGGTGCTCCCATTATGATATGGTGCTGTGCCTGCCGTCATTCCAGCTTTGGGGCCATCTTGAGTGTTTCTTCCCATGCACTGCAACAATGTGAGCTGAAACAAGTCTGCTCAGGTGTTTTCCCCGTGCGCTGGAGCAGGCAACATGGACCGAGGAGCACAGAGGTCTCTGATCCTCATGCCATGTGCAGAACATGTTGGGACTGGCAGAGCCCTGGTACTCAAGGCTCTCACTGATGTTGGGCACTGCACCCCATCCCACCCAGGAGTATGGGAACCCTGATCACTCTCCTGACACTGAGGACTGAGCACACAGGATGCTATCATGGGCAGTCTGAGAAGGGAAAGGGAATAGGAACCCAGGCCAACATTCATTTGGGAAGCACAAGGAATTCACGGAAGGCTGCCCATCCCACCCACAGCCCAAGGGCAGGTTCCAACAGAACACCACCAGAATGATGGTGCAGTGGTCTGATGCCAACTATGTGTCCCCTTGGCAGCTGTCAGGGTCATTGCCAGGGGCTCACCCCTCTCTCCTGATGGCACTGCAGCCCTGGGAGCTCTGTGCATCCTCTGGAATCTCTACCCTAGGGTTGGGAATTCTCAGAGCCTACTCCTGCAGCACCCACACTCTCTGACACTTGAGGTGCTCCGCAGGACTCTCCTGAGAGCTCTGCAGTCCAGGTGTTTCTCACACCAGGTTCTCTGCCTGCCATTCACCAATGGTCCCAGACTCTGGCTCACCCAGCCTGGGCTCCATGGGCTGGGGACTGCATGTCCCCTGTCCTTCTTAGTGACCAGCAGGGATGCTGAGGGCAATGGCAGCATTATCCCAATCTGCCTCATCCTGCACCCTGAGCAGAGCATCCAAACTAGTAACACCCTCATGATGCCTGGAGAGCAAACACATCCCCTAAGCAAATTCACCAAGTGAAACCACTGGAAATTAGTGAAGGGCTGAAGCTGGAGGCAGCCATGGAGAGCTGCCACCTACGAACCTGTCCTGTCCACTGGAAAGATACTTGGGAGGAAAAAATTCTCCCCACTGGAACTGTCCTGGAATGTTTGTAAGAGAAGCAGACAATGGCTGGAGTTAGTGCCTCTGAGGCATCATTTGGGAATCCAGGCAGGGAGAGGCCAAGCTGACAGAAGAGTAAAGGAGAAAGACCTTCACCATTACTGAGGGGCTGGGGAAAGCTGCCTTCTCACACTCCTAATCCCCGTGGATGAGGAGATTTAAAAGGTACATAAACTTCATCAGTAGTTTGCAGTGGTGGAATTGCGGTGTTAGGGAGAAACAGAATTTTCTAGAAGTGTCATCCAAACCTCCTGCCACCAGATAATGGGCTGTTCCTCCCGTGCATTCATCAGGCTCCATGCACCTTCAGACAGGATCAGCATGTCCAGCTCCAACAGCAAGGGTCAGGCTTGTGGCTGAAGCACAACTTTGGGGGGTGTTGTGTGCCTCAGTCCTGGTCCCACCTCTACTTCGGGCACCTCAGGCTCCCCGTTTCCACAGTGCCACAAGCCAGGGGGAAAGCAGCTGCTACCCTGTGCTGGGAGGAGCAGCAGGACAGTGAAGCAGTGAGGTGGGACCAGGATAAGTCACCTGACTCAATGTGCATGGGATACACAAGGTGATGTTGCTGCCAGGAAACTCCAGAGTATTATTATTTACTCTCTCCCATACTGCAGACCTCAGTTTCGCAACAGCAAGAAATAAAACTAAACATATTATGGAAAGGGGAGTTATGCTGGGGCACACACAGCAGGAAGGGAGAGCAGACTGGGGAGGGAAGCACAGGAACAGCAGGGGCAGAGCAGTTCCCAGCTCCAGAGGTTTTGCTGACTGGGGATCAGGCAGCAATTTCTTTCAGAAAGAAGGAACTGGAAAGCAGTTGACAGTGGCAGCTCTGTGTCCACTCCTTTGGGGTCATCGGGGAGCCTCCTGCATACCAGGTGTGGGAGAGTTCAGTGGGAGCCAGGAGCCTCAAATTGGTTAGTTTAGGTACCAAGTCAGGACAAAACCTGCTTGTCCTTCCTTTGTGGGGCCTGTCCCCCCATCTCCTTGTCCTGTTGGGATGCAGCCAATGACCCTCCTGCTGGAGCTGGATTTCAGTGCTGCTGCATCCATGCAGCTTCCACAGCTCACCCTGAGCCTGATGGGACAGATGTGGCCATGGGAGGGTCACTTTTCCATGTCCCACAGGCATTCAGTCAGGTTTCATTTCCAGCCTTAGACCTTTTTTTTCCTTAAAGCCCAGTTTGCACAGGAAGCATGGAAAGCACTTGGCATCTCCTGCACCAGGCACCCAATAGGCCCAGATTAGTTCTGGGGATGCAGACTGTGCACTGGAGATGCAGACAAGAACTGCCTCAAATTAACTTCTCAAACCCCAAATCCTGGAGGTTGCAGAGCCAGAACCATGCTGATAATTCCTGAGGTTTTGTGTTTCAAGTCTGGAAGGGGTGGGTTCCACACAGTCAGTGGCACAAAGGATTTCTGAGTGTTTCACCCCAGCCATACATGACTGGCAGATCCACCTGCCATGCACAGCCCCAGGACACCAACTTCCACTGACCTGGGTCTGCTTTTTTCTTCATCTCTGCAATGGTTCTTCCCTTAATTAGGAACCATAAATATGATTCTACAAAAATTTAGGTTAGGCTCCATGTGTGATGCAGGGGGGAATTTGTACAGACAGATCTGCTTTAAAGCTGTGGAGCAGAAAGGGATCTTTGCAGGGATTATAACCCAGGAATGTTTCAGTTCTTTCCAAAGAAAGGAAAGAAAAATAGAGAGACAGTGAAAAAACCATCGACACGTGTCTTTTAAAGCCGCTAATGGAAGATTCCCTGAGGCGACCAGTCGAGCTGGCAATCCTCCCACTTCACTTCTTGACAGCTTCCTGTCTCTGCCTGAGTTGTCAACCCAGACACCTCTATATTTTGGCACTTGAGAGCTGACAGACAGTGCAGGACAGCAGGACACAGCAGGGACCCCTCAGGGATCCCGCAGACCCCCAGCTCTGACCCATGTTTTCCCCAGCTCTACTCTGGGATGAGTAAACACTTTCTCTTTTTGATACTCTTAACTCTGACTTACACAAGTGTTTGTGGTTAGTGATGGAGTCATTCAGGCTGAGATCTGTGCTCCATGCAAGGCAGCCGACCCTGGCTGTGGGGGCCATGACCCTGCTCTCCGTGAGTGATGTTTAACTGGTGGGTCTTTGCTACTCGGCACACTTGAGTTAACACAAAGGCATAAACCATGTCCTGCTCCTGTCTTCCTCTTTGCAATGGTTTGTGGGGGATGTGTGATGCACATCAACAGTTCTCCAGATAGCCAGAGGGTTGATTTTATGTCCCTTCTCCATTCCCTTGGAGGGGTGTGTTTGCCTTAAAAAAGGGTTGTGATCAAAAAGGTGTTTGAAAACTTGCAGCCAACAGCTTAGAGCCTTTTTTACTGTGGGACATGGGTACAGGACAGACCCAATAGTCCCACACTGTAGTCATGGGATAAGGATATGGAACTGCTCTGTGAGTACCAGCAGAGCAGCATCTGGCCCACTGAGCAGGTGTGTGTGTCCCAAAGCACTCACTGCACCCGGGTAAGTTCCTTAGCAAGAAGGTGTCCCATCACCTCATTATCTGTGTGGTGGCATTGAGCTCTTGTGTCCCACTTCAGGGTGGAAGGTCATGTTGCTCCCAGTACCCTGCTCTAGGACAGTGTGTTTAAACACTGGGAGTAAGGAGCAAAAGCCTGTGGTTGCTCATTTTGAGCACTGCCAGCCAGGCCCAAACATGCAGCTTGTTGGTTCTTGTGCAGCCTGTTGGTTCTCGTCTAAAACCAGAAATCTGGAAACCTGAAAGCAAAATGCCCCAGCCCTGTGAAACATGCCCGGAGGAGTGTCAGAGTGTTTTCCTCTCCAAGGCAGCAGCCACTGGGAAACAGGAATAGCAATAACAAATGGAATATGTATCCAAAAAAGGAAAAGAGAGAAAATAGACTAGTTGAAGTTCCTTTGCCAAACTGGGTCTGCCTTGCCCCCTCATGAAGTTGAGACCCCACACTGGGTAGCTGGTGGTACTGGCAGGAGATGCCTGCAGTCTGCCAGGCCCAGGGGCTTCACAAAACTGGCACAGAAAGAGCCAGTGGTGATTAATTCCTCATATTTCACCCCAGAGGAGCCAAAAGCCTCCCATGGCTGAGTGTTTCAGCACCTTTGGTGTTGATCTGGGTTTGCTCATTTCTAAGTTGCAATAAAACTCCCACATGTTTCAGTACAGCTCCAGACCGCGCAGGGCATGCGTGGGGCTCTTGTCCCTGTGGGAAGGCAGTATCCCTGCCTGCCATCAGGATGGAACCAGAATCAGTGTCTCCCATGTAGCTGCCGTAGGGAAGGATGTCATCTTCCCATGTATTTTCCCTTAATTCCAAAAGGTAATTCCAAAGAGGTCTTTGCATCATTCGCACAGTGTTTTTGTGAAGTATCCAACAGCAGGGACTCCTCCAGCCCATGCATCCAGTGTGTTGCTGACACGCAGGTACAATGTGACCACAAGGGTAAGGAGTGGCAACATTCCTGGTTATCCACAGACAGAGGAGCTGCCCTTAGGGAGCTGTGGTAGGTGGTCTGCTCTTGTGGTCCCCCTTTTCAAGTACCTGAGCTGATTGCTCTGAGCTGTTAAGCACAGGGGTTCCTGTTGCTCACAGGTGGTCTTTTTCCCTGTTCCTGCCCACATTGTGTCTCCACAGGAAATCTCACAGCTGCCCTCCAGTATTTTGAGGAGCTGAGGCTTTTGGCCAAAGGATTTTAACTGCTCAAGGCAAGTCATCCAAACAGGTCCACAACTCCTGCCCAGGCACCTGCAGAAGTGTGAGGAAACCATGCATGGCCACATGTGCTGCCTCTAGAATAGAGCCTGTAGAGCATCCTCTGCCCAGAGCAGAGCAGGAGAAGGATGCTGTGGAGAGTAGGGGGACAAACTCTGGTGGAGACACAGACACTGGAGTTAACTCCTCCACTGAGATATGTGCTTTGCTGTCAATCCCCTGGCATCATTCCCAGAGGTTAATGTGCCCTTTCAGGAGGCCAAATCCGATATCCACTCAGCTGGAGACGAAGTGTAGCCACCACAGTTCATGGTGTGGGGCTGCTTGAGGCTTTCTGAGCCCCACATTCCCCATAGACACCCAGAGTGGGGTGCTGGGAGTGGAGGGGAGGCACAGGACTCACCACAGAGGGACCAGACCATGCAGGCGATCAGAGGTTCTGGGGTGGCTGTGGCCAGCCACGAAGGCGGTTTCCAGGAGTGAAACTCCTGTGGGCTGCAGGCTGAGGCCAGTTTAAGGGTTCAGCCTGCAGCTCAGCCTGGCTTGCCCCACACAGAGCCAGGCTGTGATCCCACCTTGGTTCCCCTCAAACCACCTTTGGTCTGGGATACGTGGGATGTCCAACTCCCCCACTGGGTGCAGACAAAAGAGATGAACTGGTGCTTCAAGGGCAGCCCAGAACTCCCTGGATTCAGCAGGTGATTCTCCACCTGCTCCTGTGCTGGGACAGATTGTGCTGCCAAACCCAGACAGACCAGCCAAAGCCACGCAGAGGGACTCCAGGAAGCAACAGCATCCTCTTGGGCATCCCAAGCAGGTGGTATTTCCCACCCTCATGATAAGGCAGGGTCCTGTGTAGCTCTGACATGGAATGTCATGCCCAGGGGTGCCTAGGCTCTTCCTCCATTGGTACCAGCTGTGAGTGATGCACAGGGACATAGAACAGTGCCTGCCACGAGCACCAGTTGAGGGTCACCTGCCATATGCATGTGAACTCCTAAAAGCCCTGACAGCTCCTGGCACCTCAGTGTTCCCAGCTGAGCTGGAATGCTGGCTTAGCTCTGCCTCTGCTGTGTGGGGCGGCAGGACAGGCTCTTTATAGCAACCATGGAGTCCAAACAGAGCTGTGAAGGGCAACTGTTGCCAAAAGGATCTGCTCCCTGTGTCCTGGGCAGTGCCAGCACCGTGGCACCCTTTGCCCCCTAGAAACAAGGAGCTTGGCCTGCATACCCTGGTGGCACAACTGCAGCCCTGGTGCCAGGAGCTTTGGGTGCAGGGCTGGTCCCAGGGATGGGAAAGAGAAGCACAGCTGAAGATGGTGTCACCACAGGGTCACAGGGGCAGAGCTCTGGCCAAGTGCGGCCACTTACATGCTGCATCTGGTCAATGAGCAGTGAAATGCCACGGAAAGGCACCAGCTGGGGATAGGAAAACTGTCACAGTGATGCATGGGGACTAATCACGTCACACACCTGGAAAATACAGAGCAAAGTCCCTGCTCCCACATTGCTACCACTGAACAAAACAGAGCAAAATTATCTATAAGGGTTTATTCTCTTAATAGTTGGACTCAATGATCCTTGTGGGTCCCTTTTGACTCAGAATACTCTGTGACTCTACCCACGTTTATCCCAAATTCCCCTTGTCTGCTTCTGCCTTCCCACAGACACGCTGTGAACAACACAGCAACATTTAGGGTTGCACTGCAGACGTTCCTGGGAAAACACACTTTAAAATCCTAATTTGAGCCTTGTACTCATATGACCTACTCAGCACCACATGATCTGTGCAGCAAATCATCCAGATACCAAGTAATTATAGCCTAGTGCTAATAAATGAGCAACAAACTCATAATTATCTGCAGAAATTTTGATGAATGATTTTTTGGAAAACCCACCATGAATCTCTCTAAATTTGGAAGGACTCAGATCTATCTGTAGCCATGGGAAAAGTAAGTGGGAAAGACAATCCTTGTCCCCTCACCACTCCTGGCAGCATTGTGGGGCTGTCACTGATGTCCTGGCTGAGGGCATAGTGGGTTCTGTGCCCCATAAGGCCTCTGGAAAGTTACAGTTCTTGGAAAAGCAGAGGAGAGAATCTGTGCTCTGCAGACGAGGATGGCCAGAGCCTGAACAGGGACAGCCAGCAGCAGGGGTGGCCTTGGATGGTCTTGCACAGGTGATTCTGATGGCAGAAGCTGGAGAAGGCTTGGTGCACACCACAGCCCCTAGTTCCATGGTGAGGGGTTGGCAGGGAACTGCCCTGCTGTGAGACAGGACCAGGAGAGCTGCCTCTCCCCCAAAAAAGGGCTTGGCATCACTTGATCCCAGTCAGAGATATCAGAAGCACCAGGCTGGAACTCAGCCAGGGCTGATCTTGGGGCTGACAGCAGCCAGGGCTATGCAGCATTGCTCTGTGGGTGTTCATGTGCATCCCAGCTGCCTCTGGGGAGGTTTCTGCTGGTGCAGATCCCACCAGTGACATGGAGGGAGGTGAGGTCCCATTCAGCCAGACCTTCTCTGTCATGTGTACATACCTTGCAAATACCCACCATGCAAGAAGGGGCTTGGGGGTTCCTCTGCTCCATACCTGCTGCCCTCAGTACTGGGCTAGGGTCTCTGCTCCAACAAGGCCCCACTGAGATGACCTTTGGGCTCTGACCCTCCCTAGCTCTGTATCTTCCTGCACAAAGGGGTGAGGATGAAGGGATGAGGACAAAGCACAGAGCAGCTCTGCTCCATCACCGTGGTGCCCCTCTGTCTGTTCCCCATCCTGTGGTTTGTGCCTGAGCTCAGCTCACACACAGTCCCTCAGGACTGTGCCGCTGTTCCCATCGGGGCAGGCAAGACCTGGGAGTATGTGGCATTGTGTGACAATGCTCTGCAAAGGCTACAGACAACCCTGGAGGTGCCTTTCCCACCACAGCCCCCCCAAGCAGCACCCTAGAAGTCCAAGGGGGTCCCATACTCTGCATCCTGGCAGAATGCCTGGGGAGGTGCTGAGCTCTGCCTGACCCACCAAGCACCAACCCCTTCCAACAGCAATGTCCCACCTGGGAAAGCAGCATCCCATGCGGTGAGCCAGTTCTCCCTCCCTTCTGAGCTGGTGGAAACACTCTTTCAAACTTATAAACCTTCATGAGTGGGTATAAACTTGCAAAAACCCACCCAGTGTACTGCAGCACTTGTGAGGACTGATCCAGCTACTCCCAGGGTGGCTGCTGGCTGGAGGGGATGCCAGGCAGCCCCATTCGAAGTACGAATAAACTGAAAGAGGTTTTCCCCTCACCCTGTTGAGCCACGTGCTCCCCCAAACACAGCTCTCAGCTGGCTGATGGATGTTTCAGAGGGCTCTTTCACTGACAGAGTGAAACACCTAAAGCAGAGGGGCTCTCCAAAAGGCCTCATAGCCCTGACTTGTGCTAGTTTATCCTCGGCAGTGAGGCAGAAGCCATTAGGATGGATGTGCCTGTGAAGAAGCACATTTCCCAGGTCCCTGAGAACTGCAATTACAATAATGAGCTGTGTGAGAGTGAGACCAACCTTTCCAGCAGCAGCAAAGCAGCTCCACAAACCCTGGAACGCAACCAGATTGAGGAGACAGTGATACAAATGCTACTTCCATCAGATAAGCATCAAATCTCCTTAAAACCTTATACCCATGTTCTCTTTGTATTTGTTTGTGAGCTGCTGGGAAGGCAAGAAATTTGCCTGACTTTAAGTCAAAGGTGAGATATGAAAACCCTCTCTATGCTCCAGGAATTGGAGCTTTAAAAATAAAAAAAAAAGTGTCAGACAGCCCCTGCTCCGCAGGAATTCAGCACTGACTGGAGACAGAGATCCTGGGATAGCTGCAGACTGGGTTGGTCTAGCAGGAGCCTCTCTGAAAAATAAGATAAACCACCTCCATAGCAACACTTCAGAGGTCTTAGATGTGAAGGTTTTACCTTTTATCTCCATCCAAGTTAAAAATATTTTTGTTTTGCTGTGTCAGCTGAATGGACAACCCTGAGGGCATGGGAGCAGCTGGGATGGCAGAGCTGCTCCCTACATGGATCAACTCAGGTTTGGGTCCCATCTCACCAGGAATGGGGTGTGCACTGGCAGGCAGGTGTTCAGATCTGATGATGGAGATCCCACCATATCCCTCAGTGAATAGTTGGAGTAGTTAATCACCCTTTTAATGAGCTGAGTCCATTTTGTTTCCCCTCTGAACTGCTGGGTGAGACTCCCAGCTCTGCTCTCCTGCCACACCTGTGTTAAGTTAAAGAAGCCTTTCCCATCCAGCTTCAGCTCACCATGCAGGTCTTCATGGCATCACCATAGCCTCTGCCACAGGGAGCAGCTGAGATTTTAGTCTCATGACAACTTTTCAGCCTTTCATAGTTTTGGCTCTCCTGTAGGGAGCCCCTCTGCTTCACCAGCCCCAGCAGCAGCTCCAGCACCAGAGCACAGCCCTGGCACTGTCTCCCAGTTCCTCTCCCCATGCCCAGGGTGGTAGCAGCCCTTTGAGCTGGGCATGGGGTAAGAGCTACTGTTCAGCATGTCCACCCCAAACTCAGTGAGGGTAACCCTGTGTCCTCTGAGGTTTCTGCACAAATGGATGCTAAAGATTACTCCTAAGGTGTCTGATACAAGCACTTCTTATGGCATGTGATCCAGAGGATGTGCACATTGTGAGCGTCACAACAGCCCAGAAGGGATGTCAGCAACATAGGTATCCTTCATGCTTTCTGTCCCCTGGTATCCTCTTCCTTCTCCTCTGTGATCCCGACCTCTGGCCCTTACAGCCCAAGCACAAATGCCACCAGAGAAGCGATGAGTGTGGAAGTTGCACTGCACCTGGAAATGGAGTGAAAAGCCAAAACTCAATGATAAAGCATGAACAGTCAAAGCTACAGGAGAGATGCTATGAGACCAGGCATGGAGCAGCAGCAAGGGAAGGGAGAAATGGAAGGGGAACACGGCCCAGCTTCAGTGACAGGAGGAGAGACTGAGGAAGAGCCCTGTTGGGTTCACTTCGCTGAGGCGGTCCCACTTTGTCTTGGCATTGAGGTTGGAGATAAGGGGGTTTTCTCCCCGCAAGCTGAGGCTCAGCATTACTCTAGAGGATGCTTCTGCCTAGGAGACAGATCCCAGGGAGCCTGGAAGAAAACCTGGACTCAGCCAGAGCTAGTTTGAAGCCCTCCTCAAAACCACACTGACTGTGCATCTGAGAATGTTACTGACCAGACTTGGAGTAACACTTAAAGGGAAATGAGGACAAAATCCATTGTTGCTCCAGTGTTGTTGAATTATTTCACTCTCTTTATCAACTTACTCATTTTCTTACATCATGTGGTTTAAATGTGACCCATCTAGATCTTCCAG
>JAOXXN010000025.1:19714696-19727966 GCA_026770055.1 Myrmophylax atrothorax | reverse complement strand
CTGAGCTGCCCACACCCAGCAGTTTGTGGCTTTCAGTGATGCAGAAAAAGTCACCAGTCCTTGTGTGGAGATTGCATGTTGTATTTCTTCAAAGGAGCCAGGAGCTGGCAAATCCTGTGGCAGAGCTTTGTTCTTATCTATTGTCTCTTTTAAATACCTTTAATCACTTATCTGTCTTCTTGTGGGCTGCAGGGCTGGCACGCTGCTGGGCCACACAGGCTCCTCAGAGCTCTGCCAGGACACATGGTGGCCCTGAGCCAGTGGGGACATGACAGAGCCCTTCTGACAGCTGCTCCCGGCCCTTCTGGAGCCATTCTTGCTTCCACAGCCCTATTTGGTTTTGTTCCTTCCCTGTCGGACTGCCCAGTGTGGGTCCAGAGGTGCAGAGGGGGAATGCTGAGCATGGGTTGGGGGGCACAGTGGTGGGATGCCCAACACCAGACTGCCTCCTCAGGCTCTGTGTCTTTGCCAGGATGGGGCTGTACCATGCAGAGGGAACCCCCCCCTTCTCTGGGTGAGGATCTGTTGTTATTTTGTCCCCTAGAAAACATCCCTGCAGTAGAACTTTGATTTCTGCACAGCACAAGGATGCCTGGGGAGCACTGGTCAGGGACTGGATCCTTCCTGGGATGCACTGGCTCTTCACTGTGTTATGCTTGCATGGCACCAGCACTGGTACCTTCCCAGATGTGGGTCTGTGTCCCTGGCTCTTTCCCATAGTGGGCTTTGCCATGGGGGCTTTGCCTTGCCTTTGCTGTGGTCATGTCTCTGCACCTCTTTGAATGCTGCTTCTCCATGGGCGAGTAGCACTGGTGTCCCATAGGAAGCACAGGAATGAGGATAACCCCAGTGTGGCTTGTGGGGTGCAGCCCCTGAAGGATTCTGGTACCCATACAGCACCAGAGCAATGAATGCTGGAGCAGCCTGCTGCTGCTCCAGCCTCTGGAGAGATGGAGGGGTTTGCCCTTGGAATATGCTCCTCCTTAGCAAAAAAATCCTCTGTGTGGGGCTGAGGGTTCTCTGCAGGACTGGATGATGTCTGCAGCATCCATCTAGGAGTTAACAGCCTTGACTTGCTCTGGAGCCCAAAGGTTATTTCAGAGCACCAGCTGCCGCTGCAGCCATGCCCTCCCTCGTTCTTGCTGAGGCTGCTGGCTGTGGTGGGAACAAGGTCTGGCTGGAGCTGCATTGCAGGCAGTGGGGAAGTGGACAAGGATGTGGAGCCACAGGGTGTGCCCAGAGAAAGGCTCGGATGAAAAGGCTGCTACCATGTGTGGTCTGGCAGGAACCAGCTGGGAGCAGGGCTGTCTTTGGGAGCTGCTGGTGCTGACACAAGTGCTGGGTCTGCTCACTTGCTGTACAGCATCAGCTGGAGAGGCCAGGAGAGCACAGAGCTGCAGCAAAGGTAAGGGAGGAGAGAGGGGGTGGGAAGTGGCAAGACCTGGAGCAATGGAGTGCTGTGGTAGGAGAGAAAGGAGTATTTGCAGAGGGGTAGCAGGGCTACCAGGGCCACGGGAGTGCTGGATGTGCCGCTTTGGTGATGTGCCCAGTCCCCAGGTGCTTTTCTCAAGGGCCAGGTTGGAAGGGGCTCACTCACATCTGTGATGGTCTTGGGAAGCTGGGGCTGCTCCCCTGGCAGCCCTTGAAGCTACATGCCTGCAGATGTCCCTGGCTTGGGCACTGCTGTGACCCCCCCCCACCCTTGGCATCACTGTGATCCCTCAGCTTCAGCTGGGGTTTCAGCCCCCGAGCTGTGGTGGCAGCTGCTGGCAGAGAGGCAAGAGCTGTGTGTTTTGGCATTGCAGGAGGAATGGGATAAGTGGATGGACATACACTGTGCATGGGGAGGAGGGCTGTGATGGGCTGTCACCTGCCAGAGACTGAGCCCCAGTTTTCATGGTTATGGAGTGCAGGGCACCCTGGGAAGCTGCAGTGTTTCCCAGGAATTGGAAGCAACTGTGCTGTGCAACAGAGACCTGCTGAGTCAGAGGGGCTGGAGAGATGCCCTGTGCCTTTTATGTGCTGTTGACACCTGGGCCACTGATGGAGATTGCACAGGGGAAGGTTTCCACACCTTGTCAGTCAGAATTGCCCCATAGCATCCCAGACAGTGATGTGCACCGTTGCTGCCTGGGGTGTCTTCAAACCACTCCAGTTGCTCAGGAATCTTCACAATGTGCTTCCTGATGCCTGGCTGTGGGAGCTGGGGAGCAATCTTCAGGGAATCCTTTCCTGATCCACCTGGCAGCTCACAGGCTCCAAATCCCTGGGAAGCCCTTAGTGGGTACATGCTGTGCTGAGGGCCTGTGGGAGCACTCCAGAAGCTGTCACCTCGCTGGGCACCACCTGTAGGAAAGAGGTGAACTTCCTTTACACCCAGACATCCCTGGAGATTAAACAGAGGAACTTCTTTTGGCACTTGCGTCTCCAACATATGGAGGCAAATGAGGTGGACACCTTGTGGTCTTTGACCAGAGCATCCTTGTCCTGTGCAGGTACCCCCAGACAAGTTTCTGGAGCTGCTGCTGCTCCCTGGTCAGGATCTTCATGAAATCCTGATAAGGCTGGCACCAGCATGGGAGAATGGGGAGCATGGCTTGTGTCCTTGTACAGTCATGACCCACGCAAACAACAACACATTTGTGTGTCATCTTATGCTGTAGTCCCATTGGGATGAATGAGTGCAGTATCAGCAGCTGATGTTTAACACTGGGCCAAAAAACTACCCCTATTGCCTTGAGCCCTCCCCACATCCCACATCCTGGCCCACCAGAGCAGGGCTCTTCCTTCTGCATCAGAAGCAGATGGAGGAGGGAAGGTTTTGTGGCATTGCCAGAACCAGTGGATGGTCCATGGATTTCTGCCAGCTGTGAGTGGATTATCAGCTCTTCAAACCAATGGGAAGTGCTGGGCTACAGTGCTGGGCAGGGGCAGAGTGTTTGAGGGTGCTGGGGTGAGCATGCTGGGGGGAGGGCTGCTGGTGTGTGTGGAAACCACCACAGTCCCCTCACAGGGTGGGTGGGTGGCCGGGGCTCTGGAGCTGTTCCATGAACAGATGTTACCAGGAAGGAGAGGGGGAGAAGGAGGGGTGGGAAGTGCAGCACCCCAAACCAGAGCAGCTGGAGGGGCACCCTGAGATGGATGGGAGCAGGGATGTACAGAGTTGCTGCTACAGGAGGGGGAATGCTGACTGGGAGGGTTGTGCTGGACTGGAGCACCCCAGCTTGGGTCTGTGCCTGCATGTTGGTAACTGAGGCTTGTGTGGAGTTCACACATTGGGAGAAATCCCCTTGGGGAATGAAGGGGAGGAAAACCCCATGCAAAACTAGTTGTGCAAGCAGTGAGAGCAGAGGTGATCAGGGCATCCAGTTGTATGTTGGGGGCCCTTCCCAACTCTGGAGCTTGACAGGAGATGTTCAGGAGAAAGGTGATGTTGTGATGGAACAAAATGTTCTCATCCCATCAGTGAAGGGCAGCAATGAACGTGAAATTCCCAGAGGGAATAAGGTGCTGTGCAAATGAAGAAGTTAGAGCAAAAATGGCCAGTGCCTGGTGGCTCTTCCAGAGGGGTTTAAGGATGAAGCAGCTGAACTGCCAGCAAATCTCTCATTAAAAGGAACTGCTGCATGGGAATGCAGCTTCTCGGTTCTGTCCTTCATTTATGAGTTGCAGGGAGAGCAGTGGGAATTACGGAGCAGCTTTGCTTTAGCACCAAACAAATTGGCTGAGAAAATAATTAAAGCTGGTGTGGAAATGCTGCTCCAGTGTGTTGGATTAGGGACAGCAGCGTGGCTTTTATAGGGGAAATCCAGTTTAATTGGAGCAGGGGGGTTCTTCCTTTTCTAGTATGGCAGTAAGGTGATTGGGGAGAGCAGCTGGGAGATGGATCACTGGGATTTTCAGAAAGCCTCAGACAAATTCGTGATGTTATTAAGGAAAGTGTGAAGGCAGGAGCAGCAGGAGGAAAGGCTGAGTTCTGTTCCCTGTGTTCAGGTGTGCTGGGAGGGGAAGCAGGGGCAATAGCGTGGGCAAGGGATGCTCTCTGCTGGCTGCAGCTCTGACCTTAAAATTTGGTGTCAAATACGCACAGCTCATGCAAAACAAGCACAGCTAATGCTGATCTGAATTGGCTGGAGGAGCCTGACAGCCTTCCCTCTTCCTGGGATGCCTTTGCTAGGCTGGAAACTGTTGCTAATTAGATGGTCTGGGGGGTACATATGTTCCCTCTAGTGCCATGTTTCTCCTGAGACAGGCCCATCCCAAGGACAGATTCAGGGCAGTTGGTTGGGAAGGCTGATGCTGGCAGGGGTGCTGTGTCATTGACAGGGCATGGGGAGCTGAGGAGGGACTCTGTCCCCCAAATCAGGGAGTGGGTCTTTGCTGCCGTGGGAGCTGCACTGGGCAGCTCAGGCTCCTTGAGAACAGGATGTGGCTGCTGGATGGGGTGTTCTATCCTCCCCTCAGCAGTGATCCAGTTTTGAGTAAGTTTTCCCAAGGACAACAAAAAGCACAGAGACAACTGCTGCCCAGATTTTGTATCCTGCTGTCACTGAGCCAATTAAGGAAAGGGTTGCCATATTTTATTATTTTTTTTGTTAATGCATGGGTGGAGCAGCATAGCTCTTGTAAAGCCTCATTCTTGGAAGGGGCTGAGCAATCTGGGCTGGAGTTTTTAGGGGGAAGGGAACTAAAAAAAGGGAGGGGGAAAAAAGGGGAGGAAGAGAGAAAATAAATAAATAATCACACATGGTGTGGAAAATACCAACCTGCATAGTTAGCATTTGTCAGAGCAAGTCTGGATATCCATGGAGCTCTGAAAGCTGGCCAAGCTCTGCCCAGGGTTTGTGCTGCAGGAGATCAGAAGGAATTTTGGGTGGACTTAGAAAACATGGGTAAAATTGGGGGCTGGATGGTGCTGAAGGGGGAAGTGTGAATTTTGGGCTGGCTGTCCTTGGTCTCAGGAAATGTACACTGGGATGTCCCCCTCAGGTATGGATGAGGTGATGTGAGTGGCATCTCCTCCTTCCATGTCTCTCCATCTTTCTTCCTTTGCTGTCAAACCTCTACATCAATCCCAATGAGCCTCTGAGCTTGAGGCAGTGATGAAGAATGTTTGGCTTTGATCTTGTGAAAATAACAATTTGTGAAAAGCAGTGGGGGAACCTTTGTATCCGACAACCTTTGGTGTAACTTGCTAAGGGTATCCTGTGCACCCCTGAGGCTCACCACGCTCCTGCTGCTCTGGGTTGACGTGGCTTTTGGAGTCCATCTGTGCTGGAAGTAAAACCAGACACTGTATCCTAGAGGGCCTGGCACTGGCTCGGCACTGGCTCTGCAGCACCCACAGCTTTGCTTACCCTGGGGTTCGCTGCCTTCCCCCATCTCTTTTGTCTTGTTAGTCATTGATTTATATATTATCATTTTTATTTATTATGATTATTTTCTCTCTTTCCCTTGGTTTTTGGGCAAAGCTCAAATTAACACAAACAAAATGTTTGATTTTATATTAGTGTCATTAACCTGCTGCTGCAGCTCGTTGTTGTCACAGCCCAGCTTGGCCAGGGCCACTCACCCTCAGGCACAAGTGACACGGGGCTGTCTGTAAACAGTGTTAATATTTTATGACTTTTATATTTAGCGAGTTAATGACCCTAAAAAAAGCAGATTTTAATCTAATCAGCTATTCCTTGTGCTGCGTCAATCCTGGACATCAAAGGGAACATCAAAGTGAGAGGCATGAAAGGCTCTGACGGCAGCGTGGCTGCTTTGCCAGATGCTGCACCTCAGAGCAGGTGCCTCCTCTGAGGGGGCTCCTGCACCTCCAGGCAGGCTCCTGTACCTGCTCCCATGCTGCCTCCAGGCATGCTCTGGTGCCTCCTCCTGCACTTCCAAGTGGGCTCCTGCATCTGTTCCTGTCCCAGCACCTGGGTTCTGAGGCTCTTCTTGGATGTCACAGGTAAAAGCTGTTCTCCCAACAAGGAAAACAAGATTAATGTAAAAACTTGGTAACAAAGCCAAAGGCTGTTTAAACCTTTTGCATCGTTTTCCCTCAGATGGCAGCAGAGCTGGATGCAAAGCAGGATGTTGGATGTGGGAGCTTGCAGGAGCATGAGGTGATGCTCCATGGGACTGGCCCAGCAACAGGCAACTCAACTCTGGCAAGGCATTAGGGAGCCTTTCACACCAATTCTGATTTTTAAATTATTTTCCCAGTCTTGGTCAGGCTTTGAACCAAGTCTTTTCTTATCCTTCTTTCTTTTTTCCCATTGTGTTTGCTGACCGGAGAGAATCCATCGAATACACTGGGAGGTGAGAGGGGCTGTGCCACCCAAGCTGGAGTTGTGAGTGCAGTGAGGTGTTGGGCTCTTAGGGCAAGGCAGCCACTGTGTCCAGAGCATCCCAGCAAAGGACCAGTGTGGGCGGTTTTACAGCTCGAGTGCCCAAGGGCAGTGCCAGGAGGTGCTGCAGTGCTGGCAATGGAGCTGTCACGGCTGGGCACTGGGATCTTCTCTTATCCTGCCAGGCCTGGGGCACAGGGGAGCCCTGCAGATCCAGGGACAACTGCAGCAGAGTGCAAGTGGCTGGGCAGAGGGCCAGGAACGTTTCCTCCCCACCGCTTTCCCATGTCTGTGGTGGGCTCTGAGGCTTGAGAAATGCTCCAGGGGCCACAGAGAGGAAGCTGCCAGGAGCCTTTGTGCTCCTCTCCTTGTTTGGACGCGGCTACATTTCCACTGTCTCTCTTGGGGAAAAGAAAAATAATTTTAAAGAAAGTTTTAGGGCAGCAGAAGCTGCTACAGCTTGAACATACTGAAATACCCAGCGGATTAATTTTATAAGCCCCTTGAGCTGGTTCAGGGAAGAGCTTAAGGTCTCCTCCAGGCACTTGCAAATCCCATTTCAGGCAATTGGGACGAGATAGTGTGATGGGATGGGTGCGATGGAAGGACTGGGTTTGATGGGATGGGGGTGTGCAGGTTCCAGTGAGGCACCTGTGCAGTTTGCCATTTGCAGGTGCTGGCAGCAGCCTGGGGCTTCCAGCAGCCAGACCCTCTCCTACTGCTGGTTCATCTTCCCCCTCAGCCCTTTTTCATAGAATCCTTTAAAGTTTTGTGTTGGAAGGACCTTAAGGCTCATTGAGCTCCACCCCCTGCCATGGGCAGGGACACCTTCCACTAGACCAGGTTGCTCCAAGCCCCATCCAGCCTGGCATTGCACTTCCAGAGATGAAGCAGCCACAGCTTCTCTAGGCAACTTGTGCTTACCTCCATGTCTGTTACAAGGGACATCACAGTGGCCATTTCTTGGAGCTTCTGGGCCGAGGAGACCAGGAGGCACCACATGTGCACTGGGTGGTAGGGGTAAGAAAGGAGGGACTGGATCCAGTTCCATGTCACCATGTGACAGGTGTTTGGAAGCATGCTGGGATGCCAGCAGAGGCTGAGCAGTGCTCGAGGTGCAGCTCCTGGTGCTCTGCAAACTGGAGCTGCAAGCAGCAGGTTGAGTTGCTTGCTGGGAGCTCTTTTCCACCTCATGCAAGGGAAGGGAGCTAAAAATACGCTTGTTTGCCTCCAGCTGCAGTTGATTTGGGCATCCCTGGCTGTTGTGAAGTGCAGTGGAGGACAGCCAGTGGTGGAAGGTTGCCGAATGTAATTTTGCTGCTCTGCCCTCCCCACCCCACTCCAAAAAGCAATGGCCGAGAAAAGCAGGGAGCAAGATGGGCTGTTAAGAGCTCCCAACTCACTCTGCTCAGAGTTTCCAGGACATGATTCACCTTTTCCCCTTCACCAGAAGTAGGCTGGCCTGGAGCTGCTGGAGGGGATATTCAGAGGCTTACCTCGGCTGTACAGTGCAGCCCTTCTGCATGGAAAGTCAGCATGACTCTGCCCTGGTCCTGGGCAGCACTCAGCAACACAAACATGAAACAATGTGATTTCTCATGGTTTTGTCTCCAGCCTTGTGGTCCAGGTCCTTTCCTGGCTGGGCTGGAAGGTGTCAGTGGAGCTGCTGCTGCACATCTCCCATCTCCTCCATACAGCTCCTGTCCCACAACATCTCTGGGCACTTCTCCATGCTGGTGGTTTGTCTCAGGGGAACAGTGGGATGAGACACCCCAGTGAGAGGCTTCAGCTGCACTGGTGCACTTGCAGGGGCCTGTTTGAGTTATAGTGACAGTATTACAAGGTAAAGAGTGTCAGGGTGTTGCAGGGGTGACGTGTCTGACTCGCCTGGGTGCCTGTTGCTGGAGGAGAGGAGCTGCCCAGGAGAGTTGCTGTTGCTGCTGTCTCATGTCTCTGTTCTGCTCCTGCTCAGGTTCCTGACCACCTTCCCTGGTTTTTCATGCTGGATCAGGATCGTGTTAACTAAAGATGGAAACATTGGAGTCAGAATTGACCTGCCCAATCTGCCTGGAGTTATTTGAGGACCCCCTCCTGCTGCCCTGTGCCCACAGCCTCTGCTTCAGCTGTGCCCACCGCATCCTGGTGTCCAGCTGCTCCTCCAACGAGTCCATTGAGCCCATCACTGCCTTCCAGTGCCCCACCTGCCGCTATGTCATCTCCCTCAACCACCGGGGCCTGGAGGGCCTCAAGAGAAATGTGACCCTGCAGAACATCATTGACCGCTTCCAGAAGGCATCCCTGAGCGGCCCCAACTCCCCCAGCGAGAGCCGCCGCGAGAGGACCTACCGCAACAGCCCTACCATGTCCGTGGCCAGTGAGAGGATCGCCTGCCAGTTCTGCGAGCAGGACCCCCCCCGGGATGCTGTCAAGACCTGCATCACCTGCGAGGTGTCCTACTGTGACCGCTGCCTGCGGGCCACCCACCCCAACAAGAAACCTTTCACCAGCCACCGGCTGGTGGAGCCAGTGCCCGACGCGCACTTCCGTGGACTCACGTGCCTGGAGCACGAGAACGAGAAGGTGAACATGTACTGTGTTGCTGATGACCAGCTCATCTGTGCCTTATGTAAACTGGTGGGCCGCCACCGGGACCACCAAGTGGCATCGCTCAGCGATCGCTTCGAGAAGCTGAAGGTAAGGAACTGATATGGCCGTGGCAGTGCATTCATCCACAGGGGCTGTGCCTGCCAGTGACAGTGCTCAGAGCAGGGGCTGGTTCCAGATGCCCTGAGCAGCACCTCATATTTAAGTGAAACAGCTCCGGAAGGATCTGTGGGACTCAACTGGTGGTCTCCTCTGATACTGTGGTACCAGGAGGCTGGGTTGGGTCTTGGTTGTGCCATTAGGGCAATGTCTTTGCTATTTTATTTTCTCCTGCTGGCATATGTGTGCCAAGTCTGAGTGTTGGACCTTCTTCCCAAATGCCATTGGGCTCCCAGGTGTCAGTGTTGCTTTGCCTTGTCCCCTGGGAGAGCTGGGATAGCAGAGTGTCCTGGGGGACCTGTGGCACCATCCCCTAAGGCTGTAGCCCTCAGGCCGTACCTGCTCAGCCGCCTTGGAGGATGGGAGCAGGACAGGTTGAACTGTGGGCATTTCCTTTGGAAAAGCTGTTCCCCATAGTCTCCTAGTCCACAGGCTGCAGCATGTGGAAACCTCCCACTGTCCATAAATCCTTCCCTGCAGGCTGTCCCTGTACCTGAGGACCACTGAGCCCTGGGAAGTGCTCCAGGAATGCTTTTGTGCCCCCCTTGAGCCAGCTTGCTCAGAGCTTCTCCACTGTGAGAGAAAAGGCTCAGGCTCTGGGGTGTAAGAGGAATGGATTGGTTGAGGGCAACCCTGTAGAGAAAGGTTTGGGAATGCTGGTGGGTGAAGAACTGGACATGAGCTGGAACCTCTCTGCTGGGAAGAAAAGGCTGAGATGGTTCGTTTTGTTCAGCCTGGAGAAGAGAAGGCTGCAGGGAGACATTAGAGCCTCTTGCAGTGCATAAAGGGACTTCAAGAGAGCTGCAGAGGGACTTTGAACAAGGGCACAGAGTGACAGGACAAGGGGGAATGGCTTCATACTGCCAGGGGTCAGGGTTAGATCAGAGATTAGGGAGTAATTTTTTCCTGTGAGGATGGTGAGGCCCTGGCACGGACTGCCCAAAGAAGCTGTGGCTGCTCTATCCCTGGAAGTGTTCAAGGCCAGGTTGGACAGAGCTTGGAGCAACCTGGAGTAGTGTAGTTGTCCATGGCAGGGGGTTGGATTGGGTGGTCTCTGAATGCCACTCCTAATCCAAATCCTTCTGTGATCCTATGAGGCAGTGTTGGAGCTTCCCAAGTGCCTCAAACTCCACTTGTCCTTCACCCTCCCAATGGGATCTCATCCTTGAGGGGGCTGGCCTGAGCACTTCTGTGTCTCTGAGAAAGACCTTGCCTAGGGAAGAGAAAGTGGCTGAATGCTGACCAGGATTTGAAGGCTTCTGAAGATTTCCCCATGATCCTCATGTCTGAGGTGTCACTTCCAATGAAGCATTTCCAGCAGTGGGAGCTTTTTCTCTAGGTCAGCCCACCTTTTCCATCCTAATCCCCCTGGGCTACAGTGGCAGAAGTAAGAGATGGATCTCCAGCCCCTTCACTTGTGGCACATACTGATCTGAACTGAGTTACTTTTCTGCTGCTCTTCAGGTGGGAGCTGACAAACTTGCCAGGATCCCTTCAGAGCGCTGTGAAGCTCAATCTTTATGCAGACGCTGTGGTTGCAGTGAATGTGATGTGAACTTGCATGGATGATGTTTGCCCTGTATAAACTTTGAAATCCCTCTCTGTCCCCTGTGCATTCTGGATGAGCTTGCAGAGCGCTTTTAATTCCTTTTTTTTTTTTAATGTGAAGAAAACTACAACAGGTCCCATCTGAGGTCACGCTGGTGAGGTTCCCATTAGAATCCTGCTCACGCCTTTCCCAGCTGCCGCTTCCTCAGTCCTTTCTCCCTTCATATGCCAGGCTCGTTCTGACCCAAAAAGTGTTTTTCTTGGCTCTTTTTGCTGTTTGTGTTCGGAACAAAACCACTCTCTCCACTCTCATGGATTTTGAAGCCAGAAGGGTTACTTCTGCTGCTCCAGCTAAAGTGCAGAGAATGAGGGGTTTTTGTGCAGACCAGATTTTTTTTCCTTGTTTTTAAACACACTGATGCCTGGAAAGAAATCTTCCTAGATGTCCAGTTTTCTGGGCTGGTTTCCCACCTGCTCCTCTCCAGACTCTCCCAAATCCTCTGTGAGGTGCTCAGTGCTGTGACTAAATGCCCATGACAGCATGAGGAACCGGCGGTGAGATGTCTTGGATGTTGTTTCTTTGCTCCCTGTGTTCCAGACACGAGGTTTAGCTTTGGGTCAGTGCTGCCAAATGGGGCCTGGGAGGGGCTGGGATTTGCCTGCAGCCCCTGATGTGCCCATCTCCCATCACATCATGCCTCACCTAAGCTTTCTCGGTGCATGGAGCCATGCCAGCAGCCCTGTCTGTAGTGCAGGATGTTCTTTTTCCATGAGGAAATGCTTGCAGATTGGAAACCTTCAAAAGCAATGACTATGTATGTTTGCATGCAATAAAACCTGGGCAGAGAAATTAAAACCTTGGAATATTCCTCCCTGATCTGGCCCATGCCAGCCAAGCAAATCCATCTGAGGAAGTTTTGCACTTTGCCAGAACACCATTTTTTTTCCTTTTAAATAACAGTCTGAAGTGATTTTGGCTGTGGAGAGAAGCTCTCCTCTGCTGCAAACATTCTTCCTGTGCTGTTCAGCCTACCCAGCTCCCTGCTCACTGCAGGGCTGGAGCTGGATGGGGAGCAGGGCTGAGGGTGGCAACAGTTACCTTGGGGGTACCTCTTTGTGTCCTTCCTCTGGCTCATCCTGTAGCATATCCCTGCCTCTGATTGTGCATTGATTGGGCTAGTTTTGTGTGTCTCTTTTCCTAACCCTCTACCTCTGCTGCAGGAATTGCTTGGCATCGATACTGGGCTTCACCAGCAAAGCCAGTGTTTGCTTTAGCATCTTGTACCATCTCCTCACACGGCCCCAGTCCACAGCTCCAGCCACCACGCACATCCTACCAGTGTGCAAAATTCTTGCAAGTGCCTGAAATAGTTGAACTCCTTAAAAACATGCTGGTAGGATGCTGCTTCTGCCTTGCACAGGCCTGCCCTGTGTCCTGTGGCCAGAGCAGGGCTCTGCCCCTCTGTCTCCTCCCCAGGATGTTGTCAGTGAGCTCTGTGGCAGCTCCCAGAGCTCCATGGCACACTCGGGCAGCCAGCAGTGAGCTGATGCACTTAATCCCTGGCTTTGATCCTGCAGCTCGAGCGAGTTGGAAACGCCTTTCAAGTTGGATTTTTGTGATGGGAAATTGGGTTTTTGAAGTGAGTAACTTCCTGTTGTCAGAAGGGCTGTGCTTTTCGCAGAAATCTTTGGTGGGGAATTCTTTTTCTCTCTTTAGAAGAGCTGAATACCTGAAACTGGACTGTTGTGTATCAACCAGAAACCTCCTCCCAGTACTCCCCTTTTTCTCCAAGTTGGTTTTACATGCAAAGTCTCCAGCGTGTGCCAGCAGCCTGACTTCACGTGCATGCTCTGCACTGATCCATCTATACTGTATTAGACACCTCCAAATGTTTTAGGAACCATCTTTGATATCTTTACACCCTTCAACGTGTTTGATGGGTTTATTTTGTGCATCCTCAACTCTGCTTGTTCATGTTCTAGAGATTCTGACCTGTGTAAGCAGTTTTCAGGATTTAAGCAGGGACCACATGGATGCTGGGCAGGATGGGGCAAAGACTGGAGCACTGAGGCATGTCTTAAGAGCTTCCTGAAGCTGGGATGCCTGGGAAGGTTCATGTCAAAGGTTATCAGTTGCAGAGACTATGAGGGAAGGAAACAATAGCTCCTGGTGTAGGAAAGTATCTGTAATGGAGCAGCTGTTTCCCAGTGCTGTGCTGAGGTGCTTGGAGAGCTGTGGAGATAATGGGAGGTGAAATACTGGTAGCAGCATCCCATAGGCAAAGGCAAGCATGGGGTGATGCAAGGATGAGGTGAGGAGTGTGAAGGTGGACCTGAGTTAACAGGGTGTATTTGAAGGCATTGTTCTATCTCTTATGCTCCTGCAGCCCACCCTCAAGGTTGCTGCCTGCCCTGAGCCCCTCCCACTGTGAGCTCTCAGAGGTCCTGGGGTGCCACCTGAGTGTGTCATTTGGGGCATGCTCTGCTCTGCGTGTCCTTGCTCAGCTGTGCAGGTGAAGGTGTTATTATTTCCTTTCACATTTGTATATATATGTGTTATATTCTGTTTTAAATTTTCTTCTGTGTAAATATAAAAACCTTGCCATTTCAAAGTTCCCTTT
>JAOXXN010000025.1:19685809-19712292 GCA_026770055.1 Myrmophylax atrothorax | reverse complement strand
TTAAATAACAGGTGTCACCTTCTTTGATCAAAGTCTACCCCCCAAAATGCCCTAATTTTGGAAAGTGACTGGTATCAACCTGTTCACCCATTGCATCAGCCTCAAGCAGTAGGAAGTGATGAAGGTGATGCATGGTTAAGTACGCGAATGAATTCCACCCTTTTTGGGCTTGATAAACCAAAATTTGTGGTTCTTATCAGCTCTGTGAGTGTGGAGACAGTGGGGTGCAAGAGCTGAAGGGCAGATGAGGCTATTACGGGGCTGCTGGGCTTGAAAGGTTGATTTACTCTGGGAAGATGAAGGCACCAAGGAAGGTGCCGTTAACCCTGTGTCTAGTGGTGCTGGATCCAGACCCCTCAGTGAAGGGATGGGGAGAAGATGAATGGCTGAGCCCATCACAGCAAGGTCCAAGGAGCAAGGGAAGGGCTGGTGGGGCGTGTCAGCCCAGGCCCCTTGGCCCCTTACTATGGGAGACCTCTCGCTTGTATAGTTGTCAGTGTTTGATGGGACAGGGTCTGCTGAGAGCATTGGGGCTGCAGTCTCCCAGCTTTCCACTCAGGCTTTCACTGACCAACAGCGGAGCATCAGATGTGCCTTCAAAAGCACAAAGAGGAGGGATGAAAGTCCCTGAACCTTTTGCCATCATCACTGGCAGCACGGTCACGATGCGCCTGGAGGAGCCAGGGGTGTTGTGCGGGAAGGAGATTTCTTAGTGCAGCCAGAACCTGGGCATTATACCCCTTTGTGGGGGCTTGACAACTACCAGGAAAATTAAAAATGAACAGAGCAAAGTCTCTGGTCCTCACTTCCCTGGAGAGGGATCTGTCCATGGGCTGTGCCATGTCCATGCTGGTCCTTCAGCCATGGCCTCGGAGTTTTTGAAGCCAATTGATGTTCCCATCAACCTTAATCTTTGCTCTACTCATCCCTTGGCACACGATTTCACAGATTATTATGTTTTTTCCCCTCCGTTAACAGACTTGTTAACAATACAAACACTTTTATGTTAATTTTCTGTGTAACATCTCTCTGGATGCCTCAATTCTGTGTTATCTTTTGCAGTTTCTGAATTTCCATTCAGTCCTGATTCTTCTCTCCATGGTTTTTCTGCAATACAAACTCTGTGAGGTAGAACGTACCCTTGTGTGTGCCGTTTCCTTCCCAGAATGGGAACTTCTGCTCCCTGAAACCACTGTGAGCCATGTTCTTTTCAAGGCTTCTGGTTTGTGGCTGTTTGAAGGGTGTGAGGTGAGCATCAGTTCTTTTACTTCTGTATTTTAAAATAAGTTTAAAAAATAAAAATGAGAAGTATTAGTGCGACTCTAGGTCCCATGGGAAGTGCCAGCAGTGGCAGGTTCCCTGTGTGGGAGGTGATGCTCTACCAGCTCAGCTGTGCCTGGTGGTCCATCCCTGGGGAACTGTTTCTTGACATCCTCAGGTCCATTTTCTGATCCTGGTGTTCCTGGAAGCTGGGTTTGCTCCTTGCAGTTCCACCCTTTGTCCAAGGGCAGAACGCTGTTTAAGACTGTTTATCCTCAGCTCCTCTGCAGTGCTCCTGCTTCCAGCAACCTCGTGCCACCTGGGCCCTTTTTTCCCTTTCTTTTTCTTCAGAACTTCTTGAGTTTTCCATTTCTGAAGGTGTAGGTGTGTTTCCCTTGCAACGCTTGTATCCCAAAATGTGTCCTTGTGTTTCTGTAGCAGGGTCTGGTTAACTGCTTTGCCCTCCCATAGCTGCAGGTTATTGAGCAGAAACACCTCCCTTGCAGGTGACCCTCCAGCTTTGAGAGTCTGAGGGGAGTGCAAGTCTCCATGCTCCTCTGTCCAGTGGCTGTGTTATTGGAGAGCTCATGGCCTCTGCATTTTCTGCTTTATTTCGATATTTTCGCTCTTTCTGCTCCTAGCACTTTAGCCATGTCAGTGACAAGCCTGTAGTTCATAGAGCTTGACAGGATGGGGAGATGGGTCTCGGGCTGCTTGTGCTGGAAGGTGCTGCCCTGTGAGCACCCTCATTTTAGGGAAACAAAGTCCTTTTTCTTTTTAAAAACGTGCTTAGCCAGCAGTTTTGGAGGGCATAGCCCTGCTTTTGGAGGCTGGGCAGCACCACTGCCCCAAGACCATCACTGGGATGTGGAGGTGAGTGGGGGGAGTTGTGCTGCCCACTGTGTTCCTGCCTGCAGGGCAGAGGGGCTGTGTGCCCTTGCAGCTCCTGGGTTGCAGGGTGGTTGCTGCAAGGCCACCAGCCCCACTCACCCAGCACCCACCCCCCTAGGAGATGGAGAAGGAGCAGTGCTTTCCCTCTGCCCCGACCTGGCACCCACAGCCCTTCGCTCCTGAGACAACTGACGGCTTTGCCGAAGGATTGATATTCCTGCCCTGAGTAGCTGTTGTTTAATATTCAGGATATATTGCATTTGGGCACGATGAATATTCAGGAGTGGGAATGCTCAGAGCTCAGCTGATGCCTCTGGCTGAGCAATGGGGATGGCGCTGGCTCTCCTCAGGCTCTCTTCAGCGATTCCCAGCTTGTGCTCTGTGGAAAATGGGTCCCAGCAACATTCAGTAGCTTTGAGTAATTTGGAGAGTCGGCTACGTGCAATTGAGCATCAGATTAATTTCTCAGCAGGCTCGAAGCCCTGCTCTGAGATGCTGAATATTGCTATTATTATCACATTAGCCCCTGAAACACCTGACAGGTGTAATTAAGTGATTTTACCTTGACAGCTGATGTGCTTTTTTAAAAAAACAACTTTGAATATCCAATCGGTGTAGTTTGATGTGCCCTTTTGTAGAAATCCATGTGTAATAGCAGTTTTGCTGATAAATCCCCCTGTGCTGGGAGTGGAGATGAATCTTGGGACCTTGAGAAGGAGGAGTGGGGGGGTTAGCTTACCCAGAGGGTGTCCCAGCTCCTGTCTGGTCTCTGGGGTGTCCTGGCTCATGGTTTGGGCTTTCAGGGTCTCCAGGGAAACCATCACCTTGCTGAAAGGTGCTCATTGGCCACTGTGCATGTGGGCACGTCCCAGAGAGCTGGCAGGCTCCCCTCCCCATGGGATCTGTGACCCTTTACTTGACCGTGAAGGTCTTTTCCATCCCGAAGGATTGTGTGAGCAATGGCAGATCAGCCTACCTGGGTTTGATCTTTATCGACAAACAGGTAGGTCTGTGATGAGGAAAGCAGAGGTGTGTCCCAAAAATCTCCTGAGCTGGCTTCCAGATGAACTAGTTCTTGCACCTCTGGTATTGTTTCTGAGCTTTTTAGCTGGGCGGTCCATAGGAGGGCACACCTGGAGCAGCTGGAGAGCCCAGTCCTTGCAGGATGTCGTGACACCGTGTTGCCATACAATGTGCAGTGTGAGCATACAGTGTCTGCAATTCTGATGTGTGACACAGAGCATTGTGTGAAGAGGTGGAAGGGCCACCACCATGGACTTTGCAGCTGGGCTGGATGGCAGCACTGGAGTGGCACAGAGTGTGAATTCCTGCTGACTGTTTACACTAATGAGGCAGTCTGCCCCCTTGACCTGCCAGTCCCCTGCAATGGGTTCTGGCCATGCACAGCAGGATTAGGGCTGCCCTCGGGTGTACAAAGTCTGTGGGAGCCAGAAGACCATTTTGGGGAATAGATCAACATCCTTGGCTCTGCTGCTTGGAGCAAACCAAGTCTCAGATGTGAGGAGCAGGGATATTTCCAACATCTCTCTCTGTATGGCGTGTATTAGGCATTTCCTGATCCTGCCTGTTGCCTTTATTTGGTTAGTTTGGGAGCATATGTTGCTTTGATGGGAACATGCCCAGTAGTGTTCTTGGGAGGGATATCAAGCACCACCACTGGCATGAGCTCCCCATGGCTCTGACCCTGTTAGTCCTGTGCATGTCACGATTTACCAAATGTGCTTGAGGATGGAGAGACCTGGGCAGCTGAGGGCAGGATGGGCTCCTGCCCCATGGCCAGAAGTGCAAGTGGGCACAGTGGCCAGGGAACAGGGTGAGATGCTCCCAGCAGTAAACACCTTTCCCTCCTATTGGATAAATCTGCATCCTGCACCCTGCTATCTCCTCTGAGTGTGGCCCTTTTGGATTGAGCACTCCAACTTTTCCAAGCACAGTTGCTTGCAGGGAGCTGGGATTTGGGCATTTTGGTGTTCAAAATCATCACAATATGCAGCCAAATCCTTGTGAGCTGGCTGAACCCCTTTGTGCCCTTATGGGCATCTCTTATTTATGGGATAAGCTCAGCAAATAATGTGCAAAAAGGTGTGTGCCATGCAGGATGTGCCAAAACAATAAATCCAGATTCCTTTCTTGTTTCTGCAAAGGGCTTTTAGGAACCAGACGTCTGGCATCCAAAAGAAAACACGCATGAGTTGTCTTTCAGCATAAGCTCTTTGGCTTTGTTTGTTTATTTTTATGACGGTGATTGGAAACTAAAGGTTGGGAGACAGGGAGCCTGATGGATGTGCTTGCTGCATCTTCATGTCCTGGCTGGAGTCTGATGTTTGTGGTGGAGAGATTCATAAAAATCTGCCCTATAATGGAAAACATAAAAAAACCAAGCCCCTTCTTTGGCCTCCCAAGGAAGGAGCTGTGTCCTGCCTGAAGCTGTCCCAGTACTGTGGAGGAGGAGAGGTTTCCAAGTGGTTCAGGGATAATGGGGCTGCATCGTGGTGCCTGATGAAACCCAAACTTCTTTGTGAAGTGTGTTTGTAAAGGTTCATCTCAAAGTAGCTCACCCTGAGTACTTCCATACTGCTTAAAATGGTGTTTTTCCTGGGTAACTGGTGCATGGAACCATTTTTTATTAACAGGATGGAGGTTTGTGTGTTTATTGGGTGCAGAAGTTGAAAGCTGGATATTCCCTGGTGGCATATGCAGGTGTAAAGCCAGGTGAAGGTCTAGAGGAGCTATGAGCCTGTGGCAGGGTCAGGAACGCAGACGTTTCAGCAGACTAATCATTAGGTTAAAGCCAGGAGAGTCCCAATTTCTCTTCAGCCACACCTGGCTTCCGACAGCAATGCCTTTGTTAGCAGAGACTCCTGACACTCAGATCCAGCAGGAAGCCAAGCAGGCTGGAAAATGGAAGGATGCTTAGAGAGGGTGTTGCAGAGAAAGGAGCTGGGAGCGGGGGGGAAACATGTTTTAGGAATGCTGTTTGCAACGTGAACTTACTAGTTTTGTTTGGAATGTGCCAGGTGGGGACAGAGCAGGTTTTTTTATGTATTGAAGGGGCGGAGGTAGGACACACATGGTGGCTTTTGTTGCATTCTCCTCCCAGACACAACTGGACACCAGCATAGAGGCTGTAGGTGTTGTCCTCCTGTAGCAGGGCTGGAGAGGGGGATGCAGCAGCACCAGATGGTAGTTGCTGAGGCCTGCACCCTCTCTGCTTCCAGGAAAGAGTTTTATCTCTCCTGACTCATTAGTACTGCTGGCTTGACTCCTGGAACTTGCTCTTTGGGCCATGGCTTCTTCCCAGGCTTTGCTGATGCTGCTGGGACATCCCTCAGTGAGACCAAGACCTGCTGCGAAAGTTGCAAGAGATTCTTTCTTGCCTGGGAGTCCTGTCTCTGTCAGCTCTGCCTGAGAAAGACATTCATCTTTGCCAAGATGAATTGAATTGGTTTCTTAAGATAGTAGGTGTGGATGCTGTCCTCATCACTGCCACGAGCCAGCTCCTGGGGTGCATGGTCCCTCTGTCACATTGCTGGACAGGCTGTCCTCCAGCTCTGCTTTGGGCTGCAGCCCACCGAACAGCTCATGAGAATTCACCTCCTGCTCCCTGCTGCCCTGTGGCAGATTATTAATCACTCAGCCTCAGTTTCCCATTGTTAAACCAGCGCTCTGTGCTCTTGGCCTTGGCAGAGGATGGCTGAGAGGAGCTCCGACTGTGGGGCATGGCCAGCTCCAGGTCTTGGTGCTCAGCTGGTGGAGGAGCTATTGATTCTTCCCTGCCTTGTTTTCAAGTGGATTTGTCAGTTTTCTCTCCAAACTTTATATGGTGTTAATGATTTGCTGTCAACCTTTTGTTTTAAAGTCTTGCTGTTCACCTTTCTGGAGGTGAAAGTGTAGGAGTTTACACCCTGGAGGTGGCATTGAGGGCAAGTTCCTTTCCACCTCTTTGGGTCGTTTTTGTCAGATCAAAGAGAGCACAATATTGTGCAGGGAAGTGAAGAGGGACTTGATTTGCTCATTGGGTGCAGAGGCTCCCACTGCACAACATTTTGCCCAGCTCCAGCTGGGAGCTGTGATGTGCCAGCTTGTCCACCCAAGGGCTCAGAGCTTTTCCTATTGGAACATGTTCCTGGGCAGTGCTGAGCTTGCTAATGCAAACAAGTGCCAGTTGCTTGGGATCGGAATGCCGCTCGGAGAGGAGTCTGCTGTCAGTCCTTTGGCCGATGCTTCCGCTGGAGACAAATTGCTGGTTATTTATTGCTTGGCCTTCACCTCGTTTTGACTTTTCTTGGGCACATCTCCCACACTGCTCACAGAGGGTCTGCCCTGCACAGGGGAAGCCCATCCTGCAGCGTTCCCAGCAGCACATGTCCCCATGGCTCTTCTGGGCTGTGCCGGTGTTTTTGGGGGTGGTAAGCACTGCCAGGACCTGCTGTTTTGGCATCCTCATTCCTCCTTCACCTCATCACCATCTCTGAGCCCCACAACCTGCCTCAGGTGTAGCATGGTTGTTACCCGCTGGGAGAAGAGAAATTATTGTCATGAGTTAGTTTTTGTGGTTTTCCCAATGAAATGGAAGGGAAATGTTTTATTTCCCTTCTTGCCAGCACACGGAGATGGTGTGGCCACTGGGAAAAAATCCATATGAGAGTTTAGGACTGAGAGGAGGGTGAAGGAGGGTGGCACAGCCCTGGGGCAGGTCCCAGGGGGCCAAGGGCTCCATCCTCATCAGGGATACTCTGCCCCATGCAATGCCCCTACCCGTGGCTTTGCCCTGGACAGCATTCACTCAACCCCTTCTGCATCATCCATTGTTCAAACCCAGCCTTTGCATTTCAACTGATGCTACTCAATTCTTAAAGCTCTGATTCTGAATTTCACAGTGTTCCTTCTCAGTCCCAGCAGGAAATATGTTTGGGACCATTTGGAAAACAGAGGGGGGAAAAAATTACCAGAAGGGTTTTTTTTCCACTTCTTTGATGTGTATGTATGTATTTATTTATTTATTTATTAGCAGAAAGCGCAGTGAAAGCACAACGCGTCTCCCACAATCTGTTTCCTGCTTGCTGGGTATTAGAGGATGACACCAGCTGGGCTGGTAAAAAAGTCTTAAAAAAGAATAATCCCAGAGCCACATTAGCTATTAAATGTGTCACTCGCTGAACTCTGGAGTTTAATCCATTTTCCTCCTTTTTCTCTTCCTTTTTTTTTCCTTTGATTCTCTTGTTTTGTTGCTGATTTGGGGTTAGAGGCCATGCCAGATGGGGGTTGTGCCTCAGACTGATGCTGAGTTAATTTTGTATTCTACTGAGGATTAATTAATACGATACATGAGCGACTCCTCTGTGATGGCACTGCTCTGAGAGGGCATGAGGTGGGCGATGCCTTTGGGTCAAAACTCTGAATTAGTCCTAGAATCATGGAATCACAGACTTGTTAAGATTGGAAAAGACCTTTAAGATAATCAAGTCCAACCATCAACCGAGCACCATCACCATGTTCACCACTAAACCGTGTCCCCAGATGCCCCATCCACACGTTCTTTGAACACTTCCAAGGATGGCTATTCCACCACTGCCCTGAGCAGCCTGTTCCAGTGCTTTCTGTGAGGAAATATTCCCTAATATCAAACCTAAACCTCCCCGGTGCAACTTGAGGCCGTTTCCTCTCATCCTGGTGCTTGTTACCTGGGAGAAGTCCCACCTGAGCCTACTTTTCTGAACAACACCAGCTATTTGTACCTCTTGCTAAGAATGGTTTCAGTTGGAGCATCTCTGTTAGCCCAGAAGGGATTTGGTTGGTGGAGGACATGAATGCTTGGCATTGGTGACTCTCACATGGAACATGAACCTTGCCCTGATGTCAGCATGGGCCAGTCATCCCAATGAGCCGTTGAACTGGGATGGGGAGGCTCAGCCTGGAGAAAATGAAGCTCATGGTAGGACCTTCTTGCTTTCTACAACTCCCTTACACGACGGTGTAGCCAGGTGGGGATCGGGCTCTGCTCTCAGGGAACAAGCTGCAGTATGAGGGGAAACAGCCTCAAGCTGTGCTAGTGGAGATTTAGCTTGGATACTGGAGAAAATTTCTTTGTGGAAAACATTGTAAAGCATTGGAACAGGCTGACCAGGGTAATGATGGACTCACCATCTCTGGAAGTGTTCAAAAAAGTGTGTGGATGTGTCACCTGGGGACATGGTTTAGTGGTGAACGTGGTGGAGCTGGGTTGACAGTTGGACTTGATGATCTTAAAGGTCTTTTCCAACCTTAATGATTCCATGATTGTATGAAATGTCCCATTTTGGCATGTTGGAAACTGCTCCTGCCACCTTCTTCCCATTTTCTGCTGCTTTGCAGCCCTCATTTCCATGTTTCATCCCTTGAATGAGTCCTGGAGCTCTGCCAGGCTGTAGGTAGTGGCAGTCCCCAGTGAGGTGCTGCCCTCAAGTGTGTTGTTGGAATAAATTGACTCGTAAATTATCAATGGAACCAGCTCTGCTACTCTGGCCATACTCACAGTGGAGCTGAAGTTCCCTGGAAGTGAAGGGCCAGGTTGGATAGTGCTTGGAGCAACCTGGTGTAG
The DNA here is from genome assembly GCA_026770055.1 of Myrmophylax atrothorax. Lineage (NCBI taxonomy): Eukaryota > Metazoa > Chordata > Aves > Passeriformes > Thamnophilidae > Myrmophylax > Myrmophylax atrothorax. The sequence goes on along the minus strand of JAOXXN010000025.1, from coordinate 19,703,540 downwards.
TGGAAGGTGTCCCTGCCCATGGTAGGGGGTTGGATCTGGATGGTCATTAAGCTTCCTTCTAACTCAAACCATTCCATGATTCTAATACATCAGCACAAACAAAGCCCTTTTCATATAGGACCAGAACCTTGGGAAAGAGAGATGGGAAGCTGATGTGGGAACCACACCTTTCCCCTCTTCTTCCCACCATTCCATGGCATCAGGAAGGTAGGAGGGGGCATTCTCCAGGCTCACCTGCCCCTAGGTTGGGTGGCACGGGCCAGAATGGGGGGATTTCACACCCTTTCATCAAAACATGGTGTGAGCAGAGTGTAACAGTGCAAACACTGGGTGCTTGGGGCATCCTGCCAGAGGGGCAGCCTCAGCACTGAGCTCCATGCACTGCTGGGCTGAGGCACAGGGAGAGCGAGGAAAATTAAGGAGAATAGGAAGTAATAAACGTGACGGCTTTGGAATAATTTAAATCCGAGTCATGCCCAGCCAGGGAGTTTAAGTTTCAAGTTGCCCATGGCTAAGCTTTGAGTAAACTTGGGTAAGCGAAGGCATCTTGTACACCTCTGGTGATATCAGCAGCAAGTTATTTAGTGCTCAAAATCTGCTTTTTAACTGTTATAAAACAGTGTGGTGGAAAAATTGAAATGAAATGCTAATGGGGTTGTTCCAGAGCCCAGGCCGAGGCCTCTCACGGAAGCTCTGTGCTCCCAGCAGCCCTGCCAGCACATAAATCTGTGGCATCAGAGGGAACAAAAAGTTCCCATTGGCAAAGGTTGGCTCTAAAGAAAGATGAGGGGACTGAGGAGGGAATAAAGGGAAGAAAAGCAAATTAGATCAAGGTTCAGTGAGTGACCCTCAGGGTGGGGGTCTGCCAGGAGGATCAGTGTGGGAAGGTTATTCTTGCCTGGTGTTGAAAGAGTCTTTTGACCCATCAGATGATGTGCAGGAAAGGGGCTGCTGGAGCAGGATGGGGCTGGGAGCGGGCAGGGGAGTGGACAAGGAAGGGGCCAGGAGTGTATAGGGGGTATATAGTGTAGTATATATAGAGATTGTGTATATTGGGTTGGGTTTGGGCCGGAAACAGGCAAGAAAGGGGCCAGGAGTGGGCAAGAAAGGAACTGAGAGCAAGCAGAGGGAAGGGACTGAGAGTGGGAAGGGGCTCAGAATGAGCAGGAGGAGTGGGCAGAGGAAAGGGCAGGGAGCAGGACTTCTGTCCTTTCATTACAGTAATTCAGGATCTGCTGCAGAAATATCTTGGGTGTTTTGGGTGATGCAGCCAAGCTCCTGTCACAGTGGCAAAGGACGCAGAGAGGTGCGGGTGTGATTTTCCTGGATGTGGGAACTCCTGTTGTTCCTTCCGTGTGCATAGTCCTCCCGAGGTATTGCTCCAGTGCTGAACCTCTTTGGCAGCTGCTGCAGGAGCCTTCAGGCTTCCCTTATGCTCTCTCCCTGCCCATTGTCTTTGGGAGTCAGCCCAGAACCCACGGATCCAGGATGGTCTATGGAAGCTCCCCGAGTCACTCCTTGTGCTGGTGACACTGATCTGCTGCCCATCAAGCCAGGTTCCAGTGGGACTGCAGCTGGGGTGAAGAGTGCCATTGGTTTAAGTGCCCTCCCAGTTATCAGGGAGGTTTGGGAAGCCCCTGCTTTGGGAGGAGAGAAGAGTGAGAGCCTCAGTTATCACGTCAAATCAAGCATCTCTGGGGTGGTATGTGTGTTATCCTGAGACTTTGGAGAGAAGCTCAAATGCTGACTCAAATCCACTCCAAAGGCTTGGGAAAAAAAATGCCAGGAGGCAAGAGGTGTTTGTTTATTTTCTGGAACTCTTGGGATTTTCCAGAGAGCCTCATGACTCCTGTGAGCTCTGACTCACCAGGATAGAACTGATGCCTGCACTGGGCAGGCAGGGTGCTGGCAAGGGGCTGTGGGGCAGGGTCTGCCTGTGGGCTGCTGCTCACCCCTTGAGAGCCCTCATCTTGCTGCTGCACCCCAGCAATGCCCATTCAAGCTTGGGCCCAGTGTTTTTCAGGGAAATAGCTGGATGCTGGGAAATCTTGTGCATGGGGAGAAGCTTTGTATGTGAGGAGGGAGTGGCACCAATGCTGTCCCCTTGGTAGCCCACCCCAAGGGTCCACGGGTGGCCCACGATGCTTCAGGCTCCCCTTTACCAGCTATGCCATAGGGCAGATCCATTTCTGCTACCAAGTACCTTGGGAATAATGAGCTGGGTTTGGGATGTGAGCTCAAAGAGAAGCAATGAGCTCACCCAGCCCAGCACTGCAGGATGGCAGCAGGCAGCAAAGAGGGCTGCTGCCTGCCAGGGGCTTTGGCAGGGCTGTGCAAGTGTGCAGGTGAGGGCTGTGCTGGTGGCTGAGCTTTGCTGAGTGCTCAGAGAACATTTTTAAAATACTGCTTTGTCAAGGTGAGCCTGGACTGAAGGGAAACCCTCTGGAGCAAGCGCTGGAGAGCAGCATGCCTGACTGGGAGGGAAGTGTGTGGTGTAGACTGACTGGTTTTGGATCAAGGATGGAGGCGAGTGGAAGAACAGAGCTGTTGGCCACGCTGCCTTATCTGGGAGCCTTTCTCACTACTGACAATGCAGAGAGTCTGCTCCCTGCAGGGACTCTCCCCATTACTGTCCCTGTTGACAGCTGGTCCCAAGCAGATTTTGAGTGTGATCTGCTGTGTGCCCATGGGGCTCCCCAGGTGCTCAGGGGGGAAGCTGTGCCTGAAGCAGTGCTCTGGTTGTGATCAGTGCAGGGTTTACAGTATGGAGCAGAGCAGGTCTCAGTGGTGTCCAGGCTCACCTGGGCTTTTTTGGTGGCACCATGCCTGTAGTGGCAAAACAGGAATACCAGGCTTCATGAAATGTACCCATGTTACCCAAACCACCACTGTTGGGGGTAATCTGTAGTTGATGAGGGCTCACCACCAGCAGGACTGCTGGATCATACTCTGCTCCCCACATTTCGGGGCATCTGTTATCCTTTATTCTGCAGGCACATGAATCCTGTGGGTGTAGGAGTTCAGTTTGGTCTTTAAATACCAGCTTTGTGCCCTTTGGTGACTCAGAAGGCTGGAAGCAGCGAACACCAACACTGGTTTTCTGTAAATCTTGTGGTTTTCTGTGAGGGCATGGTGGGCAGAGAGGGAGCTTTGTGCAGGGGGAACACTGCTAGGGATTCACATCCTGGAGGTTCACATCCACTGCTTGTTCTCCCAGAGCCACCTCGGCTGCATGGGAAACTCTGCAGGCTTCTTCCTGCTGAACCCAACAAGGGTTTGTGCTTCCCAAAGCTGCTCGTAGCCATGGGATGCTTCCATGTGCTTTTGTTGAGGAATTTGTGGTCTGTTTGTCGCATTAATGTGTTCTGTCATCCCAGGTGCCGGTCCAAGCCCAGGATTTGGTCTGTGGTTCTTCTGGATTCTCACCTGCCCCTCAGTTAGTGCTTCCCTGTGTCGTGGAGCTTCGGCAGTGGAAGCTCTGGGTCATAACCCTGTAGCTCTGCTCTGGCTGCACATTAGGCAGGAGGCATTTACCTCCAGTACAGAGGTGTTTGCCTTCTCCATGTGCCCCCAGGCTGCAGCAATGAGTGCCATTGGGCTACTTGTGCCACATCCCTTTAGTCCATGGTGTCATCAGTAACTTCACCAAATCCCAGTTCTTCAGGGTGACATTTTTCCAATGTAAAAGGGCTTTGCCCAGGGAGGTGGTGGAGTCCCCATCCCTGGGGGAATTTAACAGATGTTTGTGGATGTGGCACTTGGGGACATAGGTTATTGCCCTTACCAGTGCTGGACTGAATGGTCTTAGGTGGCTTTTCCAACCTAAATGGTTCTGTGTGGGTTTTGGGGATTGTTTGGGAGTTTTGGAAAGGAGAAAAGGGCAAGCTGAGAGTGGCTGGGGAGGACAGTGGTGGCACTGGGGTGGCACAGGCTGCTGTATTTGGGATGAGGGCTCTGCAGCAGCTCACAAGAAGTCCCTGTGAACGCTCCAAGGCCTCACAGTAAGCTCATCACTTTAGTACATTGGGGTTTTTTTCAGAACAGTTCTATTTTCCCCCAAAGTTCAACCCTGACTGAGCCCACCAAGCCTTAGAGTTTTCTGAGGAAATAACTAGAAATTTAGGGCTTTCCCTCCTAGTGCAGAGAGAATTTTTCCTTGTATCAGAAAATGGATGTTTTTTCTCTTGAGGAGTGAAAAAGGGATGCTGGGAGTTTTGCACTTCACTGGGTGCAGCTTTAGCCAAGTTTGAAGCAGCTGGAGCAGGTTTTGGCTTGAGCACTTACCCTGCACTCTGTGTGAAGGCTCCAGCAGTCCCTCCCCTCCACACTTCCCAGATGTTGTAACTTTTTAGAAAAATCTGCCTTGGGTTGGTTTCTGGCCTTATTCCTCAAGGTGGTCTTCAGGGAGGCTTGGGCAGTATCCATCTGGTGGCACAGCATGGGGCAGGCAGCTCCTGGGGTGCTCGGCATTCCAGCTGCCACAGGATCATGGTTTTGGGGGAATGAGGAGGGCAGCTGGGCTGGGCACACAGACTCCTCCTGCACTGCCTAAACCTGCTGCCTTCAGGCTCTTTGGGGCACCTGCCAGCGCCGCACCATGTCCCCAGCCCCGGGGCAGCCGCAGCAGGCAGGGATGTTTGCTCCAGGAGGGAAAACCTGTTCAGGCATTTTCTCTCGTGCTTGTTCCCGTAAGATGTTGGAGCTTGTGTAATCCATGGGGCTGGTGCCTGAGATGTGCTGGATAAGCTGGCACTGGTGTTGTACCAGTGCAGCCCAAGAGTGTGCTGAAGGAGGCTGTGGGCTCAGACCCCTGTGCTGGTACGGGATTCAACCCATCAGAGTCACCAGTGGTGCCCTGGCTGTGCCAAGGGAGCTTTGCTTGCCCAGGATTTCTGCAGCAGCCACGGTACCAGTTGCTCTGGTGGCACTCTGGGATACAAAGGCTTTGGAAGTGCATTGTCCCCTCTGTATCTCTTCAAAGTCCCCTGTAGCACCCCATGCATTGCAGGGGCAAAGGGGGTCCCCAGGCAGCACCAAGGCTCTGGCTGCAGAAGAAACTCCAAAAACACTGTTTGTGCCATTGCTTGTTGATGGTTTCCATGATTTTTTGGAGTGTTTAGGCATTTTGTTTGCTTTTCCAGCAGCAAAACAGCGAAGGGAAAAAGGTAGAAGGAATGGGGCTCTCTCCTTGTGTCTGCACAAGGAGTTAAAAAGCCTTCTCCAGCGTCATCGCGTTCCCCCCCGAGGCTGAGTTTGTACTATGTGCATCTATCTCAACATCTCCGGCGCTGGTTTGAACAGTCTCACCATGGCTTTACATAAGCAACAAATCAGCCAAAATAAGCCCCATCCCGGGCCTTTGCTGGTGCATTGATTCCACTTCCAAGAGAAACCTGAGGGTTTGCATCCTCCTTCGCACCGTGACCTGCCAGCACGGGCATGGCTGGGCCGGCTGGGTGGGAGCAGGGAGCGCGCCCTGCGCTTGGCTTTCGGCGTTCCCATGCTCTTGCTTGCTGCCCCCGCAGCCAGGTGCTGGGGCAGGGAGCCCAAAGCACCCTCAGAGCTTGCCCAGCCAAGCAGCTCCCTCGATCCTAGGTGTGGCTCAGAGCCAGACAGGGAGAAACTCAAGGCAACTTCCCTGAGAAATGTGAGATGGCCCAGCTGAATGTGGAGGTGAACGTGCCCTCGATGGCTCTCACACGCTGGTGCTGGGTAGGTGGAAAAGTTGGTTCTGCACAGGGACATACTGCAAGAAGTAGGAGTTTGTGAGTAGGTTATTTAGGTAGCAGCAGCAGCCTCCATGGGCTTTACATTTCTTAGGATCACAGAATATCCCCAGTTGGAAGGGACACACCCCTTCTGCCCAGCTCCTCCTAGTTTTTCCATACAAACTTATTCTGGTGCCAGGAGAGGTGAGGAGAGGAGACCCTGGTTGTGGTGTCACCCTCCAGCCCATCTCTGGTGCTGTTCCCCACCAGCCCCTTGCTGAATGCAGCAGCTCCATGGCAGGAGAGAGGAGGTCTCCTGGGGGTACATTGAGCTTATTTGTCCCCATTCATCCTTGTCCTGCTGTTCCCAGCACTGGGATGTTTGTTTCTAAACCAGCCTCAGAGGCACTTCTTTCTCCCATGAGCAGGAACATATCAAAGCCCCAGTGGAGAACGTTTTCCTCAATGGCTTCCAATGCTGCTCTCATCTGTCTTCAGGGTATTAAGAGAAAGTAGCTGTTATTTCCTTCAGACAGGCTGTTCTGTTGTCAATCCAGAGCAAACAAGGCTGCTGGGGCTGTGTGGGGACATGCTCCAGGATCGTGCCAGCTGTCCTTGGGGTGTTCAGGCATCTTCTGGATCGGGAGGACTTTATATTGCTCAGCACTGGGCTGTGCCTTCTGCTGCTGCTGCCTGCCCCACAGCAGCTCCCTGCATCGGGTTTGGGTGCTGCTGAGTGCCACCAGGTGCCACTGGATGCCACCAGGAGCTGCTGGGTGCCATTGGTGCTGGGTGCTGTCCCTTATGCCCACGGAGTCCAAGTGCTGACAAAAAGTGGAAGGTTTGGGCTGCCTTTTAAACCCTGACACTGATGTTTTGTGACAATTAATCTTGGTATTTGTATCATTCTAATTAGCAGCCTTTTATTAATATTATTGAGGCGCCACAGTGCTAATTATATGTCTGCTTAATGTGTGCTATCAGCGCTGTTCCAATCCAGTGTGATTCCGCCTGACATTATCCCACCATTAGCATTGTTTGTTGTGTGCTTAGGAAGATAATTTGATACTCCTAATCACTACGATCCTCATTAGCAAACTGTCCCCACGTGCCCAAGCTTTTGAGAGTGATGCCACCAAGTGGTGCAGCCTTCCTAGGGATCTTTCACTGGGAAATCTTCCCCATTTTGGGGGTCTCCCCTCTGTCAGGCTCTTCCTCAGAGGGAAAGGAACCCTTGGAAGATCATGTCCCCAAAAATAAAGCAAGTAGACATTTGTTCTGCCATCTGCAGGACTTCTCTGGTCTTTTGCTTCTTTTTCTTCCTCTGTCAAGAGCTTAAATATTTAAAATTTGAGGAACAGTGTAGCTGAAGTGGAGGGAAGTTGGCTTTAAGGGAGCTCTTTCATTCTTTACCCTACAGCATCATCCACTAACAGGGTTTTCCTGTTCTCCCGCAAGCAGCTGGCCCAGGAGCTGGTGACTGCAACAGCCAGGCTGTGGGAAAAGACCATCCACTACCCACCTCGTGCTGGCCGTTGTGCTCTTGGGGGAGCAGGGAAGGTGCTCATACAAGTGACTGATGCTGGTGAGGGTCCCTTCTTGCTCCCATGTACCATGCACCCCGGGGCCAGCCCATCCATGCTGCCCTCCCACCCACTTCCTGGAAAGGGTGGTGAACTGAGAGAGCTCCTTCAGTATGGGACAGGTGAAGAGATGGGTGTGATTACTGACTTTGTCCTGTCCACTGTCCCAAGCTCCAGCTCCTCTGGCTGCTGCTGCAGAGATGGGAGGAGTAAAAAAGGCTCCTGAGTGTGCACAGGAGTTGTATGAACAGGGAATTAAAACCCAGCTGCTGGAGTGTTTGATCTGCTTTTTTGATCCTTGGAGCTGGAAGCCGAGTTTTTAGGGTACGCTGGGAGAGGGAAGGCACCAGAATGCAGGCTCTGTATTCTGTTATCAGTGGCTGGCAGCCAGTTTGGTGTCTCCTCTTCAGCACAAACCTCTGATGGGGGACTGTGAGTGTGGAAGGGTATGATAAAGGGAGGTGGGGGGAGTGAATATTTCAGGAGTCTTGGCAATGACTCACCTGCCCTGTGCCCTGCAGGAGGGAGCTTGGAGGGGGCTCCCTTGGGCAGGTGGTTCTGATGCTTCTGACTGTTGAACTCAGAGATGCTGAGCTCCAGTTCCTGCTGGTGGGATGCACTCCAGAGATGGGATGGGTATCACAGCCTTAGAGATTGGTGCTGCCCCAGAGATAGATGTCACAGTCTGAGATGGGTGTTACAGCCCTAGAGATGGGTGCAGGTTTCTTTCCCTTTGGATTTCAAACTGAGCTCTTCCCATTGGCCGTTCTCTACTCGTCCTTGGTCATTGTCACCCAATGCCACCTCCTCCTCAGCCTTCACTCCACGTCTGCCTCCAGCTCTCATCCCTTCCAGCACAGATTGTCTGATTTTAAGCTCTGCCTGTACACAGCTCCCAGATGGAGAAACTGGCAGAAATAGTCTGTGGGGACTGGAGGTGGGTGCCAGTGCTGTGGCAGGTAGCCGTGAGGTGGTGATGGAGTCAGCAGAAGCATGAGGAGGATGAGAAACCAAACAAACCCCCACGTTGGGACAAACAAGTGGGCTTGAGGCCAAGCCATTTGCAAATACAATTTGTGCATGTGTTGGCATTTAATATTTTAGGTATATATTATGTATATATGCAGTGTTTTGGCTCAGTAAAGCTGAATGTTGTGTCATGCTCACAGCACAAGTCAGGCTCCCCTTGGCTTAGTGTCACCCCATCACTTGGTCCTGACCTCTGTTGCCGGGTCTGGCTGATCTCTGCAGAATTCCATATATATCCTGCCATAATTTGAAATGCAGGAGCTTTAGCTTCACTCTCCAGCTAATTGTGTGTTTGTGATTCAAGCCCTTTCTCCCCAGTGTTCAGGCATGAATTCTGCTTTGCAGACACTTTGTGTTTCCCATTCAGATTGGGAGCATCCAGATCTCAATCTTGACGTACAGCCCAGGCAGCAAGGAGTGGGGAGACAGGAATCCCGAGGATTCTTCCTTACTTTTTGCTTGAATTTTGCTAATTTGGTTTGGGAGGTGAGATAGGAATTGAATGAAGTGATTAGTGAGTCTTTGATAAACCTGTTATCTGGTGAAAATCACAAAGCGGCTTTTTCAATGTTGAATGGAACCAGATGTTCCTTGGGAATGTATGAATCTTCCATGAGTTTCTCTGTAGAAGTAAATTCCCTGTTCAGTGTGTTCTCTTTGAATTCCATCTCTTCGTTTCTGCCACAGTCACTTCGTTGTTTAATAAGTGCAAACAGGAATTTGCATAAATGACATGACAAATCCTAGATTTCCTTTAGCAACCTCAGATGGGTGTTTGTGCTCCAGAGATGGTATCAGTGTTTGGAAAGGCTGTCAGACCCTGCAGAACCTAAGCCATGCCCTGGGCCAGGTGTCCCTGGTGCCCACAGAATGGTCCTGTGGCTCCTGGGGACACTTCACACATCATGAGGTTTTTCCTAATGAAGCTTTCCTGGTTGTGAATCACACGGAGAGCCTGAGAGGGGGAGGAGTAAAGGGTGGGGAAACTCTAATGGAAGAAGTGTTTGTTGATGTTCTTTGAGGTAGTTTATCCTCTTCTGCCTTTAGTAATTGTTGATGACACTGATTCTCCTGCTATTCTGACACACCTGTGTGCCTCATATCGGTATGTGTCAGGCTTTTTTCCCTGGAAATCCCATCTCTGCCTGAGATTCTCACACACCCATAGGAGTATTCTGAAGAGCTCTTCACAGCCAGACAGTTACCCGCGGCAAAAGCAGTTAACGTGATTGCAGTGTCATTAGTGTGCCCATGGAGGCTTGTGTTTGCTGGAGCTGGTGTCATCCCCTTCCTCTTCTTTTTCTGTTCCCCTTTCCCTTTTCCCTTCCCTTTCCCTCTTTTGAGGACAACTGTTATGGTTTTCTTTGCCTACTGTGTATTCATAGAACTGCTTCAAAAATGCATCTTCCACTAGTCAGCTCTTCCACGAGGGCATACATATTTATGGAATGAAGCATTATCTATCTTTTATTCTTTGAAAGAATTTTGTTCACTTTGGCTTCAAAGCCGGAGTGCTGCCTCGTGCCTGATGGTCCTTCCTCAGCAGTGGAACAGAGTGGCTCTGGATGTTTCCTCAAGGTCTGATCTCTCCTCGAGCGGTGGTGTTGTTGGTTTGTCCTCTGGTTATCCCTCTGCCTTCGCACAGCTCCTCCAGTTGCTTGGAGTGTTCTGGTTTCTAATCCTTCCCCATGTCCGAGATTGTTGCTCTGCGTTTGAGGCTATGGGTTGTGCTGTCCTTTGGAATCTCTTCCTTCCCAGGGCAGTGGGTGAATCCTGCCTGACCTTGCCCTGGGGCTCACCTGGGCCTCTTCCCCATCATCCTTGCTGGTGGAGCTCTCTGGGCATGGGACTATGTGAGCTGTCTACCCGTGAGGGTCTTGCAGCCCCCTGATCTGGCAGGGTGTGCAGTGAGATTTTGTTCATCTGCTTGCCTTTAGGACACTGAGGATCTCAGGAAGGATCTGCACTGCTGCCAGCACTCAGATCCTGGAGCTCTGATACTGGAGCTGCAGCAGAATCCCCAGGAGGTGGAAGGAGCTTGTTCCCTTGCAGCCTCCACAGAGCAATCCTCCCAGGCAGAAAGGGTTTGGGGCATCATCACAGAGGCCACAATAACTCAGAAGGGCAGTAACTGAGTCCCTTTTGCAGCACAGGAGAGGCAGAAACCCAAGAGAACAGAAGGCTGGAAGGTTGAGACTGAAGAAGCAGGTGGACATTTGTGGTGTCTTCTTTTTTTGTTCTCTGTCCTCAATTTTTGTGGTTTCATCACTGTGCCAGAATAAATCAGGATCATTATTAATCGCTTACTTTTCCAATAGAAGGCATTTCTCAGGGAAGCAGGATGCCAGCAATGCTTGACTCCCATGGGGGTACAACAGAGCTGCTTCCAGGGTCTCTCCCAAGATGAGCCATGGGGATTTCTGGGGCCAGCATGGGGGGACTACAGCTGGCAGGGGACTCTGGGGTTGCTGCCAGCACCAGCTGCTTTCACTCACCGACACCCATCCCATGGTGGGCTCAGAGGTGGGAATGTGGGGAAGGTTTTCCCTCAGCCCTTCAGCTCCTTAGGATGTGCTGCTGCAGTGGTTACTACAGAGGAGCATCAGGAAATGACCCCTTCTAAACCTCCTGGTTTAGAAGGAACTCTAATTACTCACTAGAGGAAAATTCCTGGAAAAAAGTGTTGCTTGGAGCAGTGAAAATCTTTTCCTTCCACTCTGTCTTTCTAAAGGAATAAATAAAAATAGTGAAAAATGCACAAATAACCTCAGGGCTCACCATAGTTTGGGAATTTTTAATACCAAATGTAGCACATTTAATAAGATGTCTGAAAATCACATTCTTTTAAGCTGAAAAACACATGACCTGAACTGGGGAGTAAAATCTCAGTGTTTAACTAGGACAGCCCAGACAAGCAGATCATGCTTAGATGACTTCAGGAATGAAAACTGGCTTGTCACAGTCAGTACGAATATAATAAAATATTTAAACAATTTTCAACACTGCTGTGATGATAGAGAAAACCAGGATAATATCCAAGAGGAGAAGAATTGTTTTGGAAAGATGAAAGGATGTAATGACTGAAGGGCCTAAATCAGCCATACTCATTTCTGCCATGATGAGCCACTTTGATGCTCAGAGAAGCTGTGGCTGCTGCATCCCCAGGAAAGGGTTCAAGGCCAGATTGGATGGGGCTCAGAGCAACCGGGTCTAGTAGACCCCTGCATGGCAGGGAGTGGAACTGGATTGTCTTTAAGGTCCCTCCCAACCCAAACCGTTCTGGCATTTGCTGATTTTGGTGAGTGTTGGGGAAACTGGGAGATCAGCACAGGTGCCAACAGCTGCCTTGGTAGCTGAATGCTGCTGGCACCCTCTACCCGTTGTATCCATTGAGGCAGCAGGTAGTGCAGGACTAGCTGTGGAAGCAGGTGGCATAAAAATGTCCTCCTCAGGCTATTGGATGTCTTATGAGCCCCATTGCCACATGGCTGGCTCTTAGGATTTAGCCCACCCATGGGGCTGGGAAGGACTGCTGTGGTGCTACCACAGCCATGTGTTTCATGTGTGCCTTCTGACAGCCAGAGGGGTTGGAGCCCAGAGGGTGAGCTGCCACATGCTGTGCCTCTCCGTGGCCTGGAAGTGGGTATCAAGGTCTGTGCCAAGATGTCTTGGTCAGTGATGAAGGATGCAGGAGAGAGACCATGCAAAAGCTACTGTGCTGTGCCCTGTCACAGGAATGAAGGGAACCAGTCTCTGCTGAAAGTGTGTTTGGTAGAAGTGTGGAAGCTGAGCTTGCCTTTGGGCAGCTCCTGGTTTTCCTCTCCAACTCCCAGGACAAGCCCAGGAGCTGCAGGAATGTGCTGTGCTTTGACAGGCTTCCTGATAGTGCTGACTTACCAACAGACCCAGAAACTTGTAATGTAGAAGGTCTGGTCACCCTGTAACAGGGAGGGAGTCAACTCCCTTGTTCCCATCCTTTTTCTCATCTTACCCAGGAAAACAGCCCAGTGTGGCTTGCCAGGGAACAGCTCGTTCCATGGGAGACACACTTGAGTGGCTGAGCTCCAGCATCAGAGTTTCTCCACCACCGCCAGCCATTCCTCTTCTCCCTGCCGTGAGGAGAATGGCCTGTGCCAAGGGCTTGCAGGTGTTTGGGCTCTTACAGGATTTTGCCTGAAGGGATATTTTCGGAAGCAGAGGCCCTGTTGCTGTTATGTAGTGCAGGGACAGGACCAAACAGAGAACGTGCACCCTGGAGCTGCACCAGGCAGCCAGACGCAGACCCTGCCAAAACAATGCTCTGACTGAGTCTGCAACTAATCAGCAGCCTTGGAGAGATGACAACATTAAACTAGTTCATGTGATTTTTCCCCCTTGGAACTGTGCAGGACATCATTGATTTACAGGAGAATTAGCAGCACTCCCCACCCTGATCCTCAGGTTGTCTGTAGGAGCAGAAGCATTTGATCATATTCCTGGGAAACGAAGGCTAAAAACTGAGGCACTGGGAGGAGGTGAGTTGGGATCCTGGGTTGCTCCATTGACAGGCAGCAAGTTTTACCTGCAGCCATTTCTGTCCCTCTCATTTCTTTAGTTGAGATGTACCTGAGGAAGGCAGCTCTGTGTGCATACACGTGTGTGTCAGGAGAAGCTGAAGTCTCCAGTGTGGTTGAGGATGTGCTTTGGTTGTGTCTCTGTGGTGTGTGAGGTTGTGCCGTGGGGTCGGGGCAGTGCTGGGGGCGATCCCAGACCTGGTAGCAGTACACCCATGCAGAGCGCTGGCCATGTACCACGTCTAGAGGGCTGAGTGATGCTGGGGATTGTCCTAGACCTGACAGCATTGTGACCATGAAGAGCTCTGGCCGTGTGCCCCGTCCAGAGGGCTGAGTGATGCTGGGGATGGTCATGGACCTGACAGCAGTGTCCCCATGCAGATCTCTGGCTGTGTGCCCCATCCAAAGGGCTGAGCTCCAGGAATGTGCTGAGCTCCAGAGAGACATTTTGGTGCAGCTGGACCCTCATGCTGTCCTCAGTGGACAAGAACTGTCACCAGCAGTGGGAGGAGCAGGACCCTGGCAGAGCTGCTGCGCTGTGGTGCCTCAGTGGTGATGTACCACCTCTGGGTAACTCCAACAGCCTTGATGTAACTCTCCTTGTGAGCATCTGTATGGTTCCCATCCTCCCTTCCATCCTGCCAAAACCCAGAGCTTTTCCAAAGACGAGGGAGGAGAGAATTTTCCGGAGGAGGATAAACAAACTGTTCTCATTACTGTGAGGGTGGCTTTCCCACTCCCCAACCCAGCAGCCCCTCACCATGGAGGTGTCATTAGTGGCCATAGACTAGGGGCAGGGCAGCAGAACACCTGGACTGAGCTCAGGAAGAGGCCCTGGCTGCTTCTTTTGCTTCCTCTGGTCCCTTGGTGTATCCAAGGGAAGGACTGGCTGCTGCCATCACATCTTCATTATTAACTTCGTGACTCTTTTTGCATTGGGGTCCCCTCACATTATGTCCAGTCAATGACTTGTGTCAGTGAGGCACCCAGAGTGTGTGATGGCTCATGGTGACAGTACAAGGTGTGACCTGGGGCATCTGGACTGCACCAAGGTCTGCCCTTGACTCCCCCTCCACTGCAGGGCATGGGATGGGGACAGCAGGGTGGGAAGCAGGAACAGTGTCTCCAGCAGCGACACTTTGGAGTCACTATCCCCCTGTCACTGCAGGGACACACCAGCTCTGGTACAGGCTCAGCAGAGTTCTGCTCAGTTTCCTCTGTTCATTAGGCTGATTTTGGGATCATCCAGTAATTAAGTGCTGGAACTGCTGGGAGCATGTGTCACCAGTAATGGTGTCCCACGGGGTTGGGGGAATGAGTGACACCCAGCTGGCACAAGGGAGCTGCGTGACGGACCCAGGGTGTGCTTTTAGCTCTTGTGGTGGGACAGACAAGGGGTTTGCTCCCCAAACCCAGGAAGGTTCAGGCAATGCTGGTCAGATCAGCCCAAGAGGAGATGCTCCAGAACAGCCAACAAGACACAAATCCAGTATGTGCTGATTAGGCAGTGGCACATGCAACGGCTGCAAATCACAGTGTCAGCTCACCCTGTTTACTCGGGTTTTTCTGCTTTTATTTTTCTCTCCTCAATTTAAATTCCCAAGGAGACACTAGACACAGTTAAGTGCTGATGCAGCCCACACTGGAATGCCGTGTGGAGGAGCGCAGGTCTCACCCGCCTGCCTCTACCCCCCAGTCCCTGCTCAGCCCAGCACAGCTGCTGCTCAGGGTTCTTGATGGTTCCTTCTTTTCTTTCCTCTCATTACAAATTGAAGTATGGCCGCTGAAATGGTGGATTTGCCGCACTGAGAGCATGATCCAGCCCCAGATCTTGCCAGCCTGAGGCAACCCTGTGCCTGCTGTGAGTGGGGTGAAGGGGATGGGCTGGGGACTCCAGGACCTCAGGCTGGGCACTGGGGACGTTGCTGAAGCACCGTATGCCAGGGTAACATGAGTGACTTCAAACACAGGGCTGGTGCTGGATGTGGTGGGGAGTCCTGGCTGTGGCATACCCACCCCCATGTCATCTACATCCCCAGCTCCACTCCCCATGGGGAACTTCCCTGCAGACCTGCTTCCCAAGTGAAGGTGAGCATAGAAGGGGCTAGTCAGGGTTTAAATCTGATATGTCACCAGAGATTAAACCCAGTGAATGGATTTGGAGCAGCTCTTAATTGCTCTGAGCCGAGGACATGGAGGGATGTCTTTGCACCCTCAGGTACATCCTTGTGTGTTGGGCAAGTACATTTCCTCGCTCCCCATCTCCTCCATGCCAGGGGGTCACTGCCAGCATCCCTTTGCCTGGATCAGGCTCTGATTCTGGACTCCTCAATACCATCAGAGTCACCACCAGCCCTGTGCTGTTGCAAGCCACTCGGTTTCTAGGTCAGCTCTGCCAGTGGGGCGATAACAGCCCCGAACACTGGCAGAGATTGCAGCTGTTTCAGTCTGTTTTGCTCCAAAGCGACTTAAAATGCATTAGTGTCACACATAGCAGCTCAGTCCTGTCTCTCTGTCACTTGTCCCATTGTCTGGGGACATTCTCCTTAGCAAAGCCTGGCAGCTGACTGGCTTTGCATATATTTCCCCCAAGTTTTTTTTCTTGGTGCTGGGAATTGATTCTAAACATAGAATTGTGGAATCATAGAAATTATTTGGGTTGGAAGGGTCCTTAAAGCTCATTTTGTTCCTACCTCCTGCCATGGGCAGGGACACCTTCTACTGCGTCAGATTGCTCCAAGCCCTGTCCAAGCTGACCCTGAACACTTTCAGGGATGGAGCAGCTGCAGCTTCTCTGTGCAACCTGTGCCAGCACCTCACTACTCTTACAGACAAGAATTTCTTCCTTATATCTAATCTCAATTTTCCCCCCTTTCAGTCTGAATCACCTCAGAGGGATGTGCTGCTGCCAAGGTTGGTAGTGGGTACCCATGTTCAGCCTGTGTGAAGGAGATATGGGAGTGGGAGCACCCACTGGCATGCAAGTGGTGCTGGGCTGTGGACCTGCTGTGGCCACTGAGAAGAGCCTGGTCTGTGCATTGCCACCAGCGCCCAGGATTTCCCTGGAAGTGTGCCAGGCCAGGTTGGATGGTGCTTGTAGCAACCTGGTCCAGTGGAAGGTGTCTCTGCCCATGGCAGAGGTTGGATGAGATAAGCTTTAGGGTCCCTTCATACCCAAACCATTCTGTGATTCTGTATAGGATTTCGGGTTGTGAGCATGGAGACAGCTGTCAGTGGAGCGGGATGATACTGTACCAACCCCACCATCACTGATCTGCTCCAAAATCCCCTCAGAGCAGATGGGGCTGGACTGACCCTGGTGGCAGCTACCTGCTGCTCACCCTGTCTAGCTGCTGCTTCCCAGGAAAGCCACCCCAGGTTTCCTGAGATGAAAGTCATCAATGCCCTCATCCCCACAGAGCCAGCAAGTGCCTGGGGCAGGAGCTCAGTGCAAAACAGTGTTTTGGCCAGGAACAGGGGCATGGGTGGAGGTTCCCAGAGCTCCAGTGTCATTGCAGCTGCAGGATGCAACCAACTACTTTGTGGTTTTAAAATATGAGAGGCTCCCTCAGGAGCTCTGTGGCAGATTCCAGATGCCCTGGGCAATGTCTTGGTGGTATCTGGCTTCCCTGTGCTGCTCCAAATGGATCAGAGGTCACCCAGCAACAATCCTGCCCCATGCTAGGACTTGCCAACACATAGTCAGCCTGAAGGGCTTAACTGTGCACCCTCAGCCTGGCAGCAATCCCAGCCAGAAACTGCAGGTGCCTGTCCCCTGCCCCATCGAGGTAAGGCTGGTAAATGGTGGTGGCATCCAGGGGTCATTTTTCCTGCCACTTTGGCATGCAATGGGCATTCCAGAGGGGGTTTGACTTTTTTCGAGTGTGCCCGCATGTGGTTTGTGGATGCACATGTGATTTGTGTTTATGGTGTGGAGGGGATCAGGGTGAGGATGCACCTGCATTAGTGGAAGTGATTATAGATGAACAGTGGCAATGAGAAGAGCCGTGACCAGGAGGACAATGTGCGTTTATAGCTGAAGTTGTCTTGAGCCCCCAGCCTTGATGTCTTCTTCAAACAGGGAAATCCATGTTTAGTCCAACTGCTTGTTTGGTATTTGGAGAAAAAAAAAATCAAGTTGTTGCTGATCATGCCCATAACTGAACAAATATGAGTATCAGTGCTGGATGATTCCTGTCCTCTGGCTGGGTGTGAATGGATTTATTGTGCATCTTGTCTCCAGCAGGTAAAGGGGTGCAGGTGCTGAGCTGCTCTGTTGGAGCTGCAGGAGGGTTTGATGCTTCAGGTTCTTGACACTCGTGATGGAGAAGGTTCAGCCACATGTCCAGGCACTCGCTCTCTGATCCCACCATCCCTGGAAGACCTGGCCCCTTGGCCCCGTGGAGCACCAGTGGCTCCTGCTCAAGGGTGTGACGGTGTTCCTTTTTTGTCAGTTTTTCTCACTTCCTCCTCAATTGTAGAGAAGTCACCTATTTAGGGACAGAAGGTGGAGGTTTGGGGAAACAACAAGTGTTTTATAAAGCAATTAAAACCCAACCCCTGTAACTGTCATAATTTATATACACCTACAAAATAACCAGCTGGTGTGATCTAGGCTTCAAGCCCATTTTATTTGTTTCAGCACATCAAACAGATGGAAACATTCCATCTGTTTTTTGCTAGGATGCAGAGGGGTTGGCAGTGAGGGTCTGTGAATGCAGAGAGGAGTTGGGGAGCAGCGAGGGGCTGTGGGGGAGTGATGAGGGACTGGGGAGCAGAGAGGGGTTGGGGTGCAGTGGAGGGCTGGGCCCCTCAGTTGAGGGAAGAGATTGAGGGGCTGGAGCGGGGCCAGAGAAGA
>JAOXXN010000025.1:19641385-19685709 GCA_026770055.1 Myrmophylax atrothorax | reverse complement strand
CACTCGAGAGCAAGGAGGGGCTGGAGGAGCTGTGAGGGGCTGTGGAACCATCGCTGACACCAGTAAAGCACCATGGATTGCCCCAGCATCACCACAGCAGAAATGTGATGAAGGGATCGGTGCTTGGGGGCAGGATTTTTGTGTGTGTTTATGGATGGGAGGAGTGATGCCATCCCCTAGAAAACTTGGGAAGTTGCATATGGGGTTTGGGTTTATGTGCTTCAAAGCTGTACCCCCAGCCCCTCCCACCCTCCATCACACCATGGAACATTAAAGCTAGTTGTTGAGAGTTCAAAGCTGGGACCTCAGCACAGCCAAGGTGGTGATGAGGGAAGTAATTAGCAAGTGAAATGATCAGTGCTGTAGTGAAATGTTTATAATACTGAGCTGTGAGGAGCGGAGGGTGGGAGCAGCTGGTTTTTCCATTATCCATACAGCTCTGCTCTGCGAACCCTTCCCGCATAACGAAGGCTCCTTGGGTTTTATTCCATTTCTCCAGCCTGTTCCTGTGTTCTGCCTCACCCACCCTTGGCTGGCAGTTTGCAGGGTTGCAAACGAGCTCAGAGTATTTTAGGAGCCAGTGGTTTTTCAGGAATGAGTGCTGTGCCTGCGCTTTGTGCCTGTGATTCAAGTTCTCCTGGCTCAGTAGCCCCCAATTACCCATGTGTGCAGAGGGGGGGCCGTGTTTATGGGTCTGCTGGAGTTGGATCAAAGCCTTGGACTGCAGTTCCTACCCAAGGATGAATGAACCACCTCAGGGAACTTCTTCCAGCCCTGGAGTTTAAAATATTAATAGGATATCATTTCCCGACATGCGCTGCAACAGGTCACGAGCGCTCTGTTATAAAACATCCCTGTTAGCGGAGCACGTGGAACCGGCAGTGCCGTGTCCCTGGAATTATTGACACCCACAAACTGTTCATCCCCCACGTGGCCATGGATATTGATATCCCCTCAAATGGGCTCTTCCTCCATGCTCCCCTGGATCCCTTTCTGCTCCCAGAATATTGCAGCCTACAGGCACCAAAGCAGGCCCTGAGGATCCCTGTGCTGCTCAGGTTGTGACCTGCTGGCAGAGATCTGCTGTCCAAGGTCTGCTTACAGTGACTGAGATCTACTGACTGTGATCCACTGGCCAG
The DNA here is from genome assembly GCA_026770055.1 of Myrmophylax atrothorax. Classification (NCBI taxonomy): domain Eukaryota; kingdom Metazoa; phylum Chordata; class Aves; order Passeriformes; family Thamnophilidae; genus Myrmophylax; species Myrmophylax atrothorax. Next base: position 19,684,570 of record JAOXXN010000025.1, on the reverse strand, counting down.
GATCCACTGCCTGAGATCTGCTCGCTGATACCTGCTCAGGCAAGCACAGGGTAGTTTTGCTGGGGGGGACTAAGAGGACAGCGCAGGGCAGCTCGACTCGCCTGTGCCAGCAGTGCTCTGGCTGAGGTGGTTGCCAGAGGAGATGTCCCTCTCCCATGGCTCATCAGGGTCTTCTTCATCTCCCTCACCCTGTGCAGAACAAAACTGATGATGAAAATAGCCAAAATTTTCTCTCCAAAGGAGTGGCAAAGGGCAGACACCCACACTGTCACCAGCTGGTGACACACCAGAGTAACCACAGTGTTGGGTTCCGTGGCTCCCCCTGGCACAACCCACTGGAGTGGGCAGAAGCTGCCAAGGATCCCCAGAGCCTTTTCCCACAGTTATTTCAGTGTTGCTCCCTCAGGCAGTGTGCTGGGTGGTGGAAGGTGTTGCTTGTTGGCAGAGGACTGGGGCCACTCCAGCTTTGCTGATCTCTGTGTTTTTCCTCTTTCTCCCATTTCTGGACCTGCAGCAAACCCTGGAGACGAATCTCACCAACCTGGTTAAACGCAACAGTGAACTGGAAAACCAGATGGCCAAGCTGATACAGATCTGCCAGCAAGTGGAGGTGGGTGAGGGGCAGCAGGGGGCTGGGGAAGGTGCACAGGGCAGCTCCCAGCTCTCAGGATGGGATGCATGGATCACTCCAGAGTCCTTTCCTGGTGACTACCCTGGAAACAAAGATGACTGTGGGAGGAAGCATTGTTGAGGGCTTGGGGGAGCTAAATTGTTTAGGGGAGTTTAGTCCCAAGCAATTGAAGATGCAGGGATGGTTCCCAGGGTCTGTACGGTCTGAAGGAGTATGGCATGTCTGGGAACCAGTGGGAAGAGACATGGGCTGCTGGGCTGGCTCCAGGCAGGGGCACCTGCCAGCTTCTCTGTGCTGGGGGCAGCAGATGCTTTTGGTGGAAGCCGGGACGAAACCAGGCATGGAAACAGGACTCATCAGCAGCCTGGGTGACAGTAACCCTGCCAACAGGGCTCATCTACTGGGTGACATGGAGCATGCAGCTCTTCCTTGAACCACTGCCTTCCCATAGGATAAAATCCCAGGCTGCTGCCGGGATTGCGGCCGTGGATTCAAGTGGAGTTTGCCAGTGCCTGAGTGAACACAACAGCTGTTTGCTTCAGCCTTGGGCAGCCCGGCCTTCCCTGCACCTGCTCTGAGCCACCCCATGAGCCCAGCAGCCAGCGGGGTGCAGGGATGCTCTGGCAGGATGTGAGGAGGCTGCAGCAGGATGTGAGGATGCTGCAGCAGCATGTTGGAATGCTGTGGTGGGATGCAGGGATGCTGCAGTGGGATATGGGGATGCTGTGGCAGGATGCAGGGATGCTGCAGGGGGATGCTGTGACAGGATGCAAGGATGCTTTGGTCGGATATAGGGATGCTGTGTCAGGATGCAAGGATGTGACTGGCTGCGGGCATTCTGCAGCAGGATGAGGGATGCTGCATGTGCTGGCTGGAGCCATTTGCCCACAGTGAAGCACCTGGAAATCATTTGCCCATGAAGCTGCAGCTTGTCCTTCACCACCTGCATCTCAGTGCAGCTGGGACTCTGGGGCCAGGAAGGTGCTTCCAAACCCCCATGGTTCCTACAGGCAGCATCAGCGCTTTGTTCTTCGCTCCCTCAATAATGTCCTGATGATCTGGCGAGAGGAAATGAGAGTAGAAGCCCTTTCTGTGAGTGCCAGCAGGGCCGAGTGTGCCGCCAGCAGCTGGCAGCCACTGTCACAGTGTGCAAGGAGGAGGAGGAGGGGGCTGAGATGCTCTGAACTTTCAGCCAAAATAAGGAGCAGAAAAATCCCATTTGGCTCTGCAGCACTGCTGGCCTTCTGTGCCAGTGCTCCATGTCACTCACACTGTCCTGTTTCTCTCTGCCCATGCATCACTCTGCAGTAGGAATGGCTTTGTCAGAGCTCTCTCCTGGGCTCTGTCTTCCCCAGGGCTCAGCAGGCTTGGAGTGAGGCTGAGAAAATAGGCAGCAAATGTCTGGCTGGTAGGAAAAGAAGGAGCCAGGATGTCCTTGCAGAGCTCTGGTGACAGTCACCAGCTCTTGCTGCTCTGATGGGCCACACTTCAGCTCTGAGAGCACACCAGGGATGGAGCAGGGATGTGGCTGGATGTCCTTCCAAACCTCTTCCTTTGAATCCAGCTCTAATATCTTAATGACCTGACTTAGGATGAATTGAAAGCTATTTGGTGTTTCTGTATGATCCTGGGAGTCTCAGACCTCTAAGCTGTCATTTTCAACAGAGTTTGTGAGTTTTCAGCTTTGTCAGACACTCTGCTTAAAATAACAGTTCAGATAACATTTCTCAGCTGTGCTGAATGCACAGTCGGGCCCTTGGAGGCACCTTCGCAGAGAGCACAGTAAAGTGTGAAGCAGAAAATATTTCTGCCTCCCTGTGTTCCTTGTCAGTCTGATTCCAGGGAATTTTGCTTTCGAGCTATTTGTAGACATGGCACATAGATAGATATATGCAATTCCGACACACTCTGCCCATTAGGCATGTTCAGTGTAAGTCCCACGGTATGGCCAGAGAATGGTGCCACCAACACCCCAACAGACAGGGGTTCACCCCAGACAAGGGCACTGCAAGTGTCCCCAAGCCACTGAGCCTGTGCTGTCTGCCAAAGTGCCTTTGGTACGTGGGGGGCTGCACTGAGAGAGGGTGAAAGGGCTAAATCCCATGGCAGTGATGGAAAGGTAGACCAAGGACAGCAGGTAACAACCCTGTGGAGAAGCTGAGTTTATAAAATAGAGGTGGCACCACCCCAATGTCCCCATTGAGGGGGGCAGAAGGAGATGCTGCATGTGCACCATGGGATGGTGGCCTCTGTGCCACAGCAGCTGTAGGGCTGGTCTCAGTGTGAGCTGGTGGTGTCGCCAAGGCACGACTGCTACATGGCCAAAAAACTCTTGAGGGTTGTGGAGATAGAATGGGGTTCTCTGTTCCATCCTCAAGCTGCCAGGGCATAAAGGAGGAGGTTTGCCTGTGCCTGAGTCATGCTGTGGGCTGAGATGCTGTTCCTCATTCCCATGAGCTGCAGGATGAGCTCTTCCTGGGGCTGAGTTTATTCCAGGGTTGTGTTGTCCCTAGCACATTCCCCCCCAGCACTGAGAAGAGTGAAGTATTTTTTCTCTCCCTTCTTACACCTCAAAGCCACCCCCATGCCCAGCATTCCTATAGCCATAGCACCTGCCAAGTCTTCACCCCCAGTCCAGCATTTAGCTGGGAAATGGTTCATCCCTGCAGAGTGATTTGGCCCATGTCCAGGTGTGCTTCAGCCAGGGATTTGCCAGCAAAGAGGTGCTGGTCTGCAGTGCCCCCACCATGCTCTGCTGCCCCTTTAGGGGGACCCTGGCCTCGGAAATGCTTCCTCTTGGGCAGAAGGCAAGTGGGAAAAGGACTGTGTGACCTCTGTGACTTCACCTGCCTTCAGTCTCCCAGAGAATGAACGTGGCTGAGTGCAGATTTCTTGCCCTGGGCAGGTTTTCAGATTTGGGCTACAGATGGGTACAGATTTATGTTGTCCTGTAGCCATCCTGGAAGGGGAGTGAGTGCTCCAGGCCTGAGGTCTGGCGCACTGTTGGGTTATGGAAGTGGTTAGGGGAATGGATCTAGGGCTGAGCTGAGGTGCTCCAGCCTCCCCTCCCATTGCTTGACCCAGCATCTCCTTCCCTCCCTTTGCCATGTACAGGCCTCAGCTGCATCTTCCCTTACCTTCATGTGAACCAGAAGCTGAATGAGAGTCCAGAGTTTGTGCTCCTGGGAAATTGGAGTGACAGCCATCCCTATGGGCATGCAGCCTCAAGGGATCTGGGTGCTGCCAGCTCACCACCGCCAGTCTGCATGGCAGCACTGCCACAGCAGCTTGCTGCAGGCTCCAAACCCTGGAGCTGATCCCCCCACTGCTACATGCAGCAGATTGGGAAGATTTTACGCTGTTTTTCCTCTGTGGAGCTCTCTCTGCAGACCATCAGCTGTCTCCCACTCCAGTGTTGCATAATCTGCTGGCCAGGTTTAAAAAAAGATCCTGTAGCAAAAATGTGGTTCACTCAGGGCTGCCTTTGGACTGCTCTGTGTTCTACAGGGATTTAGGAGTATGAAATGAGGAAAACTGATTTTTGCCCTCTAGTGTGCTTTAATTAAGTGATAGGGCTTGATTCCCCTTCCATAAAGTGCATTCCCCCTGTCCTGTTCTGTCCATCCCACCAGGGATACTTGTCTTTCCTGGAGGCAGAGGAATGGAAGCTCTGCCTGTGCCCCCCTGTGCTCTGTGTGTGCACCACAGTGAACACAGCCATGAGGGCACGTTATGTGTCCCTCCTAACACCTGCATGTTCTGTGTCCCTCCTAACACCGGCGTGCTGCTCTTCCTGGTCAGGTGAACACAGCCATGCACGAGGCCAAACTGATGGAGGAGTGTGATGAACTGATGGAGATCATCCGCCAGCGCAAGCAGGTCATCGCTGTCAAGATCAAGGAGACAAAGGTGAGGGGGCTGGCTCGTGTGGTCCTGGTCTGGAGGTCTGTGCCTGCACTGTGGGGTCAGCCCTTGCTCTCTGGGCACCCCTGCCATGGGCAGAGGGGCTGCAGCAGCGTGTGTTGCCTTGCCGTGAAAGGATTTGCTTTGGGCAGCCATCAGTGCACGCAGGTTCATCTCCCTGCTGTCCAAAATCTGGGTGTCCGTCACTGCTGCTGCCCTCCCTGCCACCCCAAATCTGTGTGTCCCACACTGCTGCTGCCCCAGGGCTCCTCCACCAAGAACAAGGCATGTGCTGGATGTGGCTGGAGGAGGAACGGTGTGTTGGTTAGTGTGACAAGTTGGTGCAGAGGTTCGGGTCACTCCAGACAGCTTCCTCGGGGCTTTTCACTGCCATGGTCCTAATAAAATAATGCAAAATTAATACTGAAGGACCAGAACCCAGCACGGCAGAGAGAGCAGAGGCTGCACCCTCTGCATTGCAGCACAGCTGAAGGGGCAGCTGCTTCTCACCCTTTTCTTTGTGGGAGCATTTCAACCCTTTGTCCAGCGGTTCTGGACTGGAGGGCTGGGCTGTAGCTCTAAGCAGTGCCCACAGGAGCCTTCATGAGCCCTGCGCTGTTCTCACTGAGCTTGGGTGTGCATTGGGTTCCCACCACAGTGCCATACCCAAGCCCCTAATACAGATGTTTCCCAGGCAAAGTTTGGGAGTGGGTTCCACTGCAGGCTCTGGGACACCCTGGCAGCAGTGGGAGCTTTGGAATTCTGCTGCTATGCCAAGCACTTCAGGGAATATATTTTATGTAATGGTGCCGTCTGCCGGTCCATCTGTCTGTCTGCTTTCACTTCCCACTCTCTTCCCTGATGGCTCCAGGCTGTGCTGTCCAGTTCCAGCCGTGGTTGGGAGGAGCTGGAAGCACCAAAATATTGTTTTCTTACAATTGGCAGCTGAGCAGAGGCGAGTGGCACAGATTAGTGCCCAAACCCTCCGCAGAAGCAGCACTGAGGGAGCTGCCAACACTGCACTGCACCAGTGGGAGGTGGGAATGGGGATGCTGGTACTGGCCATACTGGGTTTGGCTTCCAAAGTTACCAAGGAACTGGAACAAGCCTCTGTGCCAGTGAAAAGCAGCTAGGGATGGAAAGGTGCAGGTGTGCAGCACTGTAGATACCTCTGTACCCTCCTGCACTGGCTCTGGTTTCCTCTAACGCCTGAGGAGCAATTTTCAGGTGGGAAGGGAAGGCAGCTTTTCCGAGCCCCAGCCACGAACATAGGAAAGTTTAAAAAGCTCAAAAGACAAAAAAATGAGGAAGCTCCTGAGTCTGCGGTCAGTTTGAAGCGCTCCAGCTGCGGCGTGAGCAATTCTGCTTTCCTGTTGGATTGCCATTTGGTTTTCCGTTTGTCCTGGGCTGCTTTTCCTGACAAATGGCCCCATGGATACATGCAGCCACCTGGTCACAGCAGCACACAGCACTGGGAAGAATAGCAGCTCCAGGCATGAGAAGGGAAATCTGTGAAGGCAAAAGTCCAGGAGGGTGGTCCTGAGAGGAGCTGACTGCTCCACCCCAGGGTTACTGTGGGAAATGGAGCTCTTCCACCTCCCTCAGGCAGCAAGAGAGGTGCAAGGACAAGAGCAGGAATTGTGCATTGTCCTGGGTGAGAGCAAGGGACACCGGGCAAGGGTGCCTGGAGGATAATGCCTGCCATGCTCCCAGATGTGAGGAAATCCTGTGTGCACCCCCAGCTCGCAGGAGAGCTGGGAGGACACTGCCAGGGCCTCAGGAAAAAGGCCAGGTTCTGCAGGAGCACACTGGGTGTGTGGCAGACTGGGGATCCCTGACAGGATGTTTTGGTGTTCACAGCGTTTGTTGTCACTGTGACTCAAAGTGCATGTGAGTGTCAAGGCAGCAGCAAGTCTGAGTCTGACTTCTTGCTGCATGTCTGGTCCTGGTAACAGCAGTGGCAGCAAACCCAGGTGTCATGCAGTGTGACAAGCATTACCTACCTCAGCTGGTCCTACTCCCAGTGTGCCAGCCCTCCAGGTATAGGTGGTTGTGTGCCCTGGGGCCAGCAAGCCTCCCCAGCGGTAGTGGGGTGGTCCAGCCATGGGGATGTTCCCTGCTGCCTCTGCCCTCTGCCTGCCCCTCTGCCTGACCCACTGTCCAGATGCCTCTGGGCTGGCAGCTCTGCACTGGGACACCAGTGGGGTCTGAGCAGGTAGTAAGACATGCTGCAGTCCAGCATGTGTGGGGACAACAGGGCTGGGAGGTGATGTCCTCTGAAAGCCAGGGAGAAGGGACGGGAAGAACAAGCAGGTTCCATCACACTTTGATTGCCCAACATCTCAGCTCAGCAGCTGAGAATACAGTTCACTTGTTCATGAGGTTCCCTTGCCCTGTTCTGAGTCACTTGCAGGGCTCTCCTCGAGCTGGCATGAGTGGTGACATCGTGTTTGCATGGGAAGAGTGGAGAGAGGATGCATCGCTCTCCTGCATCCGTCACACATGGGAGCCTCAGACCAGGCACAGGCTGTTCCCTGGGGCTTTCTCACTCCCGACAAAATTTAACATGGAAAATGCATTGCTTCACTCCCTCCCCAGAGCCAGTGGGACATTCCCGTGCCATTCCAATGCTTCTTGCTCCTTCTGAGCAGCCCCTGGCTCTGGATGGGGTTCCCTCTGTGCTTTTCAAGCTCCTGAGCTCCCTTTGCTCCTCCAACAGGTGATGAAGCTGCGGAAGCTGGCTCAGCAGGTTGCCAACTGCAGGCAATGCCTTGAGCGCTCCACAGTCCTCATCAACCAGGCCGAGCACATCCTGAAGGAGAACGACCACGCACGGTTCCTGCAGACTGCCAGGAATGTGGCTGAGAGGTGGGCTGGGCTCAGGACACTGATTCTGGAGTTGTCCCCTGGTCACAGGTCCCTGCCCAGAGATGACTTGATGCCCCCAGGTTCCTTCCGCAGAGATCCCCAATCCCCCCTACAGCTTCCCACCATGCTGCCCTTAAATAAACCACATGGTCAGGTTCCCATCCCTCACAGACAGGTGTTGCATGGCTGGTCCTAACGCTGTGGAACAATACTGTGGAATACTGGGTTGGGAAAGTGGTGGAAATGCCAATCCAAAGGGAGCTTGGGCCAGTCAGAGCTGAGGACCCCCAAAGGTGGAGCCCCCCTACTCTAAGGAGACATGTCCCCAGGCTAGGCAGCTCTCCTCAGCAGTGGTTTGTAGGTGCAGGCTGGTTTCCTGACATCAGGTAACATCGTGGCAAGGCTGCCTGCACCCCTCTGCCCCTTCTCGCCGCGGCCGGTGCTGGGAGCCGCATGCACCCTGGTGCGTACTGATGGTCCCTTCTTTCCTTCCAGGGTCGCCATGGCAACTGCATCCTCGCAAGTTCTGATACCAGATATCAATTTTAATGATGCCTTTGAAAACTTTGCTTTAGATTTTTCCAGAGAGAAGAAGCTGCTAGAGGGGCTGGATTATCTAACGGGTGAGTGCACGGGCACATTCCCCTCTGTTGCAACCCGTGTCCTCCCCACAACCCCATGTCTTCCCCTCAGCCCCTGCCCTGTGCCCCACATCTTCCCCTCAGTGCCCTCCCCTACACCCCACCAGGGACTGGCAGACGTGTTTTAAGACATAATCAGTAACAAGCACTGGGTCAACTGTGCCAGGGTAGGGGCCAGGACAGTGACATGTCCCCATCCTCCCATTTTACTCTGCCGCTCCTGGAGGATCCGTAGAAAAGTCCAGAAAGCTCAAAAATTATGATCTCTCTGACCTGGGGAGGAAGCTGCTGTCCGTAAGGATGCACAAGGGATAAGGATTATATAAGGATCCGTAAGGATTACAGGGAGGGAACACTGAATTAACCAATTATTATACTTCTAATGCACTCTGTGCTTTAACATTTCCCTTTTCCTGCCCTTTTTGTGGGTCTCTTGGTCATAAATTATGAACCCTTGTGGGCAGGACCTTGCTGGGCCCCATGGTGCTGCAGCACAGACTGAACACTGCCCTCGGGGGTTTGGGAGCAGTGACGGCTGCTGGACTGGCCTGTGCTGGAGCTCTGGTGGGGATGAAAGCTCCAGGGAGGCAAGGACATCCTCACTCACCCAAATCCGATTTCATCATCACAAAGCAGATCAGCTTTCACTGAAAGATTAACACAAACATGTGTATGGATCAGTTATGGGATAAAATACTTATTCCACAGCCGGTGCTGGGAAATAGGTGGATTTGGAAATGAGTTCTCAGCCTGCTTCAGCGTGGGGTTGTCAGACCTGATGGAGCAGCAGGAAAAACCCTGTGCTCTGATCCCTGGACACTTTGTTAAACTAAAAAGTTTAGGTCAGTTGGAAACACGATGACAGATAAAATGAGGGAGTTCTTGGTATCGAGAGACTGCTCCCACCACGAGCCCATCTCTGTCCTTATGGGAGCAGAAAAGCCCTGTGTTTTTAAGGAAGAAAAGCCCAAACTGACTGAAATCTGTGGTCTGTGCCTTCCCGCAGCACCGAACCCACCATCAGTCCGCGAGGAGCTCTGCACAGCCTCCCATGACACCATCACTGTGCACTGGATCTCGGAGGATGAGTTCAGCGTCAGCTCCTATGAGCTCCAGTACACCATCTTCACCGGCCAGGCCAACTTCATCAGTAAGTCACCGTGTGCTGCAGGGGCTGCTGTTCCCTTCGGGAAGGAATCCCAGGTTGCCCAGAGAAGCTGTGGCTGCCCCATCCATGGAGGTGTCCAAGGTCAGATTGGACGTGGCTTGGAGCTACCTGGGCTAGTGGAAGGTGTCCCTGCCTATGGCAGGGAGTTGCAACGAGATGATCTTTAAGGTCTCTCCTAGCCCAAACCAATCTGTGATTCTATAAGGAAAAGGTTCTCAGTGGTTTAAAGACTGGGAATTCATGGAGGAAACAGCAGCAAATAATTCACCAAGGGCTACACTCAGAGTGGTGGAGACCTCCCCGTGTTAGGGGTCCATCCCTGAGCTGCTGTGCCCTGCACTTGCTCTCATCAGCCCTGGCTCATTGAAGCAGTGGGAACATTGAAGGGCCTCATCCATCTCACAGTTCCCAGATTTGTACATCTGGGATCCTACGGGCAAGGCTGTGCTGGCTGGTAATTGACATGGTCTATAAACCCTCTGTAACAACACTGAGGCTTGTCTCCAGGCCATTTTTTGTGCAAGTCACTGCCATACCTAATTGTTTTTCCACACTGACACAGATTTGCCTGACAGGAATTGGATTTGAGGACCAAGGAGGGGTCTTGCTGACGGTCTGTGGCTTGTGAGAAAATTTTGCTCCTGGTTTTCCCTAGCAGCACATGCCACTGTGGGAAGTGCTGACAAGGTGCCTCAGAACAGGTGCTCTGGGCTGCCATCAGCCTGTCCCACTGGCTGGGAGGGTGTTGGTGCCAGGAGCACAGTGTCATGGCTCTGGAAGGCTGCTCAGTGAACTCTGAAGTCTGTAGGAAGCTGCCAGGGAAAGTTCCCTGTGGCTTTCCAAGCTGGATATCGCCTCCCCAGCTCCAGCCCAGGCTTTGCCCTTGTTTTGGCAAACAAGATGATGTGCTTCCTCTCAGTCAGAGGCTGTAGGGTACTGGTGGTGCTGCAGCCAGATCTGCCCTGCTCAACTCTCCTCTCCTTCCCAGATACAGCGTGTTATCTCCAGCACTTTGTCCTTCTCTGGAGGCATGGAGAGCTCGGCCACCTCTCTGGCTCTGCTCTTGCATGGCCACCAGCCTCTTCACTTCCAGCAGAGGACAAGACAAGGGACAGTGCTGGTGAAGGGTCACCTGAATGTCCTTGTGCCAGCTCTGCAAAAGCTGGGCTAACAAGGTGCTCAGGGCTTGCTCCTTGAGGAGCAAGGACTGTCCAGGGATGGAACATCCAGTGCTTCCCCACCCTCAGCTAGAAGTATTTTGCCCTTTTTCAACTAGGATTTCCCCTGCTGCAGCTCGTGTCCTTGCCCTGGGGCCATGCTGGGGAAGGATCTGGGTCCCACCTCTCCCCAGACACTACTTTGGATGCATGTCTTGGACTCCCATTCATCAAAGGACTTGAGAATGAGTCACCTGCCCACCTTTGGGGATCTGGCACAGGCATTGGTGAGGGGGAGCTATGGTGACCACAGGGGTGAGGAACAGCGAGGGAAGGGCTGGAGGAGAGCCCTGAGGGGCACATGTCAGGAGTGTCCTTCTTAGCCAGCTTGGATTGCTCTTCCTAGGAAGAGTGATGAAAATATCAGTTAAATCTCCAAGGAGAAAATGAATAACACATTGTCCCTTGGAATAGCACAGCTGGGCCCAGGTGATGGGAGCGTGTGAGCCCTGGCTGAACTCGTGCATGAAGAGACCCTGGAATACCAAGCAGGAACCTGGGAGGCTGACCAGGAGAGGAAATACCTTTCCAGGGAGCACACAGTTGGCCTGTGGAACCCATCCCTTTCACACTCCCATCAAAGCCAAGAGCTCGGCAAGAGCCGGACGTTTTTATGGATGACGAATGCTGCAGTAAAAAGGATTTTTTTTATGCTTTGGCAAGCATAGGAGCCCTCAGTCTTCAAGGCCAAGCTCTTTGTGGTTGTTTTGGGAAATAAGCCTCCTTGGGAGGCCAAATCCTTCCCAGTGTCATCTCATCCACTTTGTTCTTCCTTACAAAGGATCCCCATCTGGTCCTTCCTGCAGGGAGGTGACAGCGACTAGTGCCAGGCTGGAAGCTGTGTACTCTGAGGAGAGCAGCAATGTGTGTAGGCTGCAATCAGGATCACATCTGTTTTATTTTCTACTTCACATCACATTGCTCTGTGCCCCTTGGCCATTCCCATGTGTATTTCAAACCAAATCCAGTCTGACAGGGACTGCAACCTGCCCTTGTCCTGCAGCTGAACCAGCCACCAGAGGTAAATGAACACACCATGGAAGCTGTCTCAGCAGAGGTGTGGAGTGTTCCCAGCTCCTGTCTCCCAGCCCTGCACATGCTGAGAACCCCCCCCAGTCACCCTGAACTGACAACCCACTCCTCACCTCCCGCCACAGCCAGTAAGCCTCCAGCTACTGCTTCCAAGCCTCCTCCTTATTCCTCTTTTGGCGCAAAGCCCTGGCCCAGTGCTGCTATAGCTGCCCCAGAGCTGTGTACAGGAAGCTCAGTGCTGCTGCCATGGTGGGTCCTGGGCTCTCACTGCCCCAGCCTCCCAGTTCCCCCATAACCCCTCAGGATCCCCGTTCCCCAGTGCTGGCTGCTCAGGTGCTCATGCTGGCTGCGGGTGATCCTCATCCCAGCCATGCAGGCAGCAGGAACAGCCTCAGTGGCACCATGTAGGGCTTTTCCCCTTTCCTGGAGCTCTGTGTCATCCCGCCTGAGGTACAGCACTACACTTCCATACATTCCAGGCACTGCAGCTCCAACACTGCAAACCGCTGCAGCAGTCAGGCTTGGCACCTCCGTAATCTTGGATTTTTCATTCCCTCCCATTTCCAGAAAGAGTTCAGGCTCCTGAATGATTTCCAGGCATCTGGATCCTTTCACTGAGAGCTCATTTTGTTTGAACTGCTCTGCAGACCAGTCTGCCCAGGGAGCTGAAGCATCAGCATCCCTTCACCATGAATTATTACTTCCTACCCTGGAGCACTGAGCACGAGGCAGGAGCAGGATTCAGGTGCAAACACACTGATTTGGGTGCAAATACGTCCCTTTCTGCATCTGGAATTGCATATTGTGAGCTGGGAGCAGGATGGAGGCTGTCCTGTGGGAGCAGACACATGGGAGAGGATGATAGGGGGGTTATGGTAGGATGATGGTGGCGTTGCAGTGGGCATCACCCCCTCCTTAACATCAGCAGCCACCTCTGCGGGAAGGTGCCACTGTTTGAATTTCCCTTTCTCTTGCACCCTTTCCCCATCATTTCCCACAGCAGCATCCCAAGATGCCAGCATGCCAGCCCTGTCTCTGCCTTACCAACCTTTCCTTCCTATGACAATAGAGGTTCTGACTTGCTGGGATTTATCATCTCTGAAAATTTCCCTGCAGGCGCTTTGAACTCCCAGGCAGGCAATAAATCCCAAGGGACATGCAGTCATGAGCTCTGCCTTAGCAGCACGGGGGCTTTGTATTGTGTCCTTCCCTGGGAATAAATCTCTCCCTGCCTGTCCCACACTGCAGGTCTGTACAACTCCATGGACAGCTGGATGATCGTCCCAAACATCAAGCAGAACCACTACACAGTGCATGGGCTCCAGAGCGGCACCCGCTACATCTTCCTGGTGAAGGCCATCAACCAGGCGGGCAGCCGGAACAGCGAGCCCGCCCGGCTCAAGACCAACAGTAGGTGCCCAGACACTCACCTGGTCATGGCAGGTGATGGGGGAGAGTTTCATGGGGTTTGGGATTCCAGGAGTATGGCCAAAGGCTCCTGGTGAGCCTGCAGTGGCTGGCACAGGATGGAGACCCCAGATTGTTTAAATTATTGAAGTGCCCATCTCCTTTGGTGCCTCCACTCCTTCCTTGCCTTGGGGGTGGTCTCCTGCTATCCTATGTGGTGCCAGGGGCTCCCATCATCCCTGTGCTCCTATCAGCACCCATTCCTGGGATCTTACAAGGTCATAAAGGTCAATCCTTCTGGTGGCTTTACATCCCTGAGCTTTTTGGGGCTAATGCGCAGAGTCCCAGAGCAATTGTGTTCCTTGTATGTGGCTCAGCTCACAGACAGTTGTGATTTTTGGGGAGCCATAAGGATGTTGAAGTATCTTCATAGTGGTGGATGGGACTTTGCAGCCACACACAAAGCAGAAGTTGCACTTTCCAATGACCCAAGGACACCAAGGAGGGTTAAATGTGTTTGTGGAAAGCTGAACTCTGAGGACAGTGGTCGTGGTGCAGTCAGAGCTGCTGGTTTTGTGGTGGAAAAGCTTTTCCCACTGGCACCTGTGACCTTGGGGAATGCCACAGGAGGAACAATGTAAGACATTGGGGGAAGGAATAAGTTGGTTCTCCAGGTTCCTGCCCACTGCCTGCTCCATGCCTGCATCTCTCCAGCCCCAGTGAGCACAGCCCTCCCATCTGTCTTTCTCCAACAGTCGCTTCTACCTGGACGAGGCTTTCATGATGATTTGTCACCTACACCTCCTCCTTTTCTTTGCACGATGTTAAACCTCATAAAATGACATCAAGGTAGTGGGGCTGAGGAAGCTGCTGGGGAGCAAACTCCAGCCCAGCCCGCCTGTTTATTAAAAATTTATCCCTCCTGTGGCTGCTGTTTTTCAGCGCTCCCCTGACTTTGAAAGGCGCTCACTCTGGGAATGCGGAATGGGCGGCTTGGGAAGCCAGGAGTGGGGGCAGTTGGCTGTGGCAGCAGCTCCCAGAGGATGGGATTTGCTCTCTGGGATTTTAGCTGTGTCAGTCACCAGAGCTGCCAGCACGGTGCTGAAGGCTCCTGCTCAGGGACAGATTCAGTTTGATAGAAGCCTCATCTGATTTTGAGCTCCCCTTGCTGCAGGGATGATGTGTTTGCATGTTCAAAACCTGGAGCAACCTCACCTGAGGTGCTGCACAGGTTATGTGTGAGTGTGGTTCTGCATGTGCCAATGCACCTTCCACAGGGACCGATCCTTCACTTCCCACTCTGGCAGGAGAGGCATGTGGCACTCACTGATGGGCACATATCCCTCCCCACCACTGGTTTGGCATTCTTCTGCTATCTTTGTTTGTGAAAAATTCTGACTTCTGAAGGTTTGATTCAGCGATATGTATGGATGTAATATATATTGATATATTTTCTCCTGTGGCCAGACTCAGGGGACGATGGCTTCTTTGGGGTGTCCAACAGTGCCACTACCTCGTGCTGCACCTCCAGCATGCCCCTGCTCATCTTCCTTCTGCCAGTATTTGGGACTAGGGTTTCTCCTTTTCCTGTGGACAATATGCAGTGGACATCACACCCACACTTTCCTACTGCTGTAACCTTGGTGGAAATGTCAGCAGCTCGACACAGAGACAGCCCATTAGCATATTTCACAGCCTGTTCTGTTCCAAAAATGATGTCTGGAGAGATCCCTCCATTGCCAGAAGGTCAGTGTCAGGACACATTGATTTCCACAGCATCGGCGCTGTCAGTGCTGATGCTAAATCTGTGTTCCCAAACAGAAGAGCTTGGTAAAACAGGCTTGGTTTAGTGACAGGGAGACCTTCCTCTGCTGAAGCTGGACCTAAGAATGACTTATTTAGGAGCAAGTGTCCAAAATTGGATAAAAGGGCCAGAATGCAGGGACATGCCGAGCTCGGGCAATAAAAAAAGTGCCAGGAAGGTGGGTTTTATTATCTTTGCCTTGACCAGTGCAGTCTGATCTTATTCTCCCTTGCAATTCTGTCTCTCTGATTTCTGCATCTCTTGGCAAGACCTCAGTGTGGTACAGGATGGCTCCATCCACATCCCATCTGAGATGTCAGGAGCGGGTCTGAGGCCTGAGCAATGGGCTTTGGAGTCCCTGCTAGTGACTGGATCATGTTAGTGCAGTTGTTTTCAAGGAGCAGGATGATCCCTACAGAAGCTGCTCACAGGGAATCTGTGGGAAGATTAATAGATTTGGATGGATTTATGGCTTTCTTGTGACTTGATGACTCAGCATTAGAGTGCTGCAGCTTTGATTTCTGGAGGTGATGTCTGCAGGGAGGATGGGATAGTGCTGACAGCCACTCTCTGTGGGGTGTCCTGTGCCCCACAGGTGGCATCTCGAATGACTGGTGGGAGCAGGGACATTGCCACTGTGGGCAGAGAGGAGGGACAGAATGCAGGAAGGGCTGGCTGTGAGCCCCTGTGTCCCTGCAGCTTGGTTTGCTTTCTGGGCAGAACATGGTGGACACCTACAGCCAGGACACGGATGGTTCCTCGGGAACAAAGTGCTTATCCATCCCTCCCTTTTCTCCACACATGTTTTCAGCCAGTCACCAGCTGTATGTCTTCCCACTCTGCCCCATCCCTGTCCACTCACAGCGGGAGGAGGGAGATGCACAGGAACTGATGTTCTGCAGGGCACAAGCTCATGTGGCACCGGTGTCACCCCTGAACTGACCCCCTGACAGGATGGGCTCCTGCTCCCTGGATTTGGCTGGGTGTTGGAAGTTGTCTCCTGCTCTTGGGGATCTCATTCCAGTTATTTCCCTAGCTGTTATGTAAAGCAGCAGGCAGCGTGTCTTGGCTGTCCCTCTGGGCAGGTGACAGGAGCATCCTGAGCCGGTGAGCCCCTGCTCACAGCAATGGGTGCAGGAGCCCTGAGGTGTCCAAGTCAGTGGGGTAGGTGTTGGGAGTCCTGCAGGTTGGGGGTGCAGGGCCAGCACAGATGTCCCTCTGCCTGGCTCTGTCCCTGCACACCACTGATGACCTTGACCGTGTTCCTGACTGCCCTCTTTTTGCTCCCACATGCCTGGTGCCAGACAGGATTTCCTCTGCTCCATTTGGGCACTGCCACACTCCAACTGCAGGGAAGAGAGGGATAATCCAGCTGATAAATGCCCCGGGGGTGCAGCCAGCTGTGTCCAGCCCCAAAGCCAGCTGTTTCCCCCCGGCTTCCAAGCCCCATGTAGGGATGACCAGCAAAAGGCTCTCAGGAATATCCCAGCAAGCTGAATTTATGAGATAAAGGTTATCTGAGTGACCAGCCGAGGACATACAGATTAATGATGAGAGGAATCATCGCAACCCCCAGCTCTATGCCAGGCAGGGTTGGGAGGCTAGAGGGGTGCAGTGACCTGGGGGCACAGAAGACAGTGATGGTGGCTTTAGGCAGGGTAATAAGGGCTGCTCTGCCCTCTTGTGTAGTCAGAGCTCCCCTCCCCTTGGCAGCTCCCACACCAGGGGTTTGAGGTTGGGATCATCACAGCTCTGTGAAATCTATGGTTTCCCAGTGCCAGAGAGATATTTTGGGAAGGGAGTTGATGGGAGCAGGCGCCTGGCTGTGTCCTCTGAAACCCCCTCTGACCTATCCCAGCCCATGTGCTGTTGTCTCCCACGCAGCCCATCGCAGACACTGCCTGTGGATGTGGCTCAAGCTCTTGGTCCAGGACATGCCAGTACAAACCAGTGACGAGGGCTGGGCTCCAGTTCTTCACACTGACCTTAACAAGGGGTTGCCTTCAGAAACAGGGCTGTGAGTGTCTCTCTTCTGACAGAGCCAAGTATTTTTATACCTCACTTCCTCAGAGCTTGTCTCTTTGCATTACTGCCAGGAAAAGATACGGCAGAAAGATCAGAGCAGCCAGAGGAAGGAGGGGGCAGGTCAATCACAATTTGCAGCTTTACTTTCAGGCCTCTCAACTCAATTATCCAGCAAATTGGGCTCTGAGGAAAACCAACACAAGCTACTATCAGGTATCAGAGCACGGCAAGGATGAGCTTCATTCTGCAGTTGCACTTGAGAGCTCTCCAGCCTCGTGTCATTGATGTTGCAGTTGTTTACAGAGGTTCACAGCTGTCTTTGGGTTCTCCTTGCGTTTGTTTGCAGGGGTTTCTGGCTGTTCTGGGGGTCCTCAGCCTTGCCCAGCTGTTTGCAGGGGTTCCCAGTCCTGGCTCAGGACACTCCTTGCCATGGTGGTGTGGGGATTTCTCCTCACTGGGACTCCGTGCCTACAGCCAAAAATGGGAGCGTGCAGGAGGACACAGCTCATCATTCCCAGAGCTGAGTCAGGGAGCACTCAGGTACCAAAAAGTGAGGGTGAAGGTGTTTACAGGATTTGGGGTGTCTTCTGCAGCTGCCATTTGCTTTGTCCTGAGGAGGTTGAATCCTTATGGAAATAGTCTCTGCTGCCTGTGTGCCCTTTACTGCATATCACAGGAAAAACTCAGCAGAAAAACCCACCAGAACTCAATTTGCTTCTTTGCAATGTCTTGGGGTTTCATTTGCAAATCCAGGTGTAGTCTGAGGTCTTCCAGAGGGAAATCCTTGAAAAACAAGGTGGTTGCATGAAGCTCTGGAAGGAAGAGTGCTGAGACACCAGCCAGATTTGGTCTGGCTTCAGGGAAAAAACCCAAGCAAACTACCATTGAATGTGCAAAGCTGAGAGCATGAGATGTAAAAAAGCATCAGAATTTGGTTGTATGTAGAATTTAATGTCATGGCCACTGCTCCTGCATTTTGCAGCAGTCTGGATCACCCCTCAGCTTCCTGCAGGTGCCAGCAGTGAGGGGCTGTGGTGGGACCCTCTCCCTGCTGTCCCCACTGGGCTCAGTGGCTCCTACCACAGCCACCTACAGCAACACATTGTCACCAGTGTCACTAACACAGACTGCCACAGAAAGGCTAGTGTAGTGTTTCCAGCCCTGCTGAGACCCCCTCATAGGCAATCCCACAGCTCTTGTAGGACCTCACACCCACCCCGTGGGCTTGCAGGCCCCAGGCACTGCTCCCTGGGGATGTGTGCTATGCAGGAAGCAGCTGTTTCCCAGAGTAGCAGCCAGGAAGGGTCAGCCACCAGCCCTCAGCACCTAAGGGTGCTCCTGTGTTGCACAGAGGGGTAAACTGAGGCACAGGCTCTGCCCAAAGCCTGTGTCCATGCAGGGATGGGCCAGAAGATCCTCAGGGCTGAGCACACTCCTTTAGCTGTGCCAAAGTCATGGTGCTGTACAGGGAAGCCAAAGTCTGTCCTGATCCAAGAGCAAAAGAGAGAGATGGGAGAATGCTGGAGTAGGGAGCAGTGAGGCTCCCCAGATACCCTCCCCTCACCACCCCAAAGTGGAGGGCTTTGATTTGGTCTTCTGAAAGCACAACCTTTTGGCTTCTGCTTTCTGTATCTGGTCTTAAAATGACCCTAAGTTATGAAAGGAGAGGGAAAAAAAGCATTGACGCAAAAGGGATTGTGAACTTCCCTTCCTCATCAAAACCAAGCTCAGCCTGGCTTAGCAGAGCCACTCTGGCAGGGAAGGGGCAGTGTCAGGGGCTGCAGTGCAGGCCGGGCTGCCCATGGGCAGCAATGCCCCAACCCCCCAGCCTTCCATGCAGAGGATGACATCTGTGTGTACAGGTGTTTTCCTGACCCCCACTGGTGCGCCAGCAAGGCTGCATGGCACCAAAAACCTGGAGCCTGTGGAGAAACCCTGATGGTGGAATGTGTTGGGGAGCTGGTGCCCAGAGCAATGGCACTTACTGGCACGAAGGAAGGCAGGTGCTTGTAGAGCTGCAGGGAATTATCCATACAAGCAGGACAGCCAGTATGTGTCCTTTGGGAAGCAGTTTGGCTTTGTGTGCTGGTAGTGTTACAGAGGAATTGCCATTGGGTTTCAAGCCAGCATCAGGGATCTGCAGGATCCGTCAACCTCAGTTCCGTTAATTGCAGAGGAAGCCCGAGGGGTGCTGCTTTCATTGCCGGCCCGGTGCTCTCACATCCCATCCAGCTCCACACCCTGGACTGTGCTCTCCAAGGAGTGAGATTGTGTTTGGCAGCAGAGAAGCACAGATAGATGCTGAGTGTGTGTCCTGTAACACGTAACCACAGCCTGAGCACTGTGAGGAGCAGTCTGTGTTTGCAGCTGATGGGAGTCAGGGGCGGGCTCAGTGCCATGGAGCTGCTCCCAGCACTTACCCCAGCACTTACTGGTCTGTCCCTTTCCGGTGCTTATGTCACTCTTATTACTGCTAATAGTGTACAGATTCATTCAGGAATTCAGGCTGCATGCCCTGCCCAGATTTGGCTCACAATGCATCCATCCTGATGGCATCTTCAGTGCTGTTCTCATTACCAGGAGACACCCCTGTTTCCACCATATTTTACATCATTAGCAGAGGACAGAAGGAATAAGGGGAATAAGCATTGGAAGGGGATAATGCCCAATGAGACTCTGGACATCCCCAGCCCCTGATTTGGGGGTCCCTGCCAGGACAATGCAGCTCATTTCTCTTTGCATTTTTAAGTTTCCCCTCCTTTGCCTCTCTTTGGTCTGGGAAAGTGAGTGAAGGTGCTGCTCTTGTCCCTACTAGATACCTGTAATCCAGGGTTCCCAACTGGTGGGTGAATCTGTGGCTCATGGAGGATGTCCAGAGAGCCCATGACAGACCTTTCCTGCCATATTCTCCCTGCACAATGATGCTAACAACACAAATCCTAATCCTTGTGTCTCCTCCCCACAGGTCAGCCGTTCAAGCTGGACCCCAAGATGGCTCACAAGAAACTGAAGATCTCCAATGATGGGCTGCAAATGGAGAAGGATGAGAGCTCCTTGAAGAAGAGCCACACGCCGGAGAGGTTCAGCGGAACAGGCTGCTATGGTGCGGCCGGCAACGTCTTCATCGACAGTGGCTGCCACTACTGGGAAGTGGTGGTGGGATCCTCTACCTGGTAGGCACCACCTGTGGGAGGGGGGATGCTTTCCCAGTCCAGCATCTGCCAGATGCTTTTCGAGCATGTGAAGCTGTTGCTGTGCCACTTCCACAGACAGGTGGGCTCTGGAAGCACAGGGTGCCCCTTCCACAGGCAGATGGGCTCTCAAAGCACAGGGTGCTGCACATCAGAGCTGGGCTGGGTTCTGTGCTGGGGGCTGGAAGGTGCTGAGCGAATCTTCTCCTCTCCTGCAGGTACGCCATCGGCGTGGCTTACAAGTCAGCCCCCAAAAATGAGTGGATTGGGAAGAACTCGTCTTCTTGGGTTTTCTCCCGCTGCAACAACAACTTTGTGGTGCGGCACAACAACAAGGAGATGCTGGTGGAGGTGCACCCACAGATGAAGCGCCTTGGCGTCCTCCTGGACTACGACAACAACGCGCTCTCCTTCTACGACCCAGCCAACTCCCTCCACCTCCACACCTTCGAAGTCTCCTTCATCCTGCCAGTGTGTCCCACCTTCACCCTCTGGAACAAATCCCTGATGATCCTCTCAGGGCTGCCCGCCCCGGATTTCATTGATTACCCCGAGCAGCAGGAGTGTAACTGCCGGCCCCAGGAGTCCCCATACGTGTCAGGAATGAAAGCCTGTCACTAGGTTGCCCAGGCGCCTGCCCATGCCCTGCTGCGGCACTGGCCGTGCCAGTGGGTGCCAGTGGTCGCAGCTGCCTGCTGGGAGCCTGCTGGCAGCCATGCCGGAGACCTGCCGCGATGCCCCAGCAATCGAGCGCCATCCACAACCAGCTCCGTCTTATTTTAAGGGAAAAGTGGAAGAACCTCGAGCCACAGCTGGAAATAAACTGCTGGTGGTGAGCTCCAGTGTGCGTGAGAGCAGCTGGAGCAGCTCCTTGGCGGTGGCTCCCATCCCTTCCCAAGTGGCTTGTCACCTGGGTGGTTCTGTCTTCCTTTGGGGGCTGGAAAGGCCGGGGTGGGTTTTGGGGTGACCTGAGGTGCCATGGCGGTCAGGGGACAGCTAGCGTGTCCCACAAGACACAGGTTAGGACAGGACGGATGGGTTCTGGAGCCCGCTGGCAGCTGGTCTAGAGAGCCAGAGCCACTGAGCAGTGCTTTCCAGGAAGATCTTTCTGGGTGGCTGAGGCTCAGTAGCTTCTCTGGTGGGGTGGATAATGCATGGAGCCCTTGGGCTTGATGAGCACTGGCAGTAGTTGTGTGGTGGATGGTGGTTATGTGATGGGTGGGTGGCGGTTATGTGGGGGATGGTCTCTGAGCATGGGGGCAGCACTGAAGATGGTCCCACTGCCCATCTGTACTGCAGCTGGCATGTTCCCAAAGCATTTTCTGGGTTTGCAGTTCCACAGTGGAGGCCATGGACCCCCAGCCCACCTTATCCCCTCCTTTGAGAGCTCCCCAGTAGCCAGGGAGGCCTGTATCCTTGAGGAGCTTTGGCCCCTGGCACAAAGGTTTGGCAGCTGCTCCTTCCCAGCACAGGGTCTGGATGGTGGTGCCCTGCTCCATGTAGGCCTCCATTAGCGTCCTGTCTGGTGTCCCAGCAGGAAAAAACTTCTCTTCTTGCTCTGAGCCCACAGTAGAGTCCTGCCCAAAGATTATCTCTTATGTTTTATGATCCAAATCTCAATTTATGACCCCAGATCTTGTCTCCTGATTTGTTCTTCACCATGCCAGGGGATTGGACTGGGTGAATTTTAAAGGTCCCTTCCAGCCCAAACTATTCCATGGTTCTGTGGCAGTGTGAGCACAGAGCCATCCTATTTACTCTGTGGCAAAGGACTGAGTCCATCCCAGGGGCTCCAGGCTCTGGTTACTGGGAGCTCTTCGGCTGCCACCAGTGCACCACAAACATCAAATCCCCTGGCCAAGCTCCAGTTCCTAGATTTACTTAAGAGACCAGGAGGAGCTTGGCCAGCACACTTCCCTGTGTCACAGTGGGGGTTCACAGCACACTAGGGCCAGTGGACGGTGGGTGGCCAGGACATCAGAGGGGCAAGGAGTCAGGCATTGTGATGGCCCAAGGTGGCTGGTGCTTGAGCTTTGCTCCATGGCATTTGAAACCCCTTTTCCTCCTCTGGATGTGGTGCCTCTGTGGGATTGGGGACCCCTGAGCTGGGACCTTGCAGCTCTGCCAGCCTTTGCTTTCCTTTGGGCCTTGCTGATAGGGAACTGCCCCTGCTTGCCAAACCTGATTTCCTTATAGGACAGGGTAACCCACCTAGTTGATCTAGAAAGGGCAGTAGATCTAATCTTTTGGGACTTCAGCAAAGCTTTTGATACTGTCTCTGCCAGGATCCTTCTGGACAAACTGTCCAGCCCACAGCTAGAGAACTATATTAAATGATGGGTGAGGAACTGGCTCATGGATCAGGCACAAAGGGGACAAAGACAGTGGCTGAGGTGACAGGCTGGCATCAGTCACGAGTGGGGTTCCACAGGGCTCCATCCTCAGCCCAGTTCTCTTCAACATCTTCATTAACAACTTCGATGCAGGACTCAAAGGAATACTAAGTAAGTTTGCTGATGGCACTTAATTGGGATGAGCTGTCAACTCCCTCGAGGGCAGAGAAACCTTGACAAGTCAGAGAAATGGGCAATCACCAACTATATAAAGTTTAACAAGGGCAAGTGCTGGATTCTGCACCTGGGGCAGGGCAAGCCTGTTGTGTGTGTCAACTGGGGAATGAGAGGCTGGAGAGCAGCATCACATCCCTCCCTGTCTCTGGGCTGTGGTTTTTGGGAAAGGGAGGCAGGTGACACCTTGGGGAAGGATCTGCTTCCTGCCCTGTTGATCCAGAGAGGGCTTTCCCTCTTATCCAGGCTGCTTTCCCATGGTTCCTGGCAGGGCCAGTGCAGGGGATACATCCTTCCCTCCTGAGCAGACAGAGTAGGTCTGTTCACTTCTCCCAGCCCTGGGGCACAGATGGGGGTGCAGCAAGGGTGCATCTGCTGTCCCCACAGCCTGTCACACACCTCTGGTTCATTTTGGGAGGTTGTCACCCTTTTCAGTTGGATATTTTTCATGGGAAGGTCTCATGGAGGTCTCTTCCCTGTGTTGTGGTCCCATCTGGGGCTGCTCATACTGTGTCTGTCACTCTTAGACGAATGCCAAGCACTGGAGATGGATGTTGGCATTGGCCATCTGGGTGCTGAGCTTCCTGCTCGCACCAGCACCACTGGGATGGGCTCATGGAGGACTCAGCACATCTTCAACTCAGAGACCACGAGCCCTTAACATGACATTTGCACCTGATGAAATTGCACTAATTATGGGGACCCCCTGCCCCTCGGCACGCATCTCATACCCGGCCAGGTGGGAGGGCAATGGAGGGGAGCTGGAGGAGCTCTGCACTCTGAGCAGGCAGCTCCAGGGCTGGGGTCTTTCCCAGTCACCCACATTGTCCTCTCCTGGTGCTGGAAGCAGAGACCATCAGAGTGTCACCAGGAGTTGGGGAGCAGCAGCCCTATCCCTGGGCCCTGCTCAGGACATGATTCAAGGGCAGGACATGGGGATGATCTGCAGTGCTGCTCCTGGTGATACAGTTGTACAGATTCGGGATGTGTGAACTCTTGGCTCCCCTCAGCCTCCCCTTCCACATGTAACATTCCTGCTTCAGTTTTAATTAGGGGGAGGGTTGTTCTTTCAGTTGTTTTTTTTCCCCATTTAGTTTTTTTTTTGAAACTTCTTTGTTTATGTGTGTATATATATATATATAAAAATATAATATAATATATATATGTTACTGGGTATGTCTGTGTTTGGGGAGGTCATGAGGTGGGGACACCCCTGGAATCTTCATGTCGGCCATCATAGTGTTCTCCAAACTTGCCAAAACGAACATGTGGCCATGCATCCACAGGAGCAGAGGGGATACATGGTACCATCCCATAGCAGCTTTCCTTGTGCTGGGCTCAGCCCAGCCTGCAGAGCCTGCAGAGTGGCTGGGAACACAGGCTGCTAAAGCTCCATCTGAAAACATCCATACACATAAATATTGTGTGCCTGCTGCCAGTTCCTGGAGCATGTCACATTGTCCAGTTCATCCAGACTCCATGTGCCTCAGTCTGCCTTTCCTCAGTCTTGGATGGCCACAGGGATGCTGCACGTCAAGTGCCAGCCAGATCCTGCTGGAGCCCAGGTCCAACTCACTCCTCCAGTGACTCAGAGCTGTGGGAAGGCAGGGATGGAGCATGACCCTCAAGTCCGGGTCCCTCCCAGTGCCCCAGAGGTGTGGGAGGGTAGGAATGGAGCCTGACCTGTCCTTCCCAACAGGGTGGGGCCAAGCTGGTGGTGGGGCTGAGCGCCAGCCATGACATCTCTCACTCAGCAGAGCCCCTGCCATACACAGAGACTGGCAGCCAGCAAGGAGAAACACAGGGATTCCGTAAGACCCTGGCCCCAGCAGCACTGTGCTCTTTTCACTCACCCCAGCTCTCACAACAGCTCAACAGCATGGACTGTCTGCTCAATGCCACCAGAGGTTCCAGAAGGATCCCGTGGTGGCAGAAAGGCAGGGATCCTCTGTGCATGGATGTGTCTGATGCTGCTCCCCCCACACTGCTGGCAGGATTCCGGCCTCGGTGGCTCAGGCTGCAAGTGGGTGTTGCTGTGAATCACCAGGATGGATCTTAACCCGGTGCCTGGAGAGCTGATGGGACTGGGAGTTGCTGGGAAAGGCACACCTTGGCAAAGCAGGATCCCAGGGGTGCTGGGAATCACACCCTCCCATCCCTCGTCCCTCCACCTCAATGCAATGAGGGGAAGCTCCACAGTCACTCCGGAGATTGCTTCATTGTCCATGGAGTGACCATGTTAATTGGGGAAATGAGTCTTGAGAGGGAGGGGTGCATTTTTCTCGAGGCTTTTCATAGCTGGGCTTCATTGTCCTGACCTTGAAGCCCATCTCCAGAACAAACCACAGCCCAAGGCATCCAGTGGCATGAGGAGCACCAGGCACTGGGACAGCACTCAGCTGGTGCCACCTGAGGGTACAGCCATGACTGGGAGGTACTGGGCAAGGGAAGAGCATATGGCAAAGGCTTATCCTGTACTGGGTTGATGCTGGGGCAGAAATGTGGCAGTGTCACCTCCATGTCCTCCAGCCATGCCCAAAACTCCCTGAGAGCCATCACCACCATTGGACTCCCCCTTCTCCCTCTTTCCCCTCCAGCCAGTGCCAGGCATAACCAGCTGCTCCAGTCCTTGCAAAGTGCTGGGAGTGGCCCACTCTCTGTCACAGTTCCTGGAAACCAGAGGAAGCTTTAACCTGTTAAAAGGATGTAATCCCTGCTCACCTATTTTCCTGAAGCTGCGGGTGCTGGCTGGAGCCAAGGAAGGAGCTTTTCCCTCTCTTCCTACTTTATCTGGTGCCTTTCACTATCAACTTCAGGTTTCTAGGAAACAGTATCTCTTGTTGTGAAAGCCAATTTAAAATCATCACTGATGTGGCAGGTTGCTTCATGGAAAGGGAAAGGCTGTGCTGAGATGATGGAATGAGCTTTGCTGCTGCTTTCCAGGAATGTGCTTTAAACATGAGAGGCTTCAGTGTCACAAATGCCACAAATCAGACCAGAAATGGATTCCTCAAGTCAGCCAGGAGGCAAAAAAAAGCAGCATATGTCATGGCTTGGGAGGGCTAATGGCAGATTTGAGGGGCCTGAAGGGAAATTCGGTGTTGGCTTTTTATTTTTGGATTTCCTCTGGAGTTCATGAAATAGGAAATTAAAAAAAAAAATTATCACACCTTAAAAACCCACTCCCTGGGAGCCCCAGGGCTTCCCCCCTGCTCTGGGGAGCTGCAAAGTGAAGAGATGGGAGAAATTACTGGGTTTATATAGTAAGTGACATCAAGAAATGCCTCATATGTCCCTGTCTGCAGCAGCAATGGCTTGCACTGGGGTGGGATAATCCTCACTGGGAATACACATTGCAGCCCCTTCATCCAGGAATGCAAATTCCTTTAACTGGTGATTTCACTCCACGTTGAAAAAACTTAATAGTTTAATAAATGGACAGAGGAGAAAATGACACCCTGAGCTGCTCACAGACTGCGCAGGGCAAATGAGTTGTAGAGTGAGCTGGCCTGAATTAATCCTTAATAGAACTTTAATTGAGGTTTTAAATACTCATCTGAAGCACCAGCCCTTAAAACTGACTGTTCCTCATCATTAGACACATCAAAGCATCGTTTAATATCTTGTAGGAATATTCTTGGTCTGGCTGTGATGAACAACACCTGGAAGGAGACCAGAAGCCTTTATTGAAGAATTTGTGGATTTTAAGGCGTGTGGGCAGCAGGGTTGTGAGTACATCAGTGCTTGTGTCTCAGGCTAAAAATGGCTGCTCAGGGAACCTCACAAACCCATCCTGAGCTGCAGGAACCGTCTTGAGCGGCAGGAACCATCCCAAGCTGCAGGATCCATCTCAAGCGCAGGAACCCACTGTGAACTTCAGGAGCCCATTCTGAGCTGCTGGAACCAATCCTGAGCTGCAGGATCTATCCAGACACACCTGAAGCATGCAGCCAGGAACTCAAGCACTTCACTGGGACTTGCAAATCCCACCTGGCCCCTCTCTTGGGAACACCTCATCCAGCCTCTCCACAGCATCCTCCCTGCTCTGGAGCCGGTCAGGAGCAGCACAGGGGCTGTTAATGGAATCGGGTCCAGTTCTCCATGGCAACGAGCAAGAACTGGGTCAGCACAGGATGCGAGGAGCCAAGCGCTCCCAGGAGTTTTAAAAGTAAACACCAGCCAGAAAGAAAGGAGAGGTGGAGTGAGGGGACCCTGGGACTCCCAGAGCTGAAGCAGAGCTCCCATCACCACAAGCCACAGGGTGCAATGGGTCCCAGCCCTGCACAGGGAGAGGGGGGAACAGGAAGGTTCCTGTGTGGAATTCTACATGTGGCAGCAGACCTAAAGCTGCACAGAACAGGGGCCTGCATGGTCCCCAAGGCACACACATGCCTCCAGCCAGCAACTGTGCCCCAGAAATGTGTACTTCCCTCTATTTCCCACCACTCCGAGCCAAGAGTCTTCTCTCCCCATGGCTCCTGCTCTCCTGCCCCCTAGCTCTAATTTATCCTGTGTTTATTTACACAGGTGAGCAGGCTGAATCCATCACCGGATTCTCTGTGCAGAGGCCAACCGTGTGAAAATCCTCATTACAGTTCCTCCCTGACAGGAACTCTGCTGGGCTCACTGCCTTTGATCAGCTGGATGCTTGGATCGAGCTTGGATCCGAGCTCTGTGCTCAGGAGCCTTGTGGTGGAGGCTCCATCATTATCCCACTGCCAACAGAGAGGTGCCTGTGCCATGACAGCCCTTCAGTAATTACCTGAGAGACAGCACCAGTGCTGAGCTGTCGGGGCAACAGTGATGGGTGAGGTGGTTTGAGGAGGCTGCAGAGCAGGAGGAAATGGGTGGAACTGGAGGCTGGAATCCTTAAGGTCCCTTCCAACCCAAACCATTCCATGATTCTATGATTCTGTGAAATTAAACAGCAGCTGCAGGTTGTGAGAACAATGAGGAAATGACCTGCAGAATTTCCGTGAGACCTGCCAGAGCCATGAATGTGGCTGCCGTGGTCACGAGGAACCATCACCACCTCCAGCTGGTTTGATGTTTTAATTGATAATTGGTCTCTGAGCTTTCATGTACAGAAATGGGGCTGTCATTTGGCAGACCTTTGCCCTTCATTTGTCATTAAAATCCCTCTGTTCTGCTCCCAGTGTGTCACCCTGATGTGAATAACTTCTCTTGAGTGGTGTCTTCATTTGTAAAATGGGCTTTTTAATCCTGCTCCACCTGATAATGAATTAAGCACACACTTAACATTCACACAGCACCTGGAAGATAGAAGGAAACACTATTGATGACAAAATTACAGTGTTATTTTATTTCACTGACTGAACAAATACACAGCAGCATCCTCTGAGCCCACTGAGCCCACAATGGAGCCCAAGCCCCTTCCCCTGCACACCCACACACACTGACCCATCTCACAGCCACAGCGCTTCCCAATCCAGTTATTCCCACAAAGGTCCAAATCAGCCAGTGCAGAGACGGCCTGGGAAGGTGGCGAGGGGGGAGGTGGACAAGTTGGAATATGACACTGTTCTGTGTCACTGCATCCCTCACCTGCCCGAGGGAGACAATGTTGGAGCTATTCGGGGCTGGCTAATGGGATGGGAGCCTTTATCCCTGACAACACATCAGATGCCGCTTACGTCATTGTAGGAAACTTCCACATCCTCAAGGCTCCTGAGCCAGGTGGGATTTCCCCCCTGGTTGGTAAAGGTAATGTAAACGAATCCTACCACACATGGTTCCATGGGAGCTGGGATCTGTCCCCCACACCCTCTGCACAGCTCTCCCCATGTGCCTGTGGCTGTCCCACTGCAGTGTTTAGCCTGGGTTTCCCCTTAATCCCCTTAGAATCATGGAATATCCTGAGTTAGAATTAGCCCATGAGGATCATCCAGTCCTACTCCTGGCCTTCCACAGGACACCCCAAGAATCCCACCATGTGCCTGAGAACGTCATCCAAACACTTTTTGAGGTCTGCCAGGTTTGGGGCGATGACCACTGCCCCAGTGCCCAACAACCCTCTGGGGGGAGAACCTTTTCCTAATATCCAGCCTAAACCTCCTCTGGCACAGCTCCACGCCATTCCCTCAGATGGAGATACAAAAGGAGGGGCCTTAAAATGAGCCCCTACTGACCTCACTGGCCTGGTGTTCTCTTTCATGGGCTGCCAATTAAATGGGAGCTGCTGCTTCCAGAAAGGCTTTTGAGGAACAGTAGGTTCTGGTTTTTCAGAAGAAGGTGCCAAGGTACTAATGGGGCTGGGTTAGCTGGTCACAGTTTTTTGCTGTGGTCCCAGGGCTGAGCACAATTCAGGGTTGTCACATCCAATGGGATGGAGATCTCTGGGAATCGTGTGCTGGCCTGGGAGCTCTGTTCCCAACACCAGCTCAGCTAAGCCAGGGTTGGTCTGGGAAGAAAAGGGCTGTGCTGTGGGTGTGCCAGCTCACAGCAAGCAGGTTGGTGCTTCAGAGAAAATCTCAGGAGTGTAAAGAGTGTTTGGGAGCTAAAAATGGAGTCACAGGAAAAATTGAGTCCCTGGAGACAGGGGGGAAGGGGCAGCCCTCAGTCGGGGCTGTGGCACAGTATGAGGGGTTCAGAAGTTCAGGGTCAAGTCTCAGTATGGCACAAAAACATCAGAAAACTCTTTGAAACAAAGCAGAAATGAGGAGCCTTCACCAACAGGAAGGTTTTTGAGCCAGATCTCGTGATGTGCCTACAAGCGAGTTCACTAAAAAGCATTTCTGAACATTCCCAGTGGGATGTTCCTCAGCATCAGGTTTTCACCTGGGATACATCAGCATCATCTCAGGTGTCAGAGGATCACTCCGTGCTCCCGCCCTGCCCTCACTTTGCTCACAGCCACATCAGCTGTGACCCTCTCCAAAGGCAGCTCCTGTGGGATTTTTTGAGGTCAGCCCTTTGAGAAGCATCAGTGTGACAAGTCCCTGCCCCTCTGGGCAGGCTCTTACCTGGCTCAGCAACAGCCAGGTGAGAGAGAACAACTTCCTGGACCTCCTTTCCTGAAATACATCTTCTTTATGCCCAGATCCAGCCCCATGCTGCTGGGTGGCACCACAGTGGAACACGAGAGCTGCCCAGTCAAGCCATGGCCGAGTGACCAGAAACAAGGGTAGTGGAGGAATTTGTAATTAAATTGCCATTAGATGTGTAACAGATTGTCTGGCAGCTGACAGTGAGTGAAAACGCTCCATTCTGTCATGTTTTATCAGCATGAAAACCATTTGCAAGTGCTCTAATTACATTCCTAATTGCCAATGTGATTAGGGACCTGCAGCTGTTCATTAAGCGTGTGTCACCCTCAGCCAGCAATCTGGAGGAGAGAATATTTAATTAATTGAATAGCACACTGGATGAGGAGACAACCAGACCTGGAAGCTGGGAGTCTTGTGCTGAGTGGAGCTGGTGGGCAGCAGTCATCTCCTTACAGCTCTGCCACAGTGTCACACAGCCTCTGTCAGGAACCTAATAATCATAAAACCCAAAGGTTTCTGTCCCATTACTCCCACAGGAGATCTCCTGCCTTGATGGGCAAGAACCAATTGCTATTGTCCAGACAAGTTTTTATCTTCTAGCAAGTCACATTCCTGGTCAGTGGGACAGTTCACTCTGTGCTGCTGCTGCTTCCCAAGCAGCCCTTGCTGACTCCAGTGACCAGGGCTCACCCCCAGAGAGGGATGGGACTCTCAAGTACCCTTTTCAACTCCCTTCCTTGACACACTATCCCTACTGGCCACTCTTGCTGGCCCTCTTCCCAGCCTTCTCTTTGCCAGTCCTCTCTTGTTCCCCAAACACACCAACAGCTCAGTGGGGTTTCCCATGGGAACAGCTTGCCCAGAGAAGCTATGGCTGTCCCATCCCTGGAAGTGTTCAAGGCCAGGTTGGAGTAGGCTCCGAGCAACCTGGAATAGTGAAAAGTGCCCCTGCACATGGCAGGTGGTTGGAATAGGATGATTTTTAAGGTCCCTTCCAATCCAAACTATTCCATGATTCCATGTTTCTATGGTTCCATTTCCAGCTCCCCCTGCTTGCCTGAGCAGCCACACAGAGAGAGGGAAGAACTGGAGTGCATCCGGATCAGCTCATTTCTTGAATTTCAACATACTTTGGTGACTTAAAATATTCCTGGTCACAGCAGGGATAGTCTTAGGAGGCTTCACCTCAATCCCTGTTTTATTTCCACTTAAGAAAATGTCACTGTGGATGTTTAATAAGAATTAATTCTGGGGTTTGCACAGTTACTTTCAATTAAATAACCCCAAGTGTTTCCTGACTCTTCAAACAGACACTAAAGCACATCAGATCCTGGTCCCCGTCCATTAACTCCAGTGCTTGTGTCTCTGCAGCCCGGAGCTCCCAGCTCTGGAGTCACTCCACTGCTGAGGGATGATGAGGTGCTGCAGCTCCAGGCTGGCTCTGCTGTGCTAGGGATCCATTTGAGATGATGCCAGGATCTCTCTCAGCCTGGAGGATAAGGGCTTCCTGTAGTCACAGTCAGGCTGTGGAATTGTTCATTTCAAAGGTTCTGGATTAGGTGGGTTTGGCTCAAGGAGGAGGGGACACCCAGGGGACATTCTAGCCCCTCTATGTCCCTCCTGGGCTCCTCATGTGTGTCCAAATCTGCCTCTGGCCCTGCTACCCCACCCCTGAGAAGCTGCTTTATTAAAAATCGGCAGTAAATAATTAAATAGGGAATCCACTGCAGAGCAAATTATTCCTGCTTTAATCTTGCATCGGTGGTTTGGTTTTTTCCCCTGCTGAAGTGCAGTGGTTTGCACTTGTTATTATTGAATTTTCTATCATTGACTCTGGGCTATTTTTTCAGCACGTGGAGATTATCCTGAATTCTGAGCCTGCTTCTCCCCCTGCAAGACTGCAGCACATAGAAACACAGGACCATTCAGGTTGGGAAAGACCTCTGAGACCACTGAGCCCAACCATTCCTCCAGCAGTGCCAAGCCCATCACTAACCCATGTCCCCAACTGTCACATCCACATGACCCATCCACAGGCAATGTCCTCTCCCCTCCACGGGCAAATGACCCCCTTTCACTCAGCCACCTTCTGGGGAGCTGACAGTGATGCTGGTCCCTGTTTGATCTGTTTCCTTCAGCAGCTGCAGCCCCAAATCCCAGAAAACTGTCCCTCCCCATCTGTCTCTACCAAAGGTACCATGGAAATTTGGGTTCTCTAAGGAACCACTTCTCCACGCAGCAGGTGTCTCGCTGGGTGAGTGGCAGCAGGAGCATGTGGCAGGAGCAGAAGGCAGCAACAGTCTGATCAGGATGAAAGGTATTTTTATATCTATTGGTGAAAATGGATTCAATAAGTGTCTGCCCCACCACAGCAGCCCAAGCCATTTCCCATAGCAAAGGTCCCACTGCCTGCTCCCCATGTGGGGAGCCACAGCTCTGAAACCTTGGCTGCAGAAGAAGAACACCTAAAGTTACCTTTCCTGGTTGTCTTTTAGAGCTCCGTCCCCCTTCCCCCCCATCACAAGTAAATCCTGACCACTTGATCCACAGAGCCTAACAGAGCTCACTGCAGCCTCCCAGCCTGGGGCGAGAGGCACAGGAATTACAGACAAAAACACCAGCAGGGAGGGAGATGGGAACATATGGATTGGGTTTGACTGCCTCAGCTCAGATATCTCCTTTTGGAGAAGGGTAAGTGGACTTGGACCCCAGGCCCTGGACCTAGGCAGTCCTTGCTCTGACAAATCACCACTAGGACATAGAGCAAGGATAGACAAATGGTGCCTCAGGTGTTCAGAGTGTTCTTGATCTTATTGTTCCATCGGATGTACTCTTCTCCATTGCCTCTTGTACCCTCACCCACTACCTGCTTGAAATTCCTCTCTCTCCTTCCTACTCCCTGTCTCTCTCCCTGCTGCTGGTCCCTCTCCTGTTCTTGGTCTCCCTCTCAGTTTCCTGTTCTTCTCCCTGCTCTCTGCCCTTCTCGGTCCTCCTGATCACCTCTCTTACCCTCATTCAGTCCTTGTTCCTCGTCCCTCTCCATCCTCCCCATGGCTCAGGCACTCTTTGCCCAGGACTTGCCATGTGCTGCCTCTGCTCCATCTCCCTTTCCATTTCCCTTCTCTCACAGCTCCTACATGGAGCTGACCAGTCCCTTGCCGTGCCCCAAGCACCCAGAGACGTGGTATGTGTCAGACACTTCCCTGGCACAGAGATGCCCCTTTTCCACCTCATCATAGACACAAGGGGCTCTCCAGGGCCAATTCCCAGGGTGGCAGAGGCAGGACATCACCCCTCCAACCCAATCCTCTTCCTTCCCAGCAGCACTAACTTACACCAGGCAAACCCCAGCTCTCATTAGTGCGGATTGCATCACTCCCGCCCGTGGGTCGCTGGAGTCAGACGGTGAATTCATCCATTCATCACCGCCAGAGGGGTGAGCGAGGCAGCCTGAAGGCTCCGGCTCCACTCAGTCCCGTCCTCTCCAGGGCTGAGAACCAATTAGAACCAAGTGCCGCGGGCGTCTGTCCACCAGCGCCACACTAAATGGCTGCCCCTGTTCGCGTTAGAGCGACTGGAGAGACACGGAGTGACAATTACTCCGTTTAATTAATGGCCAGAGTAAAACGGGCCTCAGTTCTACCCAGTAATTTGAAAATGAGAGACTCCATAACCATCCTCAGCACATGAGACCATCATCCTCATAAAGAGCTTTGAATGAAGATCTTTGAGCTACTGTTACACAGAGGCCATGAATTACTGGCTGTGTTTAAGACAGACACATTATTTATTGAACTGGTGGAATGAAGCCTTTCTAGTCTGCTGGAGACGACCTCGAGCAGACGTGATTCACAGCCCGGCGCTCTGGCAGCCCTTGGCGTGGCACACGGCACGCCGGGGCCAGGCACTGCCAGGGTAATTCACAGCTCCATGGTGCTGCAGTGGGATACATTATTAATCAGTCCAACTTTGGGAAGTCCAGATTTATACTGCTTTTAATTAGACTGGTCTCTTTTTAATCTCCAAGTACGCGCAGGACTAATGGCACATGGTGACACACATCAAGGGGTGTGTGCAGAAGCACCATTACCTCCTCCTTGCTCAGACCCACCTCACAGGTTGCCATTAAGATTCACATCCATGGTAGCACCACCAAGCACATCCCTCACTCCTCCCAAGTCATCAGCAGGATCTTTGGAAACACTTTGAGAAGGTAATCCCGAGGCTATTAAAGAAAAGACCTTGAACTGAACACATTGGAGGCACCGCAGCACGTTTGGTATGCAGCACCCATGCTGGAGAGGGAATGTTCCCGTGCTAGAAAATGAGTCCTGAAGAGGAACGAGGCATTTTGAATATGTGATCAGCCATCATCTCCCTTGCAGCAGGGAGGAGGAGCACGGGCTGGCCCTGTCCTGTGGAGTGAGGGAGAGGAGGGCTGTCAGAGGCAGTGAGAGCTCAGGGGATGTCCAGTACACCCACAGCACCCAGGGCCAGGGAATTCAAATGAAATTCTGCAGTAAAACAGCTCAGCACAGCATTGGACTAGTAAATAGAGCAAGACTGTGCAAATGGAGGAGGGAGTGAAATGTCCCCATTATGTTATTGTTCTTCCCGTTTCCAAACCCAGTATGAGGTTTCAGCAGCATGCCATGCTGGCTGCTGGGGAAGAAATGGGATTTAAACAGATACAAATCACCACAGTGGGGTTTTTTGAGGGGGAAATAAAAGGGCACATTCCCACCTTTAGCTCACCATAAAATGTGGGACTCAAATCTCCTCCATCACCAAAGGTGCTCGACCTAAGGAAGCGACAGTGTGATGTGGAAGCAATGGTGACAGGGTGGGGAGGCATCCTTGTGGCATTCCCACAGCATCCCCCAGCACAGGGAGGCATGAGCCACATGGTACGCAGCACAGGTGAAGAAACCAGAGTGTTGGTGACACAGAGGAGCCATGGAAATGGTGAGCAGGAGCAGCTGCTTTTTCCCCTACACGCCATGCCAAGCTTAGTGTCTCTAGTTCCAGAGCTGCCATTGCTACAGGACACTGTTAATGGTACTTTGAAAGGTGCTCATATAGACAAAAGTCTTTAAAATTTATCAGAAACTGCTATCTTTCCAAATAATAACGTTCCCCTCCAGTCCCCAGACACAGTCTTGGATGGTGGTTCCCTGCCCTGAGAGGCTCAAACAGCCCAACCCAGGCCCGGTGGTCGCTGGCAGCACAGAGAGCCCAGCTCAGCCCCAGAGCTGACACTGTGCAGTAAATAACAGCACAACAACCCAGAGTCACCCATGGATCATTTATCATCCTGCATGCACAGGAGGGCAGCAAGGGGATGATAAAAGTCTGTTCAGATTAATGGCTTGAGGAATAAGAGAGGAAGGAAATCGCATCGGGGCTGGAATTCTTCAGCCCTGTGCTGGAAAACACCTCCCTGGCAGTGGTGATTGCATGAGCCACACACTCACACCTCTGCCGTGTAGCCCTGTAGTTTGGATTCTGTGTAACCCTTTAATATGAATACATTCATGTTGCACAGAGGTCTTCTTTTCTTCCCTAACACCTAGCACAGGTACTTTCTGTCATTGCCAGCTTTAGGGCAGCTCAGGGTTTTGTGCCGGTCTCCTTCCCTGCTCCCCAGGCTGATGGTGAGCAGAGAAAGCTGCATCCTGATGCCAGAAACATCTTCAAGTAAATTAAAAATAAAAAATAAGAGCCTTATTACAAAACCAGATGAAAAGCTGAAATAAAAAAAGTATACCTAAGGCAAAAAGAAAACAGTTGAAATCAGAATTCCCCCCTTTCTTCCATTTTTCCCTTGTGTGTGTATCCATATACACATATTTAGAGAACTTCAAACAATTTCACTTCCATTTCAGCTCATCTTTTAACTCATTTCCAAGCACTTTGTAAAATGAAAAGACATGGGAACTCCTCCTTCTGGAAATGCCAAGACCCAGTTTCTGCATCAACCATTTCAAACCATTTATCCACTCAGCAGCTTTTCAGGCTGAGGAGTCACTGAGGCTGCACATGCATCTGCAGGCAGCTGGATTTTAAAATTGAAAGAAAAAAAAAAGGAAAAGCTTAATCCAGGGCTTCCTGAGGGGCTGCCAGTGACAGAGCTGGCTGAGATGTGGTCTTGGCATGGGGAAGGGCCAGGCTGGATGATGAGCTCCACTGGGGTGATGGGCTTCCCCTCTCCTGCATCTTTCCCAGTACTGGTGAACCAGCCCTGAGGTTTCCAGCACACCTGGTCCATGGCTCTGACACACCTCCCAGTTAATCCCCTTGGATCAAGAGAGAATTCATCCCTCCAGCCCCAGGTCACAGCCCCCTGCATCCTGCTGCTGTTGCCTGGGTGTTTATTTCAGCCTTACCAAAGAAAAGAGGAATAAAAAGGAAAAACAGAGGGTTTATTTACTTGCAGCAAAGAAGGCGTTGGAGCTGTGTGTGCGTCTGTCCCCTCCACTGTATTCTTTCCATAAATACAAGGAATATAAATGCCATAGAGAGAGAAAGGAAATCCAGGAGCTGTTCTTGGGAAGCATGGCTTGTGTGGATTTAACCACTCTGGCTCCTTCTGATGGCACAGTTCTGGGACATCGTATGAAACCAAAAAAAGCAGAGATTGGGAAGCAATGCTTCTGCCCAGGAATCATTAGGAGCCAGTTTTTATGTATGAGCCATAGCTCATACATAACTTCCTTCACTAAAATATATGGATAGTCGTGAAATTCTGGCACGTTCAGTCAATATTTCTATCTTTTATGGCAAGGGTTAGTATTTAATAAAAATTTTCTTCCTTGTATTCCCAAGATGGTGACAGCCTCGGCTGCCACACACAGCAGTGCCAGGGCATGGACACATCCATATATTTCCAATTCCCTGTGACTGTGCTGTACATGAATCTGGGCAGAAATGGGAAGACTTCGATGCTGCTGGCCCAGAGCAAAGGTTTGGTGCTGGTCAAGGGGCCTGTGCTTGGGCACAGCTGTCCTGGACTCCAGTGTCTGCTGGGTCCTGGCTGGGAGCTCCAGGCAAAGGGGATCAGGGATGGAGTGGAAGGAATGTGTCAGGGGACAAGGGTCCCTTGGTGGGGACTCAGCACCCCCATCACTGCTCACTCACCACTGCTTCTCAGTCAGCCCCAGCTGATCCTTGGCACTGAGTCTAATAACCATCCTTATTTTGGCCAGGAAGCAGAGTCCTTCCCTCTCTACAGTGACGCCCTGTAAACCCCCGTGGCACCCTGTTACAGCACCTGCATGTCTGATGGCTCCAGTGGATCATCCTGTGTCCACGTTCCTGTTCATGGTAGCTGATCCCACCATCACTCAGGTTCATGCCTCTCTCCAAGGAGCCCTCAAAAGGCAGCCCACCAGGACAGGCACTTCGCTGGAGAATGGCCATGACTCGGCAAGGAGAGGGAGGATTTGGCCACAGGAACCAGGCTGGTGACACAGCCATTAGCTGACAGCTCCCTTGAGTAATGGCTCCATGATGGATCCAATGCTGAAAATAATAGAGTAGTGGTACACCAGGGAAAAGCAGCTACTGTGATGCTGAAGGGTACAAAGTAGCTAAAAATTGTCTGATATAAATACTCCAAAGGCCCTACAGGCAAAGGCTGAGTCAATAAAAGCGGGTGAAAGCCTTTCTGTGATGCTTCACAGCAGAATCCTCTGGAAAGCAAAAGCCTTTTCCTGGCCAAGAAGTCAGGCTTAAAAAATGCTGTGTGTGACCCCGATGGGACGCCTACCAATGAAAAGGGGCTCTGAGGGAAAGACAATGAAGACAAATTTCAGAAACATTCTGCAGTGGAGCATTTTAGAGAGTTGGTTGTTTCCTTCCAAAGGGAGACAGATGAAGAAGGTCTGGAGAGATGCCTATGAGTCCTTCCACCCCCTGGGAAAGAGATCAGGAGTTGGTACATCTGACACAAGGAAAAAGGATGCTTGCTATGAAAAACCCCCAAGTACTAAGGAACACTCCCCTCCTGTGCAGCTCTAAAATGTGCTGAGTGGGACAGGATGCTGGTGACCAGTGTCCCACCCTGCTGCCACCAACAGGATCCTTAGCAGAGCATCACAGTGGGAAGGGCAAGCTCCCAGCATGGAGTCTGTCTGCGTCCTGGGAGCGGCTGGGAGCCGTGTCAGGAGTGTCCCCACATAGTGGCAGCACCAGCTGCCACCACTACAGCTCATGGGAGGGTGTTTCCCCTCTTCTCCTTTGCCAAAATCCACCGTGACACAGAGTGAACATTAATGCAGAGGGAGGGACGTGTCACTACCTGGCACCGAGGTTGATGAGGTAACTCCTCACGGCCTGCCAGCCTGTCAGGCACAAACAACACCTCAAATGCCAACAGGGAGGCTTCAGCTCCCTGATATCTCCATCCCAGCCCTGTGTCTGGGATCATTTCATGGATAGGCAGGTGCCACCAGTGTGCAAATGGGCAGTGCCCTCCCAGGTCTGAATTCATGCAATTTTAACTGGGTTTTGCTTATTTTTTGAAACACCTGGGCTTAGTTGTGTGCTTCAGAAAGGGCAATGCCCTTCCAGTGATGCCTGTTCATTGCAGACAGGACCATCATGTTGCCAAAATCCACGAACCTGTCCCATGCATGCATAACCAGCTTCTCCCTCGGTGCAGTAATGCCTTGGGCTTCAGACTAGCTCCTGGATTTATCAGCAGTTTAAAGTATTACCTTTACCTTCAAGGCCAACAGCAATGTCTTATCACACATTTCCCAGCACAAACACAGTATCTTTGGGGCTTGGATGAGGTGACCTTTAAAGGTCCCTTCCAACCCAAACTATTCTGTGATTCTTTGATCTTTTTCAAACCACCAGATCTTGAAGGATTGCACTGTGACCGACAGCACTCCACATCTATGGTACTCAGCAAAGCACAGCTTATCAAATCACCCGAAACACTCACTGTGTTCAGCAGTTTGTGCCATGATGGAGAGCCTGACAGGGCAATGGAAGTGATGCTGTTAAGCCAGGACTCGTGCTGGGATTATTGCCAAGTGGAAAAGCTGGGGTGGTGGATATCCCCTGAAGGGCAGAATGTCTGTGCTTGAACTGCTTTCCCTCATGAAATACAGAGCAAATGCAGGTATTAAACCTGCCTCACAGAGCAAAGCCTAAGTTGACCCTGAACATGTCTGGCATCTGCAGGATAAAAACCAGAGTGATTGTAAAATGCTGTTCAGCAGCAGATGTTGAATCTACTCCCAAAACACGTTCACTTGACACCAGTACCAAGTTATGTGGTAAGTCTTAAATGAGCCAGCACCCCAAAATAAATCCTGTGAGGCACCTTACCTCCAAGAAAACGTTGGGTGAAGGTGTCCCATGCCTAAGGTGGAAGCCTTAGGATAACCTCTCCATTTGCATGAGCTCCATGGGAGATCCAAAGGCTCCTGGAAAGGCTGTGAATGTCAATGAGGACACTCCAGATCATGATAAACACCATCAAATCTGTATATTTGGTACCCAGCTCTCACTCTGGATGTCTGTGGCCGGCGATGAGTTCTGGAAAGCTCCTCTAAGACACTCACACACTCATTGCAGGCACCATCACATGGCCAGGGCAAACTTCAACACACTGGGCCATGGTCAAGAGTCATGTGACATTTCCTCTGAAGGTTTGAACATTCTCCAACTCCTTCATAATGATTTAAGCTGCATGTTTTGCCAATCTTTAAAGAAGATATCATCAAGTAGGCACACAAAGCCCACTGTGGCTCACCCCCAGAAATGATTAAAGTGCCACATCCAAGACATTTGTGAAGTGGGTGGGTGCACAAGGGTCAAAATAGGACCACAGACAGACAGTTGGGTGCTCCTTCCACCCTGGACAGACAACCTCCCTATGCAGTCCTGCCCATGAGCTCATTTGGCTCAAAAGGGTCAGGAATGATGAATTCTGACCGGACCCCAGGCTGAACATGGTGGTCACAGTGTAGCTCTCCAGAGAAAACTTGGCAGAAATAAGCACATTTTAACATTGTGTTGGCCTTACATGAGTTTTCCCTTTTCCCAAAACCTTCCAAGGGTTTAGATCAAGATGACTTGAATGACCAGTTCATCCTCATGGATCTGCAAGAGACATGATTATTATTGATTTTCCAATGAAAACCCAATGATATGGCCAGTGCCTGCAAGAGCCAGACAAGAATAACTTCATAACCCCTCGTCATGTTCTTGGCACATGTGTTTGCAACATTTCAAGGACATTTTCTCCCCTCAGTACACTAAGGGCTCCCAGACTCTGCAGCAGCTTCAACTGATCCCTCCACACCCACATACCCACACCAGAGCAGGGCAAAGTATTTGTTGTTGAGCCCAACATTAAAACAAGGAAATAAGTAAAACCACTCAGAACTACTCCAAAATGAAAATGTTACTTACTGAACTATTTCATTTTGAGAGCATTGTTTCATTTTAATGTAAAAAAATTCCCCAAACCCACATCACATTTCAGATCACTAATTTGGAAAGAGAACTGAGCTTGTTTTCTTTTTAAAAAATCTCATAATTAAACATTTCAGCTTCCCCCTAAACAGTTACACTTTTCAGTTTACCTTGGACCTGTGAATCACTTCACTCAAAGTCCATTTTTCAAGGAATAAGTTGTTTTCCAGCAGAGTGCCACCCAGCTCCTCTTACAACAGGAGAATTCTCTCTCTGCCAGGCCCTGCTCCAACTGCTCTTGCCTTGTTGAAATTACAGTCAGAACCAATTACCACTGCCACAAACCCAACCTTTCCTTCAGCTGCATTTTCTGTCTGACAGGGTAAAATCTTATTCATGCAGTATTTTGCAATCATTTTCTCTCTGAAAACAATTCCCCCCTTACTCTGAGAGACCCGATTTCCAGATTCATTTCCCTCCCACCTGCTTTTCTCCTTTCATTTCTTTCTTCTTTTTTTTTTTTTTTACCATGTAATTTTAACTGCTGGGGAAAAAAAATTAAAATTCTCTTTACCTTTCTTGCCTTTTCCCAAACAATATCCAATTTCTCAGCACTGACAGCTCCAGCCTTTCTCTTGCTGCCCCAGGGCTGCAGCCACAGAGGAGGCAGAGAAGTGAATGCAAAGGAGGTTATTTAAGGTGAGGGGACACTTTCAAACCCCATGAAAGGGTTCTGGTTGTTGGGATGCAGGACAGGAGCATCGCAGCTGCCCCATCTCCTCCCACAGACCGATTCCTCCATACCCTTTGACCAGTTTAAGCAGCTCAGACAAGCACAGCTCAACTCACAGGCTTGGCAGTGGCAATGCACACCACGAGGAAAGAGGCTGGTCCATGCATGAGCTCTGTTAAGGATTCCCATCTGCACTTGAGGCTTTTATCCTTTCCATAAAAACCATGCCCTACCTCCCTTGCAGGGACCAGGGATGTCCAGAGCAGTGAATCATGGCTGAGATGGGCCATGGAAAGTGAAAAACAAATCAAATAGACATAAAAAGTAGAAGGCTGTGGAAGCTTGGCCAGCTGTAGTGGGACAAGTGGTACTCACCAAACACAGAGGAGAGACTATGGCAGAGGGTGCAAGATGAGTGACCCCCTGGCCACGATTTGCAGAGGTCCTGGGGACTCCCCCCACTGTGGCACCCTCAGTCCTGCTGCTGAGACAGGGCCAGCACAGCCTGGATGAGCAAGGCAAACTGTGATGGGATCACATGGAACCTCCATATTCAAACCAGTCTATGAAGGGATCATGTGGAATCCCCGTACTGCAGCACAGGCTTTACTGCTGACCCGCTCAAGGCATGCCACAGGCCTGGCAGCAGCAAGGAAACCATCAGAGGACCCATGGGAGCTAGTGACAAGCCTGGAGTGTCACCTGCCTCAGAGACAGGTACTGCTCTCTGTGCCAGCAGCCAAGGAACATCATCCG
Organism: Myrmophylax atrothorax; assembly: GCA_026770055.1. Classification (NCBI taxonomy): domain Eukaryota; kingdom Metazoa; phylum Chordata; class Aves; order Passeriformes; family Thamnophilidae; genus Myrmophylax; species Myrmophylax atrothorax. Next base: position 19,643,189 of record JAOXXN010000025.1, on the reverse strand, counting down.
CAATCCCAGTGTCCTGGAATACAGGTGGGAGAGCTGCCCACAGCTGATACACCTTGAGGACACTGTCTGCCTTTCCTGGAGCAGAAGCCACCTGCAAGGTCACATCCATTGGCCATGTCCATGCTGCACCACTGCGTTCACAATGGAAAAAGCCAATCCCAGTCAGAAGGAGCCCCTACTGCTCCAGCACCAGCTCCAGCCAATGCTACACAGGGGTCCCATACTCAGGTGACTGCTCACAGGAAGGAGGGACCCCAGGAGATGAAGACCCCAGTACACCACAAAAACATGGGTTGTTCCTGAGCACTGGCTCAGGCTGCACTTTATCCAGGGAGAGTGCAAGTGCTCCCATGCCAGATTGTTTTTGGGTCACCTCAGCAAAGCTAATGGCAACACTTATTTTAAAGCTTTTCTGCTAAGCCAAGGAACTTTCCCTCTCCTCTTGAGCCATTTTTAAGGCAGTTAATGAGGAGAAGAAGCCCTTACTGGTTGGGTTTTTCCCACTATCATGTATAATAAATGCAGTTTTGATTAAATTTTTACACATTGCTTAATGCATCAAACAGGAATTTGCTATTCCCCTGGCAGCACAACACAAATCCCTCCTCGACAAAACACTCATTCCCCAGACTGATCTGCACTGTCACTTCCACAGGAAGAAAAGCCGGCGGTGACAGTTTCCTGGGGGATGCCGCGACAACAGCTGCTCCAAGGTTTTCAATCAACATGCCTTCATTTCACAACTCCAGTGCAAACCTGGTAATGGTAAATAACCCATCTCAGATGGATCAGGAACCAGGTAACCTTCCCATCTGTGCAAACATACATTTACTCCTGGCAGAAACTTGGAATCTTGTTCATTCAGAATGCTGCGTAACTCAGCAAAACCAAAGATCTGCTTAAAGCAGCCTTAACCAAACTCAAGGCTAATTAAAGAATATCTCAGCTTTGGCTCAGAAACTGTGTTTTAGGGAATGTGGATGTTTTTCCAAAGGTCATGTGTGTTCAGGGATATGCACAGGGTGCTTAGGACAAGTTACTTGATATCCCAGGAAAATCCAGTAGGCATCTCAGTACCTGTGCCCATGGCAGGGGGCTTGGAACTAGATGATCTTTAAGGTTCCTTCAAAATCTTACCAGGCCACTTATAACTTCTCCCCAGTTTCCATCAAAAAAGCTGCAGAAGCATCTGGGTGCTGCTGCTCCAGGAGCCTGACAGTGCCTGAGCACAGCAATCACAGTGCAGGGAGGAAGGATCAGGTGAGGAGCATCAGGAAGAGATACAACCTGTTTTCAGAGGGTATCAGCTGTTTCTTGAGGTAGCCTGACCACCACCTCAGGGTTTTCTCCTCCTCTGTGCAGCACTCGTCCTCTGATTTTGGCTGGCAGAGGATTGCTGCATACAGTGGGTGAATGCAGGAGGGTTTTTCATATATATATAAGGATTTTCCTGGAGTCACTCAAAGGTCGTGGCTGGCTGGCCAGGCTCCTGCAGCTCCTGAGCACATGGACTTTCCTGATACACAGCCTGAATTAGCTGCTCACCTCAGGCAGCAAGTAAAGCCTACATCAAGCAGGTGCTTTCAGAGGGAAGCAAGCCAGCCACAGACTGCTTTCCTGCCATTGCCAGCTTCCATGAATCCAGCCTTTTGCTCTGCCACTCTCAAAAGGACCCAAGTGCAGCTCTCATCCTGCATATCAAAGCTGCTGGGTCCATCGTGCTGCCATCTCCCTTTCCTGTGCTGGCAGGTGCAGAATGGGATCCTGCTCTCAGCACCATGGGTGTGGGGGCTGAGGGAGAGGA